>CANSNZ010000957.1:2182500-2782500 GCA_947646795.1 Beta lomatogona | reverse complement strand
TCGTTAATGTATTTTTGTAATCTAAATACGATCTGTTTATCGTTGGTATTTTTGTAATTTTAGTTTAAAATTCCAAAAATGATTATTCAAGTTGTCATAAGAAGAATGGTGATTCAATCTTATTCCATGAAGCACTAGGATGGAGATCCAAGGTGATTCAAGAATGGAGACCTTAAAGAGTAGTCTTTAGGGTTAGGGGCCATACTAGGATCACATTTTATTTTATGCATTTAAATATTGCTTTTGAATGCTTTCTAAGTTTTATTATGCATGTGATTTTTTTTTGCAATGAGTTCACTAGTAATTAAATCACATAATAATTTACTTAGGTCCCTAAAGCTAATATTGGGTAATTGCTTTTCCAAATAAACATCTACTAAAATCTTGATCGTTAGTAATAGGTTCTGCCAAAGCAGAGTGTTACTTCCAATCTTGGGCTAAGTAGAGTAAATTTCCGAAATTTGCATGTTTAGTTTGGTTTGGCCCAACAAAATCATCAAAACGGTTTTGGATTTTGAAGCAAAGGGTTGGGTTTTTGTGTTTGGGTGACAAGTTCTGTCTAGGATTAGGAAGGCTTTCCCCAACGTTGTGGGTAACTTCCTTACCTGGGAATTTTCATCACCTTAGCAATCACCCATCAACTAAGAATTACAATTGTTGTAATTAGTAAAAGAGTTTACTTACCTATTAAATTTGGTTTTAAGCTGAGGCCAAAGTCCACTCATAAATCATGTTTGATAGGATCTTAGAATCACTTGATTCAAAAGGGACACATTTAAAATTGATCAAGTGCATAGCTTTTATTTTAAAGTGTTTAAAATTTGTTAAAAGCTATTATGATAAACATACTCATTACTTTTGCATCTTCTATGTAGATATCATGTCTGGTAACAACAATAATTCACCTTTTAACTTACATTCAATCCTTGAAAAGGATAAGTTGAACGGGAACAACTTCCTTGATTGGGAAAGGAATCTGAGAATTGTTCTTAGATCCGAAGGTCGAGAGGATGTTCTTGAAACCCCGATCCCGGTTTTAACGACCACCTCTACTGAAGCCGAAAAGGCGGCCCATAAGGCCATTGCAGAAAGGTCGGTAATTGTTACTTGCCTTATGCTCGCGGCTATGGAACCAAGCCTGCAAAAGAGGTTTGCAAGCTTGGATGCCTGCAGTATTATCCGACAGCTGAAAACCATGTTTCAGCAGCAAGCTCGGATAGAGAGGTATGAAACTCACAAGGCTATTCTTGAGTGTGCGTTAGTCGAAGGCAAGCCAATCGCCACTCATGTCTTTGAAATGATTGGTTATTTCGAGACAATGGAGAGGTTGGGCTTTCCTTATAGCCAAGAGTTGGCTCACGACATCATACTACACTCACTTCATGAAGGCTTCAACCACTTTAGGTTGAACTTCAATATGAATGGGGTGTCAAAACCCCTTGCTGAGTTACATGGGATGCTCATGACTCGCCGAGCAAAACATCTCTGTTGCACCTAAGAAGGAAGTTCTTATGGTTCAAAAGGGAAAGGGTTTTAAGAAAGAATGGGCTGGCAAGAAAAAGCAAGACAAGGGCAAGCAAGTTGCCGCTAAGATCGCTGGCGATAAGCCACGAGGCAAAGGCAAAGCCAAAGGTGGCCGCAAATGCCAAGTGCTTCCATTGTGGTCAAATTGGCCATTGGAGGCGTAATCGCCCGAAGTATCCGAATGATAAGAAGTCTCGGGGCTTCTTCTTCGGTATCTATGTCATTGACATTAATTTAGCAACATCTACTTCTTGGGTATTTGATACCGGTTGTGTTTCTCACATTACTTCGAATGTGCGGGGACTAAGAAGGAGTAGAACCTTGGCTAAAGGGGAGGTAGAAGCTGCGCGTTGGAAATGGTGCAAGGGTTGCGGCCGTTGCGGTTGGAACTTATTGTCTACCTTTTCCTTACGGTTTAATATTAGAGCTTAATAACTGTTATTATGTTCCTGCTATTACCAAAAACATTATTTCTATTCCAGTTTTGGATAATGAAGGGTTTTCATTTACAATTGAGAAATGTTGTTTCTCTGTTTATTTGAATTCAATGTTTTGTGCCATTGCTAAAAGGTCTAATGGTCTATATTTCCTAGAGTTAGACAAAGATGTCCTTAACATAGACAGCAAAAAACATAGATCAAGCGATACTAATCCCACTTACTTATGGCATTGTCGTTTAGGACATATAAACGCGAAACGCATTCAAAAGTTACATAAAGATGGACTTCTAACATCTTTTGACTTTGAGCCGTTTGATGTATGTGAATCATGTTTAATGGGTAAAATGACAAAGTCACCTTTTACTGGAAAGGGTGAAAGGGCCAGTGATCTATTGGGCCTAATACAGACTGATGTGTGTGGACCAATGAGCACAAAAGCTAGGGGAGGGTTTGGGTACTTTATTACTTTTACTGATGATTTAAGTAGATATGGATATGTCTATTTGATGAAGCATAAGTCGGAATCGTTTGAGAAATTCAAAGAATTCCAGAATGAAGTCCAAAACCAGCTTGGCAAAACAATTAAAGCACTACGATCCGATCGTGGTGGTGAATATTTGAGCCAAGAGTTTAGTGATCACTTGAAGAGTTGTGGAATTCTTTCCCAACTCACTCCGGCTGGAACACCTCAGTTGAATGGTGTATCCGAAAGGAGGAACCGAACTCTACTTGATATGGTTCGGTCTATGATGAGTTTTGCTGATCTTCCCATCTCTTTTTGGGGATATGCTCTCGAAACTGCTACTTTCACACTTAATAGAACTCCATCAAATGCAGTAGAAAAAACACCATATGAGATGTGGAGTGGAAAAACTCCAAGTTTGTCTTTTCTACGTATTTGGGGATGTGAGGTTTATGTAAAACGTTTACTTTCAGATAAACTCTCCCCTAAATCAGATAAGTGTTTCTTTGTGGGTTATCCCATAGAGACCAAGGGCTATTACTTCTACCATCGGACTGAGGGCAAAGTGTTTGTTGCTCGTCGTGGTGTCTTTTTGGAAAAAGATTTTATTTCCAAAAAGGCAAGTGGGAGTAATATATTTCTCGAAGAGGTTCGAGAAAAGCAACAAATGGACATAGTTCAACCTATGTTAGAGTCAGAAGCACAAATGCCAGCTGTGGTGCTTGAAGTAGTTCCTCCTTTGGAGGAATCTTCTCCCATAACTGACCAAGTGTTGGAGGACGTGCATCCTGTACACGAACCTCCTACTTGTCCCACTCGAATCTAATTCGTGCGAAAATTCTCAAATTGTTGAGAAGAAAATTTCTCCCGTTGCGGCCCCTCGTAGGACTAGTAGATCAAGAATACCAAACAAGAAGTTTGTTGATTTCTTGTTAACCGAAAGTTCTGAGATAATGATCTTAGAATTTGAGGAACCTACTACCTACAAGCAAGCTTTGATGAGTGAAGACTCCGAAAAATGGCTTGAAGCCATGAGGTCCGAAATGGCATCTATGTCTGAAAATCAAGTATGGGACTTGATAGATTTGCCTGATGGGGTTACACCTATTGGTTGCAAATGGGTTTTCAAAGTGAAAACAGACAAAGATGGTAACATTCAGGTTTACAAAGCAAGGTTGGTTGCAAAAGGGTTTAAGCAAGTTCATGGTATAGACTATGACGAAACCTTTTCACCAGTAGCAATGCTTAAATCCATTCGGATACTCCTAGCGATTGCTGCCTTTTATGATTATGAGATTTGGCAAATGGATGTCAAAACAGCTTTCTTGAATGGGTTCTTGAAAGAGGATGTGTATATGACACAACCGGAAGGTTTTGTGGATCCAGAATATCCTAGGAGGGTATGTAAGCTTCAAAAGTCCATTTATGGATTGAAGCAAGCATCCCGGAGTTGGAATCTTCGTTTTGATGAGGCAATCAAACTGTTTGGTTTTCTCAAAAACGGAGAAGAGTCTTGTGTTTACAAGAAGGAAAGTGGGAGTAACATAGTCTTCTTGGTCTTATATGTAGATGACATACTTCTCATAGGAAACGACATTCCCATGCTTGAGTCAGTCAAGGAATGGTTGAAGAGTTGTTTTTCTATGAAAGACCTTGGAAACGCTGAGTACATTTTGGGGATCAAGATCTATAGGGATAGGTCTAAGAGGATGATTGGACTTAGCCAAAGAACTTATATAGATAAGATCGTTACTAAGTTCAATATGGAAAACTCTAAAAGAGGTTTTCTACCCATGCAACATGGTGTTTCGCTTAGCAAGACTCAGTGTCCTTCTGGACCTGATGAGATTAAGCGAATGAGTAATGTTCCTTATGCGTCAGCTATAGGGTCCATTATGTACTCCATGATTTGTACTCGCCCAGATGTTTCATATGCATTGAGCATGTGTAGCAGATTCCAATCAAATCCAGGTGACGCACACTGGAGTGCAGCTAAGAATATTCTAAAGTACTTACGAAGGACTAAGGATAATTTCTTAGTGTATGGAGGTGAAAGTGAATTAATTGTTGAGGGTTACACAGATGCGAGCTTCCAAACTGACAAAGATGATTTCCGATCTCAATCTGGTTTCATCTTTTGTCTAAATGGAGGGGCAGTGAGCTGGAAAAGTTCAAAGCAAAGTACTGTCGCTGATTCTACAACAGAAGCTGAGTACATTGCTGCGGCAGATGCAGCAAAGGAAGCCGTTTGGATGAAGAAGTTCATTCTGGAGCTAGGAGTAGTGCCTAGTGTTGGAAATGGTATTGTTTTACATTGTGATAATAATGGTGCCATAGCTCAGTCTAAGGAACCAAGATCACATCAAAGGTGTAAACATGTACTTAGGAAGTTTCATCTCATTCGAGAAATCGTTGAGAGAAAAGATGTAATAGTTAGCAAAGTTCATACGGATAGCAATGTCGCTGATCCTTTGACTAAACCATTGCCTCAGCCTAAGCATGAGAGTCATACTAGGGCTATAGGACTTAAGCATGTAGGAGAGTGGCTTTGATTGTGTACTATTTACTTTTAATTAGTTCACAGTTATAGTTACTCTTGTGATATGTTTGGTTATGTTAATCAATAAAAGGTTATGTTCTTATTTAATCTTGGTTTAGTATTAAATAAAACGTTCAAAGTATTTTATAACGTTTGATAGGATTGTCAAATATGTGATTTGACGAATGAAACCCTATCCAGTGAACAGGAGTTATAATTTATTTTTGTCCCTAGTTCGAATCATTAAAATTGAACGTAAATGATTCTGTTTGATGAACTAGATTGCAAGTTGATTGATAGCGCAGTTTCATGGGCTATGGGGACATCGAGATGTCTAGTCATTTGCATAGGCGTGTATAGTTGATACACGTTGGGCAGACCTAGTGGGAGTTCTCTAAAAGGTTTATGAGAATCTCATTAATATATTTAGTGGATTCCTTAGACATGAGTATGACACTATTCTTACTTAAGGATTAGTATGTTTTTGACACTGCAAAACGTCGTGCCGTAAAAGGAGGCTATAAAAGCAGTGATCGGAACTGCTAAGAATTGAGTGGGAGTTTTGGTTATACAAGACTGGATAAAGTCCTCCTAAGAGTTAGGATTGGTGTCTTGGCCTCTTGAAGAGCGAGAACTGAAAATGCATGGCCGTGCTCAAATGGATTAAGGAGTTAATCATTTGTTTCGACAGTTCGAACTCGGATTTCAAGAAACAACTTGAATATTGGTATGGTTTACATACGATGTTACCATGTCATCAAGTTAGACATTAAGCGACTTAAGGAATTTGAAGGTTACACACTTGTTCTTAGACAAGTGGGAGATTGAAGGATTTTGTCCTCGATCAAGTGTAACAAACTAAATGTATATGGACAAATTATAAAGATAATATATTCAATAATATTAGGTGACCGCAACGTTTTGCTAGAAGCTAATTGCGGTTGGTTGGGCTAGTATATTTAGGCCAACTACTAATATGTATTGGGTCCTATGAGGTCACACAATGTGACAACCCTTGGATATTACCCAAAACCATTTGTGAAATGGGTTGGGCGGTTTTATGGGATGGAAGAGTTGTAACTCATGAGTTTATTATGCTCATAATGTATGACATTATGAGGCAAAATAAAGCCTCATGAAAGCACCTTTTTGTAACCACCTTATATATTGATATGGGGGTTACAAAGGAGGATGATCATTACATTATTCTTGGTAGAGAAAATCTGATTTTCTTTGCTCCTCTTCCTCTCCTCATTTTCGGCCATCACACCTCAAAAGCAAGAGATTTATTCTCTCTTCCGTACTAGCATACGTGGTGATCTAAGGGTTGTTCGTGGACCAACACTAGAGGAACGGCGATTGACGTTCTAAGGATCTCTACTAGAAGGCTAGAGGTGAAAGTGGAATTCACGCATCAAGAGGTATATTCTACACTCTTTATAGATTCATGTTAGTTTATGCAAAGATCTTGGTGTTAGATGTTTGAGTATGTGATACTCGTTTTCCGCATTAAGCATCTAAAATCCTACACTTCATTCATACATTAATCTAAAATTGTAGATTGCTATTTATCCTGAAAAAAATACAAAAAAAAATTAAGTTCATATTATGAAGGAATAAAGAGATTGCAAGCCAAAAATAAAATAAAATAAAATAGATGGTTAAAAATAAGCTAAAAAGAAAAGTAAGAGTAAACAATATGGATGCAAATATATCTTACGGCGTCACTTCCAGTTTTACGTAAAATGCCACAAGCTGCGGATGCATAATTATACCCCTTAATTGTCTTTGGCCGGAATGGCTGAATATATGGTGGTGGATACGGCAGCCCAAGATACTCGGCTACATTACCAAAACAATGAATCATAAGGTAGCCAAACATATATGTATTATACTAGGGCGGTGAAAAACTGACCCAACCCGTTTACCGAACCCGACCTGAAATAAGCGGGTTTGGGTTGAGATTTTTGACCCATTTAAGTAAATGAGTTGACACGACTTACCCATTTAATTAAATGGGTTAGGTGAAGGTTGACATGTTCAACCTGAAATTAACCTGTTTTGACCTGTTTAACTCCTTAAAATATAAATTTCCTAAAAAGTTGTGTTAAAGTTGGTGAAAATTTTAAAAATACTAATTGTAGAACACAAAAATTGAAAAGAAAATCTAATCATGCATACTTTTATATGAATTTATTGTTGAAAACTAATAAATTTCAATAAAAATTTAATAGTAATAAATATGTAAATGGGTTAAACGGATTATATGGGTAACCCGTTTAATAAATAGGTCGGGTCAAGGTTGAGTTTTGCAACCCGTTTAATAAACGGGTTAGGTTTGGGTTGGGACATGGTCAACCCGTTTATTATTAAACCGAACATGACCCGATCCGATCTGTTAATCAGCCCTATATTCTACTACCTCCATTTGTTTTTATTTGTTACACTTCTACTTTATCCTTATATGAAAATATTATAGCAGAAGCAATAAAGCAACGAAGAATTAAAGAACAACAATGGACACAAGAATTAATGTAGTTCACTAATTATGTATTAGCTACCTCCACAGGTAAAGGAGAAACGTTTTTATTATCGTTAGGAGATAGAGTACAAATTACATAATATGGAGGAGAGGTTAATTATAGGGTTTATACCTTATATAGTACCCTTCTAATATTAACTCAAACAAAATGGGTCTAAATCAAACCCAAAACAGAAAAAATATACTAAAGAACATATACCGAAAAGTTTCGGGGGCGTCGCCCCCACTCCCCTCACCAGGCCATTTCACCCATGGACCCCGTGCTTTGTTAATCCTAGCGATAGATAATTCAAGGCATATATCAACAAAAACATGGCACATCATCTTTATACACTTTTTTACCTCGTATGCGCATGCACCACTCATTTTATTAATCCACCCAAAACCTTTGCTTTTCCCTCTCCTCTAATGTTTAAATGGTTCTTAGGCCCTGTTCTTTTGGACTTATTTTCAGCAAAAATAAGTAAAAATAAGTTCAGTTCAACAAAAATAAGTTCAGTTCAGCAAAAATAAGTAAAAATAAGTCCAATTCAGCAAAAATAAGTAAAAATAAGTTCAGTTCAGCAAAAATAAGTTCAGTTCAGCCAAAATAAATTCAGTTCAGCAAAAATAAGTTCAGTTCAGCCAAAATAAGTTCAGTTCAGCAAAAATAAGTTCAATTCAGCAAAAATAAGTAAAAATAAGTTCAGTTCAGCAGAAATAAGTAAAAATAAGTTCAATTCAGCAAAAATAAGTTCAGTTCAGCCAAAATAAAATAAGTTCAGTTCTGTTCAGCCAAAATAAGTTCAAAAGAACAGGGCCTTATATACTTTTGTTTTACTTCTCTCATGCTTTTTGCAAAATTGCCTTTGTTCTTCTCCCCCCCCTACAATTGACGTGTAATAATTATTTGTAAATGAAGGGAGTATTTAATACTTCCTCTGTGTTTTTAGTTGTTCCATATCTCTACATGTACACATGAGTATAAATTCCAAAAATTTGATATTTGGAAAGTATATATTGAGATGAATCTAATAAGCACTTGACTATTCCTTACAAAGAAACAACCAAGGACTACGGTCAAACTACATTGGATGAATAGTGTCAATTTCAAATAAAGAAAATGTTGCAGTGAATCTATATAGAACAAAGAAAGTATCAGTGAAACATGAAAATTTAATACTTTGATATTATACGTTATTGAGATATATTCAGAGATATGTTAGGTTATGTTTACTTATGTTCTCCTCAACTTATTTTTGTTGAACTTAATCTACTTTTGTTGAACTTACCTTATTTTTGTACGTTGAACTTATTCTTGCTAAGCTTATTAACTTATCTTTGTTAAACTTGATTTAATTTTGTTGAAACTTATGTTATTTTATTAAGTACATTTCTTTATTTATTGTCAATAATTATTGAACTTAGTTTTGCTGAAATTAACTTATTTTTACTAAACTCATTTTTGCTGAATTTAACTTATTTTTCTAGAACATAATTTACTGAAACTTAATTTAATGAGTTGAGGAGAATAGTATGCATAATAAGTAATAACATTTGCTTGTATAAAATTAGGTTAAAAAAATGGTAAAAAATACATATGAATAGTCCAACCAAATGGTAGCAATCATCATTACAAGTATAATCTAATTTAGAGACCAATGTTAGCAATAGAGGTGGGCATGGGCGGGCCAGCACGCGGGCCCGGCACGACCCGAGCCCGCTCGAGGCCCGGCCCGTTGTCCACTCCGTGGGCCTGCCACGGTCAATAAATTTTATTTCAGGCCCGCATCGGCACGAGCTCGCCTATATGGCCCGCGGGCCGAACGCCCTTTTTCTTTGTTTTTTAGCCTAAAACTGCCAAGAATTCAAAAAAACAACTTAAAACACGGGCCAGGCCCGCAGGAGGCACGAGCCCGGCCTGGCCCGCAATTTCCTCAAGCTCGCGGGCCGAGCCCGTGAACAGGCCCGCCCCATGCCCACCTCTAGTTAGCAACGGACTAAATTATGTTTGCATTGTAAAGATTGTTGATATTGCTATAAAAATTTACAGAGCACCCTTACAAATTAAATTGAGTTGTACAAAAAATTAGGACACACCATGGGAGTATATACTATGCTTGAACAATTCAAAGTTAAATACAACATACCTATAAAATCAGGAACGACTTTGCCATTGGTGAATCTTCCAGTGGGGCCTTTTGAGAAATTGTGGCCATAAGGAGGGTAATTTGCTTTGGCCAAAGTTGGCAACCAATTGTTATTTCCATTATCAAATAATGAATCTCCAAACACAAACAAAGCAGGAGAAAGAGGTGGTGATGAACTGCAATTACCACAGTAAATATATGAGAAAACCAATACAATTAGGTAAAGACATTTTTTTGGCGACATTATATTTCTGAATATATGCAGCTTCCTTTTGTTTTTTTGGAGTATGGTGGGAAGTGGGAAATTTCTCGTGTTTAGCTAAGTCTTTTCTTGCATGAACCTACCAGGAACAACAAAAAGTGGGCAGTTACTTGCATGAAAAAACATATAAATACATGTGCGTGCTTCAATATGATTGGGTCTATTATCTGTATAGTCCTTTCTAAAAAAAATTAGGTCTGCACATATTTATTTATTTATTTATTTTTTATTTTTTGACATCGAGGTCTGCACATATTTATACAGGGGAGAAAAACAGACAAGAAAGAGAAAATTAGGGTAGAATAATGTGGTATCAATTATGATGCACATATATACACTTATCATATATTCCATGTAATAATAATTATTTATTTATTACTAAGAATTTCCATGATTTTGAAGGAACATTATTGGACCATCTGTAAGTATGGGATGTCAACATGCCCAATATGCGGTAGTTACAACTGTATATTTGTGAGACCAATGTAAGTTTAAATTATTAATGATGTGATAATCAAATTGCTAAGCAAGCAAATGTTATCTAGGCCGAAATGAGCTATACAGTTCTATTGTGCACTTAGGCCTTGCTTTTTCAGGAAACAGTTTTAGTTGAATTCAACTACTTTACTCTCAGAATTTTACTTCATTTCATTTCATCTAATCACTTCAGTTCAGCTCAAAAGAACAGGGCATTAAGGTACGTTTTTGAAAATTTTCTTGACTAACATGAACTTTGCTTGACGTATTTATCTACAAAAATCTGTAGTACTCTTGAAATTTATTTGAACTTATTAGAATTTCTTAGATTTTATCTCAAGTCATGTTTTCATAAATAAGTTTTAATAGAACATAATCTAACTTAGTAACTTGTACATGAAAGTAAGTACTATAGGCACAAGACTACTTTCTTACTTATTTGGAAGACTTCAAATAAATGAGCATACAAGACTAATTAATTTCCTAATAAAACATTAGATATTTGGGATGACAATTAACTCCGGATCTGATCCGAGTTCGACTTGATCCGACTAAAAAAATCCGGATTCGAGTATGAAAATATGCAAATTCGGTCCAAATCATATAGGAGGTGCAACCTATATATAATCCGACAAATTAAATTTGACCCGAATCTGATAACTAATGTCACATTGTCAACCTGTAGACTAAATCTATATTAGAATAGGCAATTATCTTACTATTATTATAAACAAAAAAAGTAATATATAGTATAGTCATATTATAAAACACTGATCTTAAGTGATAAAATAGTCTGAATCCGACCCAATCAGTGGCAAAGTAATCCAACGTAAATCGGTTAAATAAAACTCGAGTCCAACCCGATTCGAATAAGATCCAATAAAGGTGGATCGGATATAGAGTTTGTAAAATCCGACCTGACCCGGTGTCATTAGTTACTTATGTCTAGATACATTTGGGTGTAAATTAAAAATATTCAGAATATTATAAATGTTTGTGAAGGAATTTGTTCCACATTTGAAATTTGGACTCAATTCAACCATTTACCCCCTATAGGAAAAAGTAGCCTGAAAGTTATTCGGACTAAAAAAAGTTTGGATTTGATTTGGACTCGGATTGGATTATCCAAATCGAATAGCCAAATAACTTTTATTTGTATCTAGATTTGAATTTGGCAAAAAAACTAGAGTTTTAAAAAATCCAATCCACATTATGTACTACCCCTACTAGAGGGATAGAAGTAGTAACTAATTAGCGAGGCAGTAAAGAAACCGACAAAGATAGACAAAGTTGTGCGGCACACAATAAAACAAAAACAGAAAGGCATGCACGCAGGAATAGAAGATTTTGTGGGGAATAATAGTAGTCGATTTATTGCGCTGAATGGCCTAGGAGAGTTTGAGGCATGTCATGAGCTTGTTTGTAGGCTTGGGAAGGATTTCTTGGAGCCTCAAAATGTTTTGAGATTGTTGGGACTTCTTCTTATTATCTCCAAATCCAACTGCGCATCTACAGCTAGGAACTCCTCGAACAAATTCATGCACGGTTTAAATTGTGATTCATTCACTATTTGCCTTTGGTCCGACCCTTGGATGAGCTTCTCCACGCCTTCTCTTGTTCTTTCATGGAATCCTTTGACGCTCGGATCGTTTCGAGCGTTGTTTGAATCTTTATCAATTGAGTCACGATAGTGCTCAAGCATTAAGTATTGTTGAGGATAACGTAGTTATCTTAATTAATCGATAGAATATCATATATGATGTTATTGGTATAATAGAAGTATAATACTAGGAAATATGATTAAAGTTAACAAGATAGAATTAGGAGATATAGTTTATCTATTGTACAACTAGGAGTGTAGTTGGATATATTTAGGAGTTAGTGTTTAATGAGGTTTCCTAACCTTGTAGTATAAATATGTGATTGATTAATGAGAAAAGGTGTGGCCAATATTGAGATTGATATTAGTTGCGACTTGCGAGACATTAACTTAACAAGTATAAACATTTGTGGAATTATATGTGTTCCCCATTTTCTTGGATAAAATTACCCTATCTTTATTTGTTGTACGTTATTTTTATTTTGAATTTTATCCTTAAATATAAAATTTTAATCTTTAATATTTTTTTAAAAATTGAAAATTTATATTGACGTATATGTACGTCTACAAATATACTCATATATATTTCTATAAAAGTAAGTTTATACTTATAACTTATACTTAGGCATGCATGCAGTTTAAGAATGAGATTAAAGATGGTTAGTGGCTAGATTAATTAGTTTTTTTTTTTTTAATCTTGATTCTTGATAACATAAACATTCCTTCTAAATAGTGTCTAAGTTAATTTTTGTATATCTTCCGTGTACCAACTCTAATCTCTTTCGTAAACCGCGGGCCTAAATTTAACGTTTGAGTTTTGAAAAACGAAGGAAGTAGTTTATACAAACATATATACCCTACTCATTCTACCTAGTACCTAGGAATGAAATTTCAAAGGTTCACATTGTACTCAAACTCGATCCTCAGCACAAGAGCTAGTCCAGAAGAGAGAACTAATTAAATGTAGATGTTCCTCTCATCTTTAAATAAGAGATTCAAATACTTTATTCATATAAATCTAGATTGTAATTAGTTATTTATCATGAAAAGAAAAAAAAAACAAATTGACACCTTCGTGTGAAGGAATAAAGGAAATTGCAATAAGAAATTGTTAAAGATAAGCTAAAAAAAATCAGTAAGAGTTACTTTTCAGTTGATGTGAAATGGACCATATATAGTGGAGAATAGGTCTAGGACTAGGAGGACTTGTGCCGGTCTATTATGTACTTTTAGTTCCATTTTCCCTGCTTTGGGCCTGATTGCTTTACTATAGCCTTTTAATTATCAATATGGGCTTAGGTTGTATATATTTAGACCCCAACACAAGGTTTTTTTTGTTGTTGTTTTTCATTGTTTATTAGATTAGACATGGTTGCTAAATTTATTCAACGTAAAATGTCACAATATTTTATCGAAAGGTAAGATGACAAATATATAGGGGATCCTATTATAAAACGAACCTTTAATACTGAAACAACATAATTGATAATACAAAAGCTAAGGGGATACAATAAAGAAACCTAAGTAGCAAGAACAACGTAACTAGAAACGCCCCATATATTGTTAGGTTCATTAATACAAGGAAAGTCCTTTAATCTATATAATCCCTTATTAATGTAGATCGAAGCTCATTAATATAGTTATGCTGCACTATGCAAATTGGATGATTTAATTGGCAGATGAGCAAGTTGCTGGATATTGTTAGGTTCACAAACACCAGAGCCAGAGAAGCATGGAGTAGCCAAGATTTGGAAGCTAGCTTCAGTTGGATGAGCACCATCAAAAAACAAGTATTCCTCAGGATTTGGGCATGGATTTAGCCATGGTGCAAGTGCGTAGCATGGTTTGCGCAACATGACGTGTGAACGTTGGTCAAACCTGCATGTAAAATGAATCATTCATTTAAGTTATTTTCAGGATATCATAAAGAGTATTACGACCGTTGAACACTAAAATTTCAAGCTTTAGCGTATTGAAAGAGCATGAATTTAGGATGAGATATACTATTAGTCATATTCCTCCGTCCCACAATACATTTCTCTTTTCTAATTTTGGCACTATTAATAAGTAAGTAAAATCTTCCGATTTTTTTCCCAATATATAAGAAAAAAACATAGTAACGTGGAGTCTTGTTTGATTCGTCTCATTGAATATATAATGATAATCAAACTTTTATAATTTTTACTAATATGTAATTAAAATATCTATATATTAAAAGACGCTCCTATCAACGGAACGGTGCCACGTGACACTCTTCTCAAGCTCATAATACTCATGTTTATGATTTCATTAAAAATTATTAACAATGTGTAGCTACTAGGAATTGAACTCATGACCTTTGAAACGAAATGCGAGAGTTTAATTACCAGTCCACCACTATGTCAATGTTTAATATTTCAAAGTAAAACATAATAGAGTCTTTTAATTATATGCAACTATAAACACATAGACAATCTTTTGATCTCTAACACTTTTATTAAGGTAAGAACATTCTCTTACCCCAATTCTATTGACATTGTTATTTTTATCCACAATTCCGTGAATTTTTTTTTTCAAATCAACTTATCATGCCATAACGTCCATTTTCCAATTTTGCACTAGAAAGAAAATTACGAAATGCTAATGAAATCAATTATGAAACTTATGAATGATAATGTATTTGATAATTGTAACAGCCCGAGGCATCGCCCGGACTAAAAATACTAGTTAAATTATACAAAACGTGCATTAATATTAGACAATCTTTTTGATCTCTAACACTTTTATTAAGGTAAGAACATTCTCTTACCCCAATTCTATTGACATTGTTATTTTTATCCACAATTCCGTGAATTTTTTTTTTCAAATCAACTTATCATGCCATAACGTCCATTTTCCAATTTTGCACTAGAAAGAAAATTACGAAATGCTAATGAAATCAATTATGAAACTTATGAATGATAATGTATTTGATAATTGTAACAGCCCAAGGCATCGCCCGGACTAAAAATACTAGTTAAATGATACAAAACGTGCATTAATAAATATGTAAAAGGAGAAATGAAAAGTCCATTAAGGAACAGAAGGAGTATATACTTGGCATGATAAAAGCCGAAAATTGAATTACCATATTTGGCGGGATTTTTGAACGCGTCATCGGTTATATTATAAGAATTGCCAAGAGTGAAGTATGAATCTGTGTAGGTAGACCTGGGCATGGGCCGGGCCAGCACGCGGGCCGGCCGGCCCGGTTGGGCCCCCAGACGAGCCCGTTCAAGGCCGCCGGCCCGTTGTCGGCCCAAGTGGGCCGGGGCGGGCCACGGCCAAGAAATTTAATTTCAGGCCCGCACGGCACGAGCCCGCGTGGCGAACGCTACTTTCTTTTTGTTTTTAGCCTAAAACCGTCAAAAATACAAAAAAACAACATAAAACACGGGCCGGGCCCGCGGAGGCACGAGTCCGGCCCGCGGGCCCGTGGGCCCGGGCCGGGCCGTGGACAAAACCTGAAAATTTCAAGCCCGGCCCGCCATTTCCCCAAGCCCGCGGGCCGAGCCCGTGAACAGGCCCGGCCCATGCCCAGGTCTATTTGTAGGTGGTAGTCAACATTTGTATCATGGGCGCAAATCGGTCGTTGAGCATAGGCATAGCTGACATTGCATTTTTATCATCATCACACCCAAGTGGACCCATCCCCAACACTACGACTTTTCTGGCTCCCAATTCATGTAGCGTGTGAGAAATAGTACTTCCTCCGTCCCATAATATAAGTCCTGATTCTATCTTTACATGGGAATTAAGGTAAAGTGGAATCTTGTTTTATTTGAATAAAAAAATTCATTTTTATTGAGAAACACCTACATTATTTTTTTCTATTTAACAAAAAATAAAAGCTGAACATTAATGTTGCATGGTTTAATGTGTAGAAGAATATAATGGGGTATAAGATTCCATTTTATCATTAATAATGGTGCATTGGAAGCTGAAATTATAAGGACTTTTTGGAAATTAAATTATTTTCATGAGGGCATTTTGGGCATAATTATTGATTGAAAATAGAAACAGGACTTATATTTTGGGATACTTTAAAAGGAAAGGGGACTTATATTATGGGACGGAGGGAGTAGTATATATATAGATTATAGAGAACATCAAATTAGTTACAATATATAAGTACTATTGAAAATATTATAAAAATAAATAAGATTAATTAGTTGAAATGTTAAAGTCACAACACTTCTCACTTAGAGTCACAATATAAAAATATTAGATTTACAATCAGTATATTATTTTTTTTTTTAAAAATAATAGACTAGACTCACAACGCTTCTCACTTGTGGTTATAGTTCTTCTTACATGTACTTGATTCCAAATACATACTATATATATGTACACAATTGATATAAGAAAACAATTGTTCCTTCAATTTACCTGCGCTACATTTTCTTTAGTGGTCTTTCTCCACTTACTTTGGCTTCTCAATTTAACAAAATTACGTCGGCTTGTGATAATTTATGCTCTAACAAGATATCTTTTAGAGAGATCGTCCACATTTTTCAGTTTCTATATCTTATTTCCTCTATCTTGTGAGTTGTTTGCCTATGGTTGGTTTCTTTCTGCCTACTGCCAATTTGGTGTTTTCCGCATTGCTCTTTTCTCCCTTTTTAGACTAACAACCATTTATGTTAACTTTTTTACTCAGGTAATTTTGCTACCAGCATTTCCTTTTGAGCACTATGATTGTACATCCATTAATTGCCTACTTTTTATTTGGTTACTTCTAAGGTTGTTTTGCAAAACTTCCCCTTATCTTTCTGCTTGCATGCCTGACATTGTGTTAAGACTAAAGGAACCTTTTGTTTCTTTGATGGACTGGGTTTTCAAAACCTTATGGAATCGAATGCCTTGTCATTCGCAGAACAGGGGTGTTTTTTCACCCCCTAATGGTTTGTTCCTCTTTTTCAGGGTAAACTACAAAATGGAACCTACGTCCTGGAGTCTCATTTCGATTACTCCTTTCGAATGGGCTTTCACAACCTTATGGAACCACATGGTTTGCCACTCGCATATGAATAGCTCGGTGTTCGGCTGGGGAACTAGTGGACTTCTAGTCCATCTGTTTCTTCATTTAAAAATGGGCCCTGAGCCAAGTCTCTTTGAGCTGACTTGTAAAGCCATAAAGAACCGAGTGCTTGCCACTCGCTTGACTAGGGTGTTATTCCACCCCTTAACGTTGTTGTTCATGAGTGCAGGTCCAATCCTAAATGGATTTCGAGAAAACGAAGGCCCAAATCAAGTTTTGCTCCACCTCGATGGTAAAAGACTTGCGCCCTTTCAAAATACGGTTATATGAAAATCTTGAGTTGGAATATTCAAGGGGGTAAAAAACCCCAAGCTCTGACCGAATTAATTTATCTTAAAAATAAATACAAGCCGGATATCATCTTCGTCATAGAAACACTAACAAATAACGTCAATAGCAAGCAGATTCTTAAAGCGCTCCAATTTCATAACAATATAGTCATAGATCCAATTAACCACTCGGGAGGTATCTAGGTGTGTTGGAATAACAACAATATTAACGTGCAAAATCAGGTTACTCATGACCGACTAGTTCAATTGGAAATCCTATATAAACCTACCAACAAGATTTACTCCATTATAGGGACCTATTGTCCTGCGCAAAATACAGAAAAAGATGTCTTTTGGGCATATCTCAATCAGTTTTTACTACAGGTACAAAATCCATGGCTTTTAATAGGAGACTTTAATGAAATGCTGCTCCACCAAGACAAACTTGGGGGAGCCCCTTTTAAAAATAGTCAGCTGCAACGCTTACCCCATCTTCTTCAAATGCGATGCAGCAATTGACATTCCTTGCCATCATAAAGCCTTCTCCTGGAAAGGTTTGTCTAACAACAGACCGATTTATGAAAGGCTTGACAGGGCTATTTCAAATCCGCAATTCTATAATGACTTCAACCAAAGCACGCTAACTTATGGCAATTTCACCGTATCGGACCATGCACCAATATTGTTCTCAACAAACCAAATGCCCCTAACCAAGGCACCACCTTTTCGATTTCAAAACTTCTGGGTCCTAGACAAGGACTCGCACTCTATTGTCAGGAAAAATTGGAACACTCAAATTACAGGATCACGTTTCTATCGTATTCAGCAAAATCTGCTCCGCATCAAAACTGTTCTTAAATCTTGGGCCAAAACCAAGTACAAACACACGGCTAATAAACTTCAATGTAATGACGATAAACTAAAAGAATTACAAGACAAATTATGGAATCAGCCTTTTAATGAAATATGGATTAAACATATCAATCGACTTATAGTCCAAAGAGAAAAATTACTTCTCTTCACTCAAAAGGCATGGGGAAATATTGCCCGCAAAACTTGGCTTACCCAAGGCGATCGAAACTCCAGATTTTTCCATAACAAAATGAAGAAAATTCGAACCTATTCCACTATCTTCCATTTAAGAAATGATTTAGGACAATGGGTCGACTCCCAACATGATCTTGCTAATTTGCTCACCAAATCCTTCCAAGATCGATTCAAATCAAATGTCAGTGCTCAAAGAACTTTGGACCTCACCTTCCTCACCCCATTTGTTTCACAAACGGATTCTCAGCTCTTATTAGCTCCAGTTACACCAACTGAGATCAAAGAGGCAATTTTTGATATTAACCTTAATAAAGCACCGAGTTCGGATGGCTACGGAGCAAAATTTTTCCATGCCTACCGGCCAATTATAGAAAAAGATCTCATTATTGCAATTCAAAGTTTCTTTCATCATGGCAAATTACCACCTTCACTCAACCATACTCTCATTACCCTCATCCCCAAAAAAGATATTCCAGAAACACCAGATCATTTTCGACCTATTAGTTTGATCAATACGATCTACAAAGGAATTTCCAAGATCATTGTCAACCGGTTACGCCCTATTCTACAAAGAGAAATAAGCCCTCTACAAAACGCTTTCACTCAGGATCGCTCTATCCACGACAACTTACGAATAGCACAGGAAGCTCTCAACACCTTCCAAAAGTCTCAAAATAAAACAGGTTGGTGTGCTTTAAAGCTTGATATGGAAAAAGCTTATGATAGAATTGAATGGGATTTCCTTTGGGAAGCACTCACCGCTTTTGGATTTCCTTCTACTTGGGTCCTTTGGATAAAAGAATGTGTCACTAACGTTTCTTATTCAATCAAAGTAAATGGAGATACTTCACCATGGTTCCGGCCCTCCAGGGGCTTACGACAAGGTGATCCCCTTTCACCATATTTGTTCATTATTTGCATGGAAGTTCTAATCAGGAAATTAACGCTTCAAACCCGTGTTCGAGGTTCGGGCATTGGTTTTAAAATCCATCCACGAACTGCAAACATTCCGTGCCTTATGTTTGCTGATGACAGCCTTCTTTTACGTAAAGCATCCAATGCAAGCATGTAAAAACTTAAGAATAACATTAGATGAATTCATGACCTTTCGGGACAACTTGTAAATTTTCACAAGTCATCCATCATCTTTTCGAAACATGTTCAACCAGCCAGGAAAACCATTTTAGCCAGCCAATTCAATATGCTCCCTAACTCCTCCCTAGGACGTTACCTGGGTGTTTTCTTTAGCTCTTTTCGTTCCACTAAAGCGGACCTCAATTCCATTCTCCGCAATATAGAACAACGTATTAACCTATGGGAATCAGGCTTCCTCTCCAAGGCTGGCAGACTAACTCTAATACAATTAAACCTAGAGTCCCTACCTTCATATACTTGTGCATCAACTCTTCTACACTCTGATCTTGCAAAACCAATAGACTCAATCCATAGGAAATTTTTTTGGCGACAAAACAAGGAAAAAAATAGTGTTCCGCTTGTTGCCTGGGATAAAATTTGCACCCCCAAATCTGTTGGGGGCCTTGGTTTACGCAAAACCCTTCCAATGAACCAAGCATTTATTGCAAAACTTGGTTGGAAAATTCTAACAAACCCAACCAATATATGGGTCAAGCTAATAAAGGAAAAATATTTGAAAAGACAATCTTTCTTTACTTGCTCACCTAAACCGCAAGATTCTCCCATTTGGAGGAAAATCTTTCTACAACGAAACATCCTCCGCAAGGGCATCCGATGGAAAATTGGGGACGGTAATCAAATCCTCTTCTGGCTTCATAATTGGTGCTCTCATGATAGCCTTATCAACATGCTTGAGATCCCCCATGACCAAGTCGACATTTCTTTGCGCCTGAACAACTTTATCCTCCCAAACAGAACTTGGAATCTTCAAAAACTATCTACTATTTTGCCCGAACATATTGTCAAAATCATAAAAGGAATTCCTCTTCCTGTGAACCCTCTTCCTGACGAACCCATTTGGGGGCCTTCCTCTTCAGGAGAGTTTACAGTCAAATCAGCCAATTGGCTAGCCCATAAAGTTCCTCTACAACAGGCTAAATGGGAATACCGTTGGATCTGGAAGCTTCAAATTCCACCGAAACTCCAAATTTTCCTATGGCTAATTTGTCATAACAATCTCGGCGTTCACCAAATTCTAGCTAAACGGCAAATCATCCCTTTTAATTATTGCAGCTTCTGCAAGCTAGCAGAAGAGTCTCTAGACCACCTTTTTGTTTCGTGTCAATGTCTTAAACCCCTTTGGGAGTTACAAGAGCTAAGAGTTTGGTTACCTCAAACTCTAAATGTCAATCCCTTGCTAACCACTCTCTCCACCATTCGGCAGAATAAGACTCAAATCGTAAAATTCATTTTCATTATTTGGAGCATTTGGAAAGAAAGAAATGATGTTATTTTCAATAACCTCACACTCAATATTCATAGAATCCTCCACAAGGCCAAATTCCTCCACAAAGAATGGACCCTAAGGGAAACAGTTGACAACTGTTTCTCCACTGGGTCCCCAATTTCAACTTCCACCACCTCCCATCATCACACAAACTCCATCCTCGTCGCCTGGGAGCCTCCCCCTCCACAATCTTTCAAACTCAACTTCGACGGTTCGGTTCGTGGCAACTCAGCAGCAGCAGGCATTATTATCCGGGATTCCGCTGGAGACCTCCTCACAGCTTCAGCAATTAATCTCGGCACCTCCTCGGTCTTCATTGCCGAAGCTACAGCTCTTCATCAGGGTATTCTCTTAGCCCTCCAAAATCATATTCAACACATCTTCATCGAAGGCGATAATCTTATGGTCATCAACGCAGTCAAAGGCATTTGGTCCCCCCCTTGGCAGATCTCCAACATCATCCGAGACATCCACTCCCTTCTCAGAGATTTTCAGTCATGGGATATTCGTCATGTCTTCCGGGAAGCAAACAAGGCAGCGGATTGGATAGCTAATGTTGGTCATTTAGTAGATAGTCATTTCTCTATAGTAGATTGTACTTCTTCCGCTCTCCATAATATCCTTGTAACCAATAAGGTAGGAGTACCCCTCTTGCGGAGGGTCTCCTAACCTTTTTTCTTCTTACCTTATAAAAAAAAAATTGATATAAGAAAACTCTAAGTGCGAAGTGTTGTATAAGAATATTTAAAATAGCTTAGTCTTGAGGTTACCTTTAATTTATCTGATAATCTATCAATTAGGAGTTGGGCGAAGTCTTCAGGATTGTAACCTGGGCTTGGATCATTAAAATAGTTAAGGAGGTAATCGTTGCCAAGTATTGAGTTAGATCTGTTGGATTTGTGTATACTGTGCTCAACTCTTCAACAATTGTTTTTTGGAAGAGGTTCAGCTGTCCATCGAAATGCAAGCAACCCTGCAAAATTTACATTTAATTACCGCTTTTAGTTGATGGTAAAAGCAATGCTAAGAAATTTATCTTAGATTTCATAGGAAATGCATGCATGATATTATACATTAAGATGGATCGAATAAGACCAACGTCTTTGTCATAAAATAAATTTAATGTTTTACTTTCATTATTTTCTATACACTACTTTGATCATTAATAACTTTAATAATTAATATTAGGAATAACTTTAAATTTTGATGTATTTTAAAATTATACATCAAGATGAATCGAATAAGACCAATGTCATGATAGTTACATGTCTATATTTCTAAGAATCTATAGAAAAAAATTAATAAGTTGGTCGCAAAAACTTAGGTATGAGAGTTATATAAGGACAAAAGGAGTAATAAATGTAATAATACTCCATATACTCCGACCCACCCAGCCACGGCAAGGGAGGCATCAACGTTCAGCTTGATAAAACCACAGGGGGGGCTGCCAAGTCTTCGAACTCAGCTCACAATGCTTCGATTTTGAGCAGTAGATACGAGTCGAAAACTTACCAAAGTCCTCAACCAAATGGCAGACACGGTTGATAAGGACATTGTTGGGCGTACGCTTCCCTTGGAAGACCCACAAGTTACGTTCCATCCACAAGCACCATGCCACTGTGATGCCACGCGAGATCTTTGCATCATCCATTTGCCGCCAGCTTTCGACCAAGTAAAACATGGGCAGATTTGACGAGTTGATACTAAGCCCAGCGCAATCAGCATCATCCCACAACTCGGCCACCCGAGGGCAAGTGAACAAGGCGTGGCTCGTGGTCTTGATCTCCCCACAACCCCATGGGCACGTATCATCATCGATGAGGTGTCTATGCTTGAGAAGAGAGCGAGTAGGCAAAGAGTTGGTGTAACATCTCCAAAGAAAATGTTTAACCGTTGGGCTAGCATTCATGCCCCAAATATCCACCCAAGCTTGATGGAAATCATCAAGATTCCCTCCTTTACCCAACATATAAGCAGTTTTCACAAAATAATGCCCATCCTTCGTGAGAGCCCAAGTTAATTCATCTTGGATATTTGAGGAGCTCAAAGGAATTGCAAGAATGCATTTAATATCACGCTCACAAAAATATTGTTCATCAAGACTCAACTTCCACTCCATACTACTAGCATCAATTAAATCACTAACCTTGACAATGTCATTGAGCGGGGTGGTGCTCAACACAAATCTTCCATCATCATCTGCAATCCAAGGATCACGCCACACCTTAATCTTTTCTCCATTCCCAACACGCCATAGACACCCTTCCTTAATCAAAGCCTTCAAGCTCCATATACTTTTCCACGAGTAACTACAAGAATAACCAAGAGGGGCATCAATAAAGTCATTGTGAGGATACTACTTAGCTTTCATGACTCGACCAAACAAGGAGTGAGGGGAGCGCACAAGTCTCCAGGCTTGCCGACCCAACCAGGCATCATTGAAAACACTAAGATCTCGGAATCCCATACCACCAAAATATTTCAGAGTGCACAAAGAATCCCAACTTTTCCAGTGAATCTTCCTATGATCAACGAGCTCCCCCACCAAAATCGAGCCATGGCGAAATGACTCTTCCGAATAACCATAGTTGGAATTTTGTAGACACCCATAAGATAAGTAGGCATGGCTTGAATGACGATTTAAGAAGAATTTCCTTCCGGCTCTTGACGGTAACTTCTCTTTCCGACCTTGGAGTTTCTTCCAAACTCTATCAAGTAGTGAATCAAAGATGACTTTTTTTTATCTACCACCCATAGAGGGGATACCAAGATATTTCTCATGTTTCTCAACCTGCCGCATCTTTAGAACTCCCACCAATTCCTACCTGTACTCAACACTAACACCTTTACTGAAAGAGACCTCAGACTTGTCATAATTAATTTTCTGCCCGGATGCTGATTCATTTTGGTTGAGAATATCAACTATTATATTGTATTCCTGTCTGGTTGCTTTCGTAAAGAGGAGACTGTCGTCTGTAAAGAGAAGATGAGAAATTTCGGGCCCATTGCAGCTAGCACGAGCCCCATGAATCTGGTTCTCCTGGACCTTGCTCTGTATCATTCTATAGAAAGCATCAGCAATCAAAATAAACAGATAAGGGGAGAGAGGGTCACCTTGACGGAGACCTCGCTCAGGGAGAACAGAACCACAAATTCCACCATTAACAATGAAAGAGTAGGAGACAGAAGTCACACAATCCGTCACCAGGTTCACCCAACGACCATCAAAACCCATCGTAAGGAGCAGCTTCCTCAGAATACCCCATTCAACTCTATCATATGCCTTGCTCATGTCAAGTTTCATAGCAATGATACATTTCCTGCTTCGAGTTCTTTGTTTCATAGAAAGAAAAATCTTGAGGGCAATGAGAGCATTATCAGTGATAAGGCGCCCCGGAACAAAAGCACTCTGATTCTCAGAAATAATAGCAGGCAGAAAGTCCTTCAAACGAACAACCATAGCTTTTGAAACCAACTTATAAAGCACATTACAGAGGGCAATGGGTCTAAATTCAGCAGCACAAGTAGGATTCTTCACTTTAGGCATCAGGGCAATATTGGTATTATTTATACATTTAGCAGAAGCATTACCGTGGAGAATACTACTGACAAAATTAGTAACATCATCACCAATAACATGCTAGAAACGCTGATAAAAGATAGCATGCATACCGTCAGGGCTAGGTGCCTTGCAGGGGTGCATTTGTTGAAGTGCAGCGTAAATCTCATCTTTAGTGAAGGGGGCCATCAAGGCTCGGTTACAATCATCAGAGACAATGGAGCTAACATGCTACAACACTGCATGAATATCCATATCAGAAGGTCGGATTGTAGTGAAAATGTTGTGAAAATAGTCTTCGAAAATCCCCTCAACCTCCTCCTCTTTTTCGTGCCAAATGCCAAGACTATAAAAAAAAACCATTCACAAAGTTTCTCTTTTTTCTTTGCGACGCTTTATGATGGAAATATTTCGTGTTCCGGTCCCCATCTCTAACTTTCGAGACACGCGAATGGAGGTACCAATAAGCTTCGTGCTTATCGTGTTAATCATCAAGGGATTTCTCAAGAGCAGCACATTCCGCTACGCTATCAACCAAGATAGGACGCTATTGGGCAAGAGCAAGCAGCTTTTCAGTTCTTGCGATTTGGTCATCAAATTTTTTGAACTTTATGGCACTCCACCCAGCAAGATGCCGAGCCATAGCAGAGATGCGGTGAGGGACATGCTCCCCCACTAAGTTACTCCAAGCTTCATTAACTTCAACATCAGAACCTTCATCGAAGAGCCAACAAGTTTCAAAATGAAACCTGCGCCTCCTCTTCTTTTTCAAAATTTGTGGCGGAGTTCGAAGGATAATAGCCATGTGATCAGATTTGTATCGCAAGGAGTGATCGACAATGAAACCCGAAAAGAGGTCAAACCAGGAAGCAGAACAAAGGAAGCGATCCAGATGTTCCCTAATACGAGTAGAAGTAGAGTTTCCCCTCTCCCAAGTATACCAATAGCTACCCACAAAACCCAAATCTCGAAGCATAAGATCATCGACAACATCTCGAAAAGAAGCCATCTCCCGACAAGTGCGGTCAACCCCACCCTCCTTCTCATTGTAACTCATGATTTCATTGAAATCGCCTCCAAACAAGATCGGATGAGTTGATTCACCACATAAATGACGGATCAAACTCCAAGTTTTGTGTTTATCTTCCTCCCTAGGCCACCCATAAATTCCAACAAAACGCCACATTGAGTCACCCTCACCAATGTCACCACATATATGATTTTGAGAATAAAAGACAAGGGAAAATTTCACCCCCTCTCTCCAGAACACACAGAGACCACCAACTCGACCTACACTAGCCCATAGAACGCTTCTTTCTTTGAAAACCCTAACGCTCTTTGAGATCCTCAGCTTATTTCTTTTTAATCATCGTTTCCGACAAAAAGACAATGTCGGGGGCATAGGAAGTGCTCCAACGTTGGAGCTGACGAACTGACCAAGGGTTTCCCATCCCCAGGCAATTCCAACACAAGGTATTCATAATGCATGGCGGGGTTGGTCACCACCAACCTCCGCCTCAATCATAGCATTTGAATCACTAGGGGTACTCGGCTTTTGACGTTTCATCATACCCAGAGCATCTCCAAAAACCATATCACAGTCCATAGAACGCTTGTTCGAGCCAACACAATCAGTTTCCATTGAAGCACAATCACCTTTTTCTTCATTGGACCTCGTGCTAGCCTTTTCCAAGATTTCGGCTTCGAAACAGTAGCTTTGTTTGTGTCTTTAGTGCTCGAAAAAACAAAAGAATCATCAAGGGCAGTATTAACAAACAGTGGAGACCCACTAACTTGTAAAGGTGATTCTTGGCATTTAGTGCTATTGCCATTATTACTCTCCACTTGCACAACAACTTTGTCCCCCATAATTAACCCATGATTACTCGGCAACTTCAAAGCTAGGGACTCCAAAGCTGGGGACTCCAAAATTTCGGGAACATTTGCAGTGATTGGAGAAACAACATCAGATTTGGGCCCAGGAAAAAGTATTTTCTTGCTTGCCCTAAATATCTCGTTTTCAAGAATTTCCTTCAATCCTCCTTTACGTGGGGTGGCCCTCAAAACCGAACTCCACCCTAACTTTCCCTCGTTTGTCTTCCTCTCGAGACTATAAGACAGTTCCTTTCGGACTGCCCCATCTCACCACAAGCAAAACAAAAATAGGGGAGACGTTCATATGCAAAATCCACCTGAATTTCTCTACCTTTTTTGTCTTTCAGTTTTCTAAACCTACGCAAAGGTTTTGTAACATCAAGCATGACTTTAACCCTTCTATATCTACCAATACCCAAAACATCTTCCTCCAATTCCAAAATTTCCCCCATATTTCCAATGAGAGCTTTAACTATTTCATCAGATTTATAGTTAAAGGGGAGATTTTTAATCCGCACCCAAAAGGGAGATTGATTAAGAGTTACCTGATCCGGTTGTTCTTCACCATCGGCTTCTTTCAACAATATTAACATGTATCAAAACACCATGGCCTGCCTTCAAGAACTTTATTCATGTCCCTCCAATGAAATAATTGGAAAGCAAAGAAATTAGGGCTAAGCACCCGGATTACCAAACCATGAAACGGCGCCCAAACACCTGTGATGGTACACGTTTGAACGCGTCAATGTTATACGATCTTTCGGTTAACAATCGTCCAAAGAGAACCAGAGACAGTTTGTTTTCCATGCTAGGGTACGGTTTAGAGCCTCGAGATCAAGGACGACTCCTTCTTCTTCATCAATTTTGAGATTCGAAACTATTTGTGTGAGTTCCTCAGCCATGCTAAGGAGTGATGACCGCCGCGGCGGGGGCCGACCAGGGAGGTAGTGAGATCTGGCGTGGGGAGAGAAAAGCCTTTCTTTCATGGTAGAGAAAATACAATATCGGCGTGGCGTGTGTTTCCCCTCTTACTTCCTCCATTTCTTAATACATGCAATATTGGCAAATGGCACATGAACCAATGAGGAGGAGAGAGAGTGAAATATGACTCATGTGCTTAAATTTAAAATAAAGCTTTGTTTGTATAAGAAGTTGCCAATAAGAGAAGTATGTTGCAAGTATGATGAAACATCCCAAAAAAAGAATCATATGTTACATGTATTAAGAAATGGAGTTAGTATGTTGCAATAAAAGAAGGACAGAGGACTAGTATTTGGTAACAAACCATCCAATATTTACTTCTCAAGGTGAATCGTCAACAAGTTCAGTTTGCACATAACTGGGCAACCATGTGTGCGCGAAGTGGTTCACGATTCACTTCTCCTAATTCTTAGTTTCTTGTTCTTTGTTTTCTTTTGTCCTTCCACCAATGTCAAAAAAAAAATTGGATGTTTTGAGTCATCAAAAGTATTACCAATTTGCTCCCAGTTTCAGGTAGTATGCCACAACCTGCTGATGCATATATAAGTGTACCCTTCTAGGGACCTGGCTGCTTTACGGTAAGCTGCAGGGTATGACAATCCTGGATTGGCAGCTACAGGTAACAAAAATCATATGTTATGCAGAGCTTAATCACATAAAAATAAGTTTACTTATGCAAAAAATAGGTTACGGTTAGCAAACAAATTTCAACCGAGGTGAATAAAGCCGAATTTTGGACATAGGGAGTACTACGTAAAATATATTGCTAGGACCATAAGATTCGTACCTATAATATCTGCGAAAGTTTTGCCATTGGTGAATCTTCCAGTAATGCAGGTAGGGAAATTAATACCATATGGTCGATAATTGGCCTTAGCAACCAA
Organism: Beta lomatogona; assembly: GCA_947646795.1. Taxonomy (NCBI): domain Eukaryota; kingdom Viridiplantae; phylum Streptophyta; class Magnoliopsida; order Caryophyllales; family Amaranthaceae; genus Beta; species Beta lomatogona. Next base: position 2,754,428 of record CANSNZ010000957.1, on the reverse strand, counting down.
GGAATACAAGTTATTATTACCAGCATCAAGTAAAGAATCACCAAAGACATACTCCCTTCGTTTCTTTTTAATCTACACACTTTCGTTTTTGGTCCGTTTCTTTTCAATCTACAAACTGTTGTTTTTTCTATTTTTGGTAACATGTCACATCTACTTTATCCTCTTTTTCCACTCATGTCATCCACTTTTTAATATTTTAACCCACTTTTTAATTTTTCTCTCTCACTTTTCAATTTCTCTCTCCACCTCTTCAGTTTCTCTCTCATACTTTTGCACTTTCTCCTTGGTTCTTCCCCAAAGTGAAGTGAGTAAATTAAAATGAAACGGAGGGAGTATAAGGCAGGAACAAGAGATTATGAGCTACATTCTCTAGAGGAAATAGGGGAGAGAAATAGCAAGGAAAGGAATAATGGAAGCATTTTACTATATTTGAACTTCGATTTGTTCTTAGTGAGGAGTTGATTATTTAGTATATTAACTTTAGCTTGTGAACTCATTTATATCGCACAAGGGGAGGTACGTTAAATTTAAAGGAATAGATTAGTCGTCTAATCATGCAATGAAAATTAATAAATATAAAGATTGTGCTATTATTATATATCCATTATGTAGCATGCATTACTATGTACTTAACAATATTATATACGCTCAACGCAATAAGGCCACTTCCCTCGAAAAAGACAATAAGGCCACAAGCACGCGCAAATTAGATCCTGGGGAAGGGAGTAGGATGAGCATCCTACACCTTCCCCTAAGTGACGTCGTTTTATTAGTTTTAGGAGAGCTAAAAATTTGGCTGGCTTTTGGCAGTATTTTGAAAGTGGGCCAGCTCTCCCATTTTTGAAAGTGGGCCATCAATTTTTTTGATGTATAAATGCATATGGTTTGTTGTACAATAATATACGAGTGTACATTTTGTATTTTTCAGTGATCAAAGTAATGACCATCAGTGTACATTGTGATTTATCCTTATTGCGTTGGTTGTTGTACATTTTTTTGATTACTAGCTCCACCTATAGTTGCATTTTATATTGAATTGTACATATTGATTTTCATCAGTGAACAAACATCAACACACCAGTGTACAAAGAAACAAAGATTGCAAATTACTCACTTGACATTAGTTTCAGTAATTGGGTTACTTTCAGCTGGGGGGGGCTGTCATTGTACATTTTGATTTTGTTAATGAACAACCATGAAGCCAAGAATGTACAAAAAAACATAATAGAATAAAAGTATTCATTTGGCATCCTAGTTACAACAATGTAAATAACAAGAATGTACAAACAAACATCCCAGTAATGTACAATCAATTTCACTTAATGTACAACAATGTAAATAATAAGAAGTATGATGGAGGTTGACATCAAATCAGTTATTAAATGGTGACACTAGTACAGAATTATCAATTGGCGTCGGACCTGGGACCATCATTTGCGTCAGACAATGGTCCGACGGCACAGGTCTCGTCGCAAATCGATATACATGATCTGCGTCGGATGAGAAACGACGCAGATGAAGAACTATATGCGTCGGACTTACGCGATGTCCGACGCACATAACCCGTGAACCCCAACCATTTTTTAGCTTTTTGCGTCGCATGAATCACTATGTGCGACGCAAATCATGTATTTTTTGTTAAAAAAAAAATGAATTTGCGTCGCATCTGTCACTATGTGCGACGCAAATCATGCCTTTTTTATTAAAAAAAAAAATTTTTTTGCGTCAAACATCAAGATCTAAAACGAACCTCAATTTAAATTTACAAACAAAATGAAAAACTAATAGCATGAATCACTCGCATGTATTGAAAACAGAAGTATTGCAGTATGTATTGCAAACAAAATGAAAAACTTAAATTTACATCATGTATTGCAAACAGAAGTTGTATTGCAAAAAATCTAAAACCTAACATTAAAACACTCGCATCCCTCTTGTTGTTGCTGCTACTTCTCTGTTTTGCAGAGCTGTACTACTGTCGCCGGTACTGTTGCTGCTCTGTGTGGCTGCCGCCGCCGGTATCGCTGCTATTCTCTTCAGCCGCCACTGTTGTTATGTTGCTGCTTGTGTTGTTGTATCAATCTTCCTCCTTACATGCTGCTTGTGTTTTAGTAAACATGAAAATTTTAGTTTTCAGATCAAAATTGAAAAAACGAATTTTCAGATCTGAAAATTAAAACCGAAAATCAAATCTAAAAAATGAAAAAAATGAAACCCTAAACAAATCAGATCGAAAAAGGGAAAAAAAAAAATCAAACCTGTGCTCTTCAATGGCGATTTCTTCAATTATCAATTGTGTTCTCGCCAAAAAATATCGTGTTCTCGCCAAAAAATATTGTGTTCTCGCCAAAAAAAATCGTGTTCTGCCATTATCAATTTCTTCAATGGCGATTTCATATGGGAAGAAGAGTGATTTTAGGGTTTAGAGGAGAGGATGAGAGGCGCTCAAGAGTTGAGAGAGAGAGAAGGGGGGGGGGGCTGAAAAAAAGAACGCGTGTGAGTGAGGTGCTAGGGTTAAAGAAAATTGAGTTGGGCTGATCTGCGTCGGATGGGCCAAGGGATCCGACGCACATTAGCCTTTTGCAACGCATATTATTTATGTGCGACGCATATAGGGCTTCAAATTTTGTCACTGGATGCAGCGATGTGCGTCGGATGGGCCTCAAAGTCCGACGCACATGAGCTATATGTGTCGCACATCAATAGGGTACAACACATATGGCTCGTATTTTGCGACGCACTATTCACAGCATGCGACGCATATTAGGCTTTTGCGTCGTTTTGCCTTTCATGCGACGCAAATGGGGAGACGCAAATCGTCCTTTTTCTACTAGTGTGAACAGTAACTGTCAAATCAGTTACTTTTTGAATTTTCGACATGTACATTGGAAGTAAGGGAATGTACATTGGCTGTCAAATCAATTATTTTTTGCATGTTCATTGGTGCGTTTTATTCTTCTTGTCTTGCGTTTTGGAGCTGGTGTAGGATGCTCATCCTACACCTCATACCAACATCTACGGATTGCACAAGCACGAGCCTAAAAAAAGAAAATAAGGCCACTGGTTATAAGTTGGGTTGGCTTTTTCTTGGCTGGCAACCTAGTATGATTCCTGGGTGATATCACAGATTTCATGTATACGAAAGCTTAGCTCCTAAATACTTCGAATTAAAGAATTTTTTTTTTTTTTTTTTTTTTTGTCATGAATAAAGGACTTTAATACTTAATTCATGACCAGGGGCAAAAAAAATTAAGAAAAAAATAGAAAGAATATACTTCTATGTTTGATGGATGATATGAGAAATTAAAGGTAATTCCTCTATTTTTTTAGTTGTTCCATTTCTCCTTTACACGTTTGTCAACGCACAACTGAGACCTTTAATATCTCTAATTACACATAAGTAAAAATTATAAAAAAATTGATATTTGGATTTGTCCACCAAATGACACACATTTCTCTCTCATGACACTTCTGGAGTTCTAGATTGACACTATCCATTTGTTAACTATCTCGATAAGAACTCGAAATCTGACTTCAGGGCATGTTATTATAATTTTAATGATATTATTAAGGGAGATGAAGAATGTGAGGGAGAGAGGGGATCAAAATGTCACATTCCAAGAAATTGGTATGATTTTGCGGAGATATGTCCACATAAATGCATGTTTGATTTCTAAAATTAAATGGATCGTGCGAGCAGGCAATTTGTGAGAAATTTATGATAGAATATGTCAAGCATAATATTAATAAAATCATTGTCATCTTTCCTCTTGGGCAAGTTGATTAGCATATGAAAGGGTTTTTTTTTTTTTTTTTTTTTGGTGAAGTAGTATATTAGTTAAAAGGAGATTCTTTCCCTTAATAAAGATACACAAATTCTTGGGTGCAACTGTTAGACCATAGTTTATGATGTCAAGCCACTTCTTTAGTTAAAAAAAACTCAAATGTCAAACAAATGACAAAATAATATGAGATTCATGTCATTATTTGTATAGTCCATGTCATTTTTCTTGAAATGCATGTTATTATTACACATATACAATAAGTTATGGTGTAACATGTTACACCTAAGACGTACTCATAATGATATTACACCTAACAAGTATGAGATTGCATCTATAGTTTTCCTTAAGCGTGGTGCTGGGAATTAAGCAGCTGGCCGAATGTCGACATCAGTTTGAATAATCAGTATCTTAAACATAATAGGTTATTAGGAGTACATGTTATCCGATTTCATAAGATTTTGATACTCAAAAGTTCGGATATTCAAATATTTTGATTACCCTTATACAAATACATGTTTTGATCCATATTCCAGATAGTAAGAGGTTCGGGACTTCAAAAAACAATTCCACAAGAGGGGAAAAAAGAAGAAGAAAAGGATTATTTAGGATGAGGAATCACAATCTTCACTCCTTCATGAATAATTCTTTGAGAAAAATAATATAACCAAATATTAGGCAAATGACTATATATATATATATATATATATATATATATATATATATATATGGGCAGGATCACATGAGAATGCTCCTTACATGAGAAATGAGAATGAATCTCAACCACACGATTGGATTAGAGTTACAACACTTGTTCATTAGAGTTATACCCTCGAAAAAATTTCGAGCCCAAAAAAAAATTTTTTTTTTTGGAAATATATTTTCAATTTTTTGTTTTTTTGGAGTTACATCACTTTTTCATTAGAGTTATAGCGTGTAAAATCCATTCTCATTTCTCATGTAAGTATGCATTCTCATATGAACTCACTTCTATATATATATATATATATATATATATATATATATATATATATATATATATATGGCCTATATATGATGCATATATAATTAAGCAAATTATTATAATTTAAACTTGAACAAGCTGGTGGATATTCATAGGAAGGCAAACATCCGAGCCATTAATACAACGAGATGCAACGACAGAGCAAGTTGCTTGAGTGAGATGATAGCCACCCCAAAAGTAGTGTTCGTCAGGAGATGGGCATGATGTTAGCTTCGGTATGCATGAGAATGTACCATTTCCCCACACTTCGCAACATGGATTACTACTGTCTTTTAACCCCGCAACGACATATGATGATATTACCTCCGTCCCGAATAGTCCGAACACTTTCCTTTTATGTTAGTCCCAAATTAGTTTGAACACTTCCATTTTTGGCAAAGTCCCACCATTAATATATTATTTCTTTTACACATCTTTGGCCCACACTCTACCTTTTATCAATAAAAAGTTACCCAACTTTCTCTCTCCTCTAATAAAAAATAGCCCACCAACTCCTATCACATCTACTTTTTAAATAAAATAACATTTGATAACCACACCACAACTTATCACCTTAAACTACGTGTCCCAACAAGTGTTCAGATCTTTCTGGGACAGAGGGAGTATTATTTATTATAAATATTAATCATTATGAATAATTCGAGCAAAAATATCAGTATTATCAGCTGTAAATACATACTGATTATATATTGAGTACAATGAAATGGCTAATACCAATACTTCTATATCCCCTCCGCAAGTTGGACTTGATCTAAACATACAAGTCCCAACTTGGAAGAAAGGAAAAAATGTTGAGCTGCTGAAAGAGATTTAGTAAGAATATCTGCAAGTTGCATAGAAGATTTCACATGAGCAGTTTTGATCAATCCTCCTTCAATATTTTCTCGAATGTAGTAACAGTCAAGTTTGAGGTGTTTTGTGCGTTCATGAAACACTTCATTGTGAGCAATGTACTCAGCTGAAATATTATCACAAAAGAGTGTGACTGGTAGAGATAAGTGTTGATGGAGGTCTTCAAACAACCCTGTAAGCCAAGCAATCTCTGCTGTAGTTATTGACATGCTCCTTAATTCGGCTCCACATGAGGATTTAGAGGTCACCTTTTGCTTCTTGGTTTTCCAAGACACCAAGAATCCACCTATCAAAATGCAGTAGCCAGTCAAGGATCTTCCACTAAAAGGGCAAGTTCCCCAGTCAGTATTTTGATATGCCATAAAAGCTTCACCACCATCCTTGGGGTAAAATAAACCATAGTTAGTTGTGCCTTTCAAGTATTTTAGAACATGTAAGGCTACTTGTAGGTGTGGCTTTCTAGGAAAGCTCATGAATTGACTGAGCTGTTGAACATAAAACGTAATGTCTGGTCTGGACAGATTGAGGTACAATAACCTTCCAATTAGGCTTCTGTAAGTTTTAGGGTCTTCAAGAGGATCTCCCTGATCAGTGCTCAGCTTGATACCCTTGGGAAAAGGGAATTTGACATGTGTGCATTCCTAAAAACCAACATCATTAATCAAGTCTTGAGTGTATTTCCTTTGATTAATGACTGTCCCTTTTGCATTTCTAGCCACTTCTATGCCAAGGAAGTACCTTGCTCACCCAAATCCTTGATAGTGAATGTTGTATCAAGGTTGCTTTTGAGATGTTGGATGCCTGCTTCATCATCACCAGTGAGTAACAAGTCATCAACATAGACTAAGGCTATGCTTATCTTGCCTTCATTTTTCTTGAAGAATACTGAACTATCTCTTGCACATTGATCATATCCAAGATGCTTGAGAAATCTTCTTAATTCTATATTCCACTGCCTTGAGGACTGTTTCAGACCATAAAGTCTCTTCTTCGATCTACAAACTTTCCCTTGAGTGTGAGCTGCAGCTAGCATAACCATTAGGAATCTTCAAATACACTTCTTCCTCCAAATGCCCATGGAGGAAGGCATTGTTAATATCTAGTTGATGCAATTTCCAATCCCTCTTTGTAGCAAGAGCAATCATAGTTCTTACTGTTGCAAATTTAGCTACAGGTGAGAAAGTGGCTTTGTAATCCTTACCCTTCACCTGTCTATCTCCTCTAGCCACCAGTCTAGCTTTGTACCTCTCTACTTCACCATTGGGCTTGAACTTCACCTTGTAAACCCATTTGCTATCTACAGTTTTCTTTCCCTCTTGAAGAGATGTTAACTCCCAGGTTCCATTCTTCTCCAAAGCTGCTAATTCTTCTTGCATTGCTCTCCTCCATTTTACATCTTGTGATGCTTCATTGAAAGTAGTAGGTTCTCTTATTTTCATCACATTATTAAGAGAAGCTACATACTCACTAGTGTAGTACTCTTTGTTTTTAAGAGTAGTCATCACTAGATTTGCTCCTGAATGATCCATCCCGGACCAGGTTCATTGTTGTCCCTCACTTTCTTGAAAGAAGTGACATATATAGTCATCAAATTTGGCTGGAATTCTTTTCTCCCTGTCTGATCTTCTCAAAGTGGCAGCATCTTGTCTGTTTATGGGAGTCACCACTTTAGTAGGATTCAGACCATCAATAGGGGAAACTTGTTGTTCTGCATTATCATCAACCTGTTGAATATCTTCATCATGAAGATTATTAGCAGGTGTTGCATCTTCTGCATCAAAGAGATTTTGAAACCGAGAAAGAGAAAAGTTAGGAAAATGTGTTGGTGCTTGTTGAGCATGGTTTCTGAAAGGAAAAACATCTTCCTTAAAGACCACATCTCTGCATATCAACACTTTGTGATCTTCCAAGTCATACACTTTGTATGCTTTATGTCCACTTGGATCGGATATCCTAGCATAATGCATCTTTTTGCCTTAAGAGCAAACTTGTCTCCCTTTGTGTGAGAGAATTTGTAGCATAACATAAGCATCCCACAGTTCTAAGTGAGGAGTAATCAGGAGATTTTTTTTCATCAATCTTTTAAAAGGAGTCTCCCAGTTAATTACAGAACTAGGAAGCAAGTTTATAATGTATGTTGCAGCAAGAATGCATTCCCCCAAAAATTTATTTGGGAGTCCAGCGTGTATTTTCATAGCTCTAGTTGTTTCAGCCAAGTGCCTATGCTTCCTTTCAACTCTCCCATTTTGCTGGGGAGTTCTAGGAGCACTTCTTTGGTGAAAAATGCCTTTGTCAGCAAGCATTTTTCCACATTCACCTTGAACTATCTCTGTTCCATTGTCTGTCCTGATAGTCTTGATGCTTGCCTTAAAATGATTCTCTACATAAGCAATGAAATTGCTTAAAATAGTCTTGACTTGTTCCTTGTTGTTGATCAAGAAAGTCCAAGTGACCCTAGAATAATCATCTAGGATGGTCAAGAAGTATCTGCCACCTGTAATAGCTTTAACTCTATATGGTCCCCACAAATCAATGTGGACCACATCAAAATTATTGTCAACAATAGACCTACTGACAGGAAAGGGAAGCCTGTGATGCTTAGCCAAACAACATGTGTCACAAAATAACTCATTCAAACCATTGCAATCACATTGAGAAATATGTTTTAATTTGGACAAAGAGGTGTGTCCTAATCTCTGATGAAATAACAGAATGTCTTGCTTCCTTTTGCTACTCAAAACTACATTATTACATTTCTTGGAGAATCTACTTTCACCATTTTCATCCTTTGTGCATCTTCGTTGAGACAAGTCCAGTTGATACACCCCTCCATATCTTCTTCCTCTTCCTACTATTTCATCACTAGAAGGGTCCTGAAACACACATATTTCATCAGAGAACAATACCCTCAACTTGTTTTGGTGTATCATCCTAGCAAGAGAAAGAAGATTGTGCTTGAATTCAGGTATGTACAAGACATTCCTTAGTATGAGTTTAGGTTCCAAGTAAATAGACCCTATTTCCTTCACCTGTCTAACTGTGCTATCTGGCATCCCAACATGAACTCTTTTATCCAATTTCTTCTTTTCAAAGAAGTACTGATCACTATTTACCATATGCTCAAAAGCACCTGAATCGACAATCCAGGTGTCCTTAATTCCCAAGTAATTCATAGTAAGATTGAGCACTATTGGAAGAAATAATACCTGTAAAATTGCTCAAATGAGAATTGTTGACAGACCTGCTGCTACCCTCATCATTCTGTTTGATGGATAGAGCCTTCAAAACTTGCTCAACAAGAGTGTTCACCATGTTGTTGTCCCTTTGATTTCCAAAATCCAAAGGATCCTCTTGGTTCTTGTTCTCTTCCTTGCTATCAACATTTGCAGCATAAGTCATGTTTCTCTTCCCTTTCTGAGTCATGTTCTTAGAACAATCTGTATATCCATGTATCTTGAAGCATCCCTCTCTGGTGTGACCCTTCATTTTGCAGTGATCACAATAAGGGTAACCATTAAGCTTGAAGCATCCCTCTCTAGTGTGACCCTTCATCTGGCAATGGTCACAGATTTACTTTCTCATCTTTTCTTCCTTACTCTTTTTTCTTTGAAAACCTCCCTTCACATTCTGAAGAATTCCTTTTCCTTGCTGATTTCCATTCAACATGCCTTTGTTAGCAAATAGAGCACTTGCCTCAAAACCAGACTCAATATTCTCAGTCACTTCTCTTTGCTTCTCTGCTTGCTGAACAAGCTGAAAAGCTTTGTTTATGGTAGGAACTGGATCCATAGCAAGTATGCTTCCTCTGAGACTGACATACTTACTATTGTTCAAAGCCATCAGGAAATCAATGAGCCTACTCTGTGATTCCCTCTCAAGAATTCTTTTGAGATATATGCACTCACACTTCTTCAGGGCACCACAACTACATTCTGGGAAACCATCTAGAGCATTCAACTCATCCCAAGACTTCTTCAGCTTTCCATAGTATTCAGCTACACTCGTCTCATTCTGGATCAAACCTGTGACTTCCTTCTTTATAGAATATAGTTGAGGAGCACTTGGTTGACCATATCTCTCAACCAAGTCATCCCAGAATCCCTTTGCAGATTCACTTAGGATTAATACATCAGCAATCTCAGGTGTCACAGAAGCAAATAGCCAACATCTGAGCATATAGTCATTTCTTGTCCATTTGCTATAATCTTCAGAATTAGAGAGGGTTTAGTTAGCTTACCATCAATGAATCCCAGCTTGTTTTTAGCTCCCAATGCCATTCTTACACTTCTGCTCCAAGGAAGATAATTATTTCCATTGAAGATGATACTTGAAAGAGGTGTGATGGAATTATCAGAATTAGCCAGGTAGTATGGGTCAGAATATGGGACAACTTGTTTTCACTCATGTTGAATAGCTCAAAGCTAGCATCTAAAATGTCTCCTTCTATTTCCAGATTTAAGAAACTTTTGTTTTCAAGAAAAATTCAAACAAAAGATGAAAGAAGATATGTTAGAGAAGAAGATAAAAGAACAAAAATAATTTTTTGATGATTTTCGGGGATCAACACCTAGTGTGCTCTGATACCATGATGAACAAACCAAAGTTTCAATTTTTCATGTAAAGGAGACGCAGGAATTAAGGCTCTCAAAAACTTAGGTTGATTTCATTGCAGCTTTTATACTAGGTAGGTATTACAATCAGATGGTGACACCACATCACAGGACAAAATACATGATCAGCTAGGAGACAAGATAACGAGAAAAAATATCAGTATTATCAGCTGTAAATATATACTGATTATATACTGAGTACAATGAAATGGCTAATACCAATACTTATATATATATATATTGGGGGAATACCAATACTTCTATATACATATGGCCTATATATGATGTATATAATATATATTGGGGGAATACCAATACTTCTATATACATATGGCCTATATATGATGTATATATAATTAAGCAAATGATTATAATTTAAACTTGAACAAGCTGGTGGATATTCATAGGAAGGCAAACATCCGAGCCATTAATACAACGAGATGCAACGACATAGCTAGTTGCTTGAGTGAGATGATAGCCATCCCAAAAGTAGTGTTCGTCAGGAGATGGGCATGATGTTAGCTTCGGTATGCATGAGAATGTACCATTTCCCCACGCTTCGCAACATGGATTACTACTGTCTTTTAACCCTGCAACGACATATGATGATATTATAATTATTAATCATTATGAATAATTCTAGTAAAAACAGTTTAGTGGTAGTTACTTGCATGAAAACGTTTAATTTATTTGTATTATATATGTATATTCTAGTGAGACTTCAATTTTTTTTGTTATTGCCAATTTTTCTATAATGGGACATCACTTTTGATACGTACCAACTTATTTTAGATTGAACGACACCTATTTTTCGGGTTTTGTTATTACTACCAATTGATTTTGGAGTGACTGTATACCTCACCTTTGATTTTGTTATTATCAATTGCTTTAGTGTGAAAACTCATTTTTTTGTGGGGTTTGGGTTGCCTTTTACTTCATATAAATCTAATAACAAAATTGTTATCTAATGCTCTCCTTGTCTCAATTTTATCGCAAGAATTTGACTATTACACGTATCATTCAGCCCACTTTAAAATGATAAATAGGTTGAATTATTAAAATGGCATGGAAGAAGGCTTCGAAGGTTAACATACCATATTTAGTAGGATTGATGATAGCATCATAGCCAAGCCAATGAGCATTGCCAATGATGAAATGCGAATCTTGGAGAGTGGAAGTTAAATTCTTGAGCATTATCGCAAGCCGAGTGTTGAAGAACGATACGATTTGATTTTTGTCTTCATCGCATATTACCTTGGGCTTAGAACCCCTAACAATTGATGGAATGCAACCAATAGGACCCAGCTCGAACACCACCATTTTCCTCGCTCCTAAATTATATAGCTTCTGCGCGCCAAAAATAATTATCAAGAAACATTATTTCATAGTAAAAATAATAATGTTAAATATTGGCAGTTCACTTCACAAGATTAAAGAGTTTTCACCTTAAAATCATATGTCAATAAGGGAAGTAGCCCCTTTGCATTATAAAATGAACTCATTTCTCTTTTTTTATTAATGTGGAACACTCATATGTGTTGTGCGTTATACATTATAATTTCAACAAATAAGCATCAACTAGCACGTTAAAAAACTAATTTATGGTCATTTGGCTAAACATCTATGTACAACAATGTTCTAATTAGGTTCACACATACAAGTCTTAAAAAAAATATATGAAGGCCATTGAAGGGATAATGATATTTAAAATAATGTTTGAACCATTAATTATAGAAAGAATATATACATAACTTATACCCATGCACATAGAAGCCAAACACAAGACCACAACTTTATTAACTATAGAAATGTAAATTTGTAGAGTTCCGCCATAGAATGGAATCCGAATCGGAGCTAACAATTTGGGACAATGGTTTGAATCTAAATGTGACTTTAAGTCATTTCGAGCTATGATTAATCCATATAAAAAGATCAAGTAAGATAATAAGATTTAATACAAAAACAAAATAAGTAAATTGGCTCAAATGCGACGAATTTGAGTTTTTTTTTTCTTGGTGCGAATGAGCCACAAGGGCGGGATAAGATTCGATCCCAGGATCACCTGGAACCGGGAGGGAAGCTCTAACCAACTGAGCTATCCCTCACTCTCACGAATTTGAGTTGGTTGTCCTTCGTATTATTTTCAAAAACTATAGGTTTGTTCGTGTTGAGTTCTCAGGTTAGGTACTTGGTTACTAGTCCTGGACACATCTCATTAAGCCAATATATGTAATTAATAATGATGAGTTCTTAGGATTACGAAGAAAAAATCAGCATCAATTATAGAAAAAGATGAAAGAGGGACCTGTAATTTTTTTGTTAATGCATCAATGAGGAGCTGTGCAAATTGTGGAGGATCGTAACGTCGTCGTGTTTGAATGATACCAAAATAAGTGTTGATGTAATCGTTATTTCCCACTGAGAAAATGAAAATGGACTTGGCCAGGTGTTGAGAAAGCTGATCTGCGGTTTTGAACTTTGAGGCCAACTGAAATTTCATTGTCGTTTCGAACATTTTTATTTGTTCATCCAAACTCAAGCACTCCCCCTGCAAATTTTAAGCACCATTAGGCATTATCTAACTTTTAGTTAAAGCACAATCAATCACCAATAATAATGAAAAGTACTAAGAAAATGGGGGAAAATGAAAAAAAAATAGTAGGAATTCCCCACCACCGACGGAAAAAGGTAGTTCTAGCGTCATTTATGACACTTGTTGCATTGCACCCGTGTCAATAGTTGGTGCATGGTGTTTAAACACCATTAATCTAACTTTTAGTTAAAGCACAATCAATCACCAATGAAATGATAAGTACTAACAAAAAGGGGGGAAGATAAAAAAAAAATTAGTAATGATTCCCTGTCGGCGGTGAGAAAAGGTAGCTCCAGCGTCATTTATGACACTCGTTGTACCTAGGGATGTCAGTGGGTAATGGACCCTACCCTGATCCGTGGATCCATATCCGTTTTTTACCTGATATGGATCCTCAAAATTTAGACCCCGACGGATCCGGGTATGATATGGATCCTAGTGTTTAAAAATGGATTTGGACTGGGTCCTAAGTTATTACCCAGATTCGGATCCGTTTACTCGTTTTTTAAAGTTATTTTATAATATATAATTAAAAGGGAAAAAATTAATGTTATTTATACTTGAATTTGTTATATTAAGGTTGAATACTTGTTTACTTCAACATCGACAAATGAAATGCTAAATGGCGTTGTTTTGTTCTTTAAAATCTTTAATTATTGTGAAAATTAGGCTAGTTTGAAGAAAATAGGTTAGGATTCGTTTTGGACCCAGATTCGAAGTATCCATTTGAACTGGATCTGGATCCTCAAATTTATTACCCAGCGGATCCGGGTCGAATCTGGATCCATGCCTGAATAACGGATCTGGATCCTAGAGGATCCAATCCAAATCCTACCCATTGACATTCCTAATTGTACACATGTCAATAGTTGGCGGTGTTTTGGCTACTAGTCAAAGTTGATGGTGTTGGATGCACCCACGCTATAGTTCGTGGTGTTGAGGTCAATTTATATGACAAGACAAGATTATCGGATCACACATTGTACTGACTCTTGGATATCACTATACTAATATATATCCCATATAATTTAACCAACACAAATTCACATTTTTTTTTTGAGGAATAGGGGAGAGCTGATATCATTGATCATATAAGACATGAAAAGTGTACAAAAAAACCCATACATAAACTCGAAAAACAATACAAGTATTATAAACCCTAAACATATTAGCTCCACTAAAGGACTGCTTCGAGATCCTACCATGATAATGGTTCATGCAAGAATTTAAGAATAACTCTTTTTTATTTTTTTAATTAAAAAAAGTTGAATAAAGGTTGTCACTCTATGAATAACACATAAGGCTTAGAGATGGCCAACACTGTGGGCCAATCCAGGCCAGCCCACCTCTTGGGCCTTGTGGGCCGAGCCGCGAAAAGCCCGGTCCGGAGCGGCTCGAACCGTGAAATTGGTGGATGGGCTGTGGGCCAGATTTTTTGAGCTCAACCCACGAAAGCCCGCTACTAAAACCGCCCAACCCGGTCCACGAAACCAGTCCAGCCCTGCTCATGAACTAGCCCAGCCCAAGTAATTATTCAACCAAATCGTGTATATTTTAATCAAATTGTATATATTTTAATCAAATTGCATATATTATAATTCAATCAAATTCAAAAATAATGAGATTATTCATTAATATTAATAATTGCATATATTTTAATTAATTTTAAAGGTTTTATGTAACAATAATGAATTATTCCAGTGATTAAATAATTTTGGAAAAAAATTCTCATGACGGCCCGATCCAACCCGAAAGGCCCACGAATTGCCAAAACCGCTTATCGAACCGTGAAAACCGGTAACAGACCGGTGTGGACCAAGATTTTTCAACCCGTGAACCAGCCTGCCCAAACCGTGAATTTCACAATCCGGACCTGGGCCGCAAAATCTCAACCCGGCCTGCTAGAGCCCGCGGACTAGCCCCAATAGCCATCTCTAATAAGGCTCAACACCACGTCAGGCTATAACAAAAGTTCCATTTTGTCACTTTATCAATAATGCATACTTAAGGCTATAACTGGCAATCATGAGTGCTCTTAGTTGACTTTCCTTATGATGTACTATGTCCATCAATGGAAATTCATCATTAACGCCGCTGACAACGGAATTCCTAATTATCCGATCTACATTATCATGTCGGGAACTACTACGTATTGATTTTACTTTAATTTATCTGATTAACTGTCATAATATTTGAATAAATTTCGCTCTCTCATTAAGCATTACTCATTAGTCATTAGTCATTAGTATTATCTTCTGACTTCTATAGTGACCGAAGAATGACGCGTTATTAACTTATTATCCTTGATGTCTCCGTTTTCTTTGGGTCTTGGTACCAATCATGACTCATGAGGAACAGAACTAATAAGGTGGTTAATTTTATTTTTTTAAAAGTTTGAGGTGAAATAGTGAGGTGGTATTTGGCTATTGGCAAAGGTAAATTTTGTATGGACAAATTATTTGCAGTGACAAAACAAATTGCCACCCACACATATATTTTTTGACCAAGGAAAGAAAAACTAGGTTAAACTCCTAACTTGGAGCCAACCTAAAATGTCCTTTCGAAGGGGCACTTTATAACTCTCCTTGCCGCCCACAAATATATAAAATTGCCAAAACGACTTAGTAATTATCCTCCTTAAAGATCGGGTTATATATCTAATCAAGCTCATTACTAAGCTCGTGATATTCACTAGACATAAATAACCCTAATCAACTCAAGACATAAACTCGCATTATAGTTTAAATATATGTATTTTTTCCTTGAATTTGTGAACCTTTTCTCAATACTCTAGAAGACTAGCTAGATAGTCAATTTGGCATTCCTGAGACTACGTACCCCACGAGGCATCTCATTTTCTCTCGCTGTCTAAACGATCCTCAACTTCTGTATGAAAGATAGCCCTTGAATATCCGAATGTTGTTTTAACTAAGACAAATATTCCCCAAAACTTCCTCATGCAAATAATGATGGTACCATAATATGGACCTTGGCAATTATAAAACTCTAACTGAATTCAAAACTTTTTTGAGAATTTAGGGTGTATACATAGATATACTGAAGGATTTTGTCCTCGATCAAGTGTAACAAACTAAATGTATATGGACAAATTATAAAGATAATATATTCAATAATATTAGGTGACCGCAACGTTTTGCTAGAAGCTAATTGCGGTTGGTTGGGCTAGTATATTTAGGCCAACTACTAATATGTATTGGGTCCTATGAGGTCACACAATATGACAACCCTTGGATATTACCCAAATCCATTTGTGAAATGGGTTGGGCGGTTTTTATGATTGATGGAAGAGTTGTAACTCATGAGTTTATTAGGCTCATAATGTATGACATTATGAGGCAAAATAAAGCCTCATGAATCATCTCTTTGTAACCACCCTATATAATCATATGGGGGTTACAAAGGAGATGTAAGTACATCACTTTTGGCAAGAGAAAATCTGATTTTCTTTTGCTCTCCTCTCTCTCATTCATTTGGCCATCATACACCTCAAAAGCAAGAGGATTCTACACTCTTCCGTATTAGCATACGTGGTGATCTAAGGGTTGTTTGTGGACCAACACTAGAGGAACGGCGATTGACGTTCTAAGGATCTCTACTAGAAGGCTAGAGGTGAAAGTGGAATTCACGCATCAAGAGGTATATTCTACACTCTTTATAGATTCATGTTAGTTTATGCAAAGATCTTGGTGTTAGATGTTTGAGTATGTGATACTCGTTTTCCGCATTAAGCATCTAAATTCCTACAGTGGTATCAGTTAGCCTATTTGCATAGATTAATGTGATCATGTTGATGCATGTTTTCCTTTATTTTAATTCATTTAGGGGAGGGTATTAGCATGAGGATATTGTTTGCATGATTAAAATTGGATTTTAATCTAGTGGGAGTATAAAAGTTATTTATACATTTTTTTGATACATATATATATATACATATATAATTGTTATATTATTTCATGTTTTAGTTAAGTTGTTAATTAGAATATGATGTATATATATATATATGTATGATTCATGATTTGCATGCTTTGAAGTTTTTATGCTTAATTTGATTATGTATAATTTCATGGCATGAATTCTTGAATATGAGGCCTAGTATGATTTAGTTATGCATAAAAGTGTTTTAGTGTATAAAGAAAATCATACGCATTTCGATTAAAATTGCCTGAATTGAAATCGGAAAAAACGGAAGAAGTAAGCTTCTCGCAAATCGCGACGAGCGTCGCGAGTCGCGACCTAGATCGCGGGTCGCGAGCAGTGTTCTGCCTCGCTTGGCTCGTTTGCTTTTTCAACGGATAAAAACTTTAAAGATCCGTTTATCCCTTAATGCATATTAAGTAGTTATTATGCTTGGTATCCTATGCTAATGCTTAAATGAATTAAAATTATGATGGAAGTTTCATTTTATGACATTTAATTTTATGTTAGGATGTTAGTTTTAATAAGTTGATTAATTCTTACATGTTAGTGTTTGTGATTAAATGTCATGCAATGATTTTATGTTTTAATATGATTAAAATATATGTGGTACCTTAGAGTGCTTATATATTTTCCTTTAAATTTAATAGTTGATTAAATTTGTTAGATTAATACTATAATGCTCTTGAGAGATAAATTCTAATATGATTGAATTTGTCTAAAGGTACTAACCATTTAATTTAATATGAGATTAAATTTGGTTGATGTTATTATGTTTTAAAGTTGTTGAAGCATAATAATTTATTTTAATAGTTGATTAAAATGCATGTTTTATATATATGATATAATAATTGCATGCGGTGACTAGTATGGCCCAAACTTGGATAGAAAATACGATCTGCGTATCGTGAATGTATTTTTGTAATCTAAATACGATCTATGCATCGTTGGTATTTTTGTAATATTAGTTTAAATTTTCAAAAAAATTATTCAAGTTGAAGTGATTCAAAGATGGAGATCCGATGTTTTCATTTCCATGGAGCACAACGATGTAGATCCAAGGTGGTTCAAGGATGGATGCCTTAAAGAGTAGTCTTTAGGGTTAGGGGGCCATACTAGGATCACATTTTATTTTATGCATTTAAATATTGCTTTTGAATGCTTTCTAAGTTTTATTATGCATGTGATTTATTTTTGCAATGAGTTCACTAGTAATTAAATCACATAATAATTTACTTAGGTCCCTAAAGCTAATATTGGGTAATTGCTTTTCCAAATAAACATCTACTAAAATCTTGATCGTTAGTAATAGGTTACGCCAAAGCAGAGTGTTACTTCCAATCTTGGGCTAAGTAGAGTAAATTTCCGAAATTTGCATGTTTAGTTTGGTTTGGCCCAACAAAATCATCAAAACGGTTTTGGATTTTGAAGCAAAGGGTTGGGTTTTTGTGTTTGGGTGACAAGTTCTGTCTAGGATTAGGAAGGCTTTCCCCAACGCCGTGGGTAACTTCCTTACCGGGGAACTTTCATCACCTTAGCAATCACCCATCAACTAAGAATTACAATTGTTGTAATTAGTAAAAGAGTTTACTTACCTTTTAAATTTGGTTTTAAGTTGAGGCCAAAGTCCACTTATAAATCACGTTTGATAGGATCTTAGAATCATCCGATTCAAAAGGGACATATTTAAAATTGGTCAAGTGCATAGCTTTTATTTTAAAGTGTTTAAAATTTGTTAAAAGCTATTATGATAAACATACTCATTACTTTTGCATCTTCTATGTAGATATCATGTCCGGTAACAACAATAATTCACCTTTTAACTTACGTTCAATCCTTGAAAAGGATAAGTTGAACGGGAACAACTTCCTTGATTGGGAAAGGAATCTGAGAATTGTTCTTAGATCCGAAGGTCGAGAGGATGTTCTTGAAACCCCGATCCCGGTTTTAACGACCACCTCTACTGAAGCCGAGAAGGCGGCCCATAAAGCCATTGCGAAAGGTCGGTAATTGTTACTTGCCTTATGCTCGCGGCTATGGAACCAAGCCTGCAAAAGAGGTTTGCAAGCTTGGATGCTCGCAGTATTATCCGACACCGAAAACCATGTTTCAGCAGCAAGCTCGGATAGAGAGGTATGAAACTCACAAGGCTATTCTTGAGTGTGCGTTAGTCGAAGGCAAGCCGGTCGCCACTCATGTCTTTGAAATGATTGGTTATTTCGAGACAATGGAGAGGTTGGGTTTTCCTTATAGCCAAGAGTTGGCTACGACATCATACTACACTCACTTCATGAAGGCTTCAACCATTTTAGGTTGAACTTCAATATGAATGGGGTGTCGAAAACCCTTGCCGAGTTACATGGGATGCTCATAACGCCGAGCAAAACATTTCTGTTGCACCTAAGAAGGAAGTTCTTATGGTTCAAAAGGGAAAGGGTTTTAAGAAAGAATGGGCTGGCAAGAAAAAGCAAGACAAGGGCAAGCAAGTTGCCGCTAAGATCGCTGATAAGCCACGGGCAAAGGCAAAGCCAAAGGTGGCCGCAAATGCCAAGTGCTTCCATTGTGGTCAAATTGGCCATTGGAGGCGTAATCGCCCGAAGTATCCGAATGATAAGAAGTCCGGGGCTTCTTCTTCAGGTATCTATGTCATTGACATTAATTTAGCAACATCTACTTCTTGGGTATTTGATACCGGTTGTGTTTCTCACATTACTTCAATGTGCAGGGACTAAGAAGGAGTAGAACCTTGGCTAAAGGGAGGTAGAAGCTGCGCGTTGGAAATGGTGCAAGGGTTGCGGCCGTTGCGGTTGGGACTTATTGTCTACCTTTGCCTTCCGGTTTTATATTAGAGCTTAATAACTGTTATTATGTTCCCCGCTATTACCAAAAACATTATTTCTATTCCAGTTTTGGATAATGAAGGGTTTTCATTTACAATTGAGAAAGGTTGTTTCTCCGTTTATTTGAATTCAATGTTTTATGCCATTGCTAAAAAGTCTAATGGTCTATATTTCCTAGAGTTAGACAAAGATGTCCTTAACATAGACAAAAAAACATAGATCAAGCGATACTAATCCTACTTACTTATGGCATTGTCGTTTAGGACATATAAACGCGAAACGCATTCGAAGTTACATAAAGATGGACTTCTAACATCTTTTGACTTTGAGCCATTTGATGTATGTGAATCATGTTTAATGGGTAAAATGACAAAGTCACCTTTTCTTGGAAAGGGTGAAAGGGCCAGTGATCTATTGGGTCTAATACATAGTGATGTGTGTGGACCAATGAGCACAAAAGCTAGGGGAGGGTTTGGATACTTCATTACTTTTACTGATGATTTAAGTAGATATGGATATGTCTATTTAATGAAGCATAAGTCGGAATCGTTTGAAAAATTCAAAGAATTCCGAGAATGAAGTCCAAAACCGACTTGGCAAAACAATTAAAGCACTACGATCCGATCGTGGTGGTGAGTATTTGAGCCAAGAGTTTAGTGATCACTTGAAGAGTTGTGGAATTCTTTCCCAACTCACTCCACCTGGAACACCTCAGTTGAATGGTGTATCCGAAAGGAGGAATCGAACTCTACTTGATATGGTTCGGTCTATGATGAGTTTTGCTGATCTTCCCATCTCTTTTTGGGGATATGCTCTCGAAACTGCTACTTTCACACTTAATAGAACTCCATCAAAGGCAGTAGAAAAAACACCATATGAGATGTGGAGTGGAAAAACTCCAAGTTTGTCTTTTCTACGGATTTGGGGTTGTGAGGTTTATGTAAAACGTTTACTTTCGATAAACTCGCCCTAAATCGAGATAAGTGTTTCTTTGTGGGTTATCCCAAAGAGACCAAGGGCTATTACTTCTACCATCGGACTGAGGGCAAAGTGTTTGTTGCTCGTCGTGGTGTCTTTTTGGAAAAGGATTTTATTTCCAAAAAGGCAAGTGGGAGTAATATATTTCTCGAAGAGGTTCGAGAAAAGCAACAAATGGACATAGTTCAACCTATGTTAGAGTCAGAAGCACAAGTGCCAGCTGTGGAGCTTGAAGTAATTCCTCCTTTAGAGGAATCTTCTCCCATAACTGACCAAGTGTTGGAGGATGTGCATTCTGTACACGAACCTCCTACTGTCCCACTCGAATCTAATTCGTGCGAAAATTCTCAAATTGTTGAGAAGAAAATTTCTCCTGTTGCAGCCCCTCGTAGGACCAGTAGATCAAGAATACCAAACAAGAAGTTTGTTGATTTCTTGTTAACCGAAAGTTCTGAGATAATGATCTTAGAATTTGAGGAACCTACTACCTACAAGCAAGCCTTGATGAGTGAAGACTCCGAAAAATGGCTTGAAGCCATGAGGTCCGAAATGGCATCTATGTCTGAAAATCAAGTATGGGACTTGATGGATTTGCCCGATGGGGTTACACCTATTGGTTGCAAATGGGTTTTCAAAGTGAAAACAGACAAGGATGGTAACGTTCAGGTTTACAAAGCAAGATTGGTTGCAAAAGGGTTCAAGCAAGTTCATGGTATAGACTATGACGAAACCTTTTCACCAGTAGCAATGCTTAAATCCATTCGGATACTCCTAGCGATTGCTGCCTTCTATGATTATGAGATTTGGCAGATGGATGTCAAAACCGCTTTCTTGAATGGATTCTTGAAAGAGGATGTGTATATGACACAGCCGGAAGGTTTTATGGATCCAGAATATCCTAGGAGGGTATGTAAGCTTCAAAAGTCCATTTATGGATTGAAGCAAGCATCCCGGAGTTGGAATCTTCGTTTTGATGAGGCAATCAAACTGTTTGGTTTTCTCAAAAACGGAGAAGAGTCTTGTGTTTACAAGAAGGAAAGTGGGAGTAACATAGTTTTCTTGGTCTTATATGTAGATGACATACTTCTCATAGGAAACGACATTCCCATGCTTGAGTCGATCAAGGAATGGTTGAAGAGTTGTTTTTCTATGAAAGACCTTGGAAACGCTGAGTACATTTTGGGGATCAAGATCTATAGGGATAGGTCTAAGAGGATGATTGGACTTAGCCAAAGAACTTATATAGATAAGATCGTTACTAAGTTCAATATGGAAAACTCTAAAAGAGGTTTTCTACCCATGCAACATGGTGTTTCGCTTAGCAAGACTCGAGTGTCCTTCCGGACCCGATGAGATTAAGCGAATGAGTAATGTTCCTTATGCGTCAGCTATAGGGTCCATTATGTACTCCATGATTTGTACTCGCCCAGATGTTTCATATGCCTTGAGCATGTGTAGCAGATTCCAATCAAATCCAGGTGACGCACACTGGAGTGCAGCTAAGAATATCCTAAAGTACTTACGAAGGACTAGGGATAATTTCTTAGTGTATGGAGGTGAAAGTGAATTAATTGTTGAGGGTTACACAGATGCGAGCTTCCAAACCGACAAAGATGATTTCCGATCCCAATCTGGTTTCATCTTTTGTCTAAATGGAGGGGCAAGTGAGCTGGAAAAGTTCAAAGCAAAGTACCGTCGCCGATTCTACAACAGAAAGGCTGAGTACATTGCTGCGGCAGATGCAAAGAAAGGAAGCCGTTTGGATGAAGAAGTTCATTCCTGGAGCTAGGAGTAGTGCCTAGTGTTGGAGATGGTATTGTTTTACATTGTGATAACAATGGTGCCATAGCTCGCCTAAGGAACCAAGATCACATCAAAGGTGTAAACATGTACTTAGGAAGTTTCATCTCATTCGAGAAATCGTTGAGAGAAAAGATGTAATAGTTAGCAAAGTTCATACGGATAGCAATGTCGCTGATCCTTTGACTAAACCATTGCCTCGGCCTAAGCATGAGAGTCATACTAGGGCTATAGGACTTAAGCATGTAGGAGAGTGGCTTTGATTATGTACTATTTATTTTAATTAGTTCACAGCTTATAGTTACTCTTGTGATATGTTTGGTTATGTTTATCAATAAAAGGTTATGTTCTTATTTAATCTTGGTTTAGTATTAAATAAAACGTTCAAAGTATTTTATAACGTTTGATAGGATTGTCAAATATGTGATTTGACAAATGAAACCCTATCCGGTGAACAGGGAGTTATAATTTACCTTTGTCCCTAGTTCGAATCATTGAAATTGAACGTAAATGATTCTGTTTGATGGACTAGATTGCAAGTTGATTGATAGCGCAGTTTCATGGGCTATGGGGACATCGAGATGTCTAGTCATTTGCATAGGCGTGTATAGTTGATACACGTTGGGCGGACCTAGTGGGAGTTCTCTAAAAGGTTTATGAGAATCTCATTAATATATTTAGTGGATTCCTTAGACATGAGTATGACACTATTCTTACTTAAGGATTAGTATGTTTTTGACACTCGCAAAACGTCGTGCCGTAAAAGGAGGCTATAAAAGCAGTGATCGGAACTGCTACGAATTGAGTGGGAGTTTTGGTTATACAAGATCGGATAAAGTCCACCTAAGAGTTAGGATTGGTGTCTTGGCCTCTTGAAGAGCGAGAACGAAAATGCATGGCCGTGCTCAAATAGATTAAGGAGTTAATCATTTGTTTCTACAGTTCGAACTCGGATTTCAAGAAACAACTTGAATATTGATATGGTTTACATACGATGTTACCATGTCATCAAGTTAGACGTTAAGCGACTTAAGGAATTTGAAGGTTACACACTTGTTCTTAGACAAGTGGGAGATTGAAGGATTTTGTCCTCGATCAAGTGTAACAAACTAAATGTATATGGACAAATTATAAAGATAATATATTCAATAATATTAGGTGACCGCAACGTTTTGCTAGAAGCTAATTGCGGTTGGTTGGGCTAGTATATTTAGGCCAACTACTAATATGTATTGGGTCCTATGAGGTCACACAATATGACAACCCTTGGATATTACCCAAATCCATTTGTGAAATGGGTTGGGTGGTTTTTATGATTGATGGAAGAGTTGTAACTCATGAGTTTATTAGGCTCATAATGTATGACATTATGAGGCAAAATAAAGCCTCATGAATCATCTCTTTGTAACCACCCTATATAATCATATGGGGGTTACAAAGGAGATGTAAGTACATCACTTTTGGCAAGAGAAAATCTGATTTTCTTTTGCTCTCCTCTCTCTCATTCATTTGGCCATCATACACCTCAAAAGCAAGAGGATTCTACACTCTTCCGTACTAGCATACGTGGTGATCTAAGGGTTGTTCGTGGACCAACACTAGAGGAACGGCGATTGACGTTCTAAGGATCTCTACTAGAAGGCTAGAGGTGAAAGTGGAATTCACGCATCAAGAGGTATATTCTACACTCTTTATAGATTCATGTTAGTTTATGCAAAGATCTTGGTGTTAGATGTTTGAGTATGTGATACTCGTTTTCCGCATTAAGCATCTAAATTCCTACATATACTACCTTTGCTTGTATTCCTATTAGGCTATTATGTATCTGTAACTAAAGTATGGGGAATCAGATACTCAAGCCCCCTACGTCGTTGAGGTATGGAAACTAAATCCTCATATTTACATTTCTAATAAGAAAGCACCTAATGGTGTCATGGTGGAGCTCATTGATTTTTATTTGGACATAAACCAACTTTAGAAGGCGCATCAATCTCTATGTCCTAAAATAATAAACTTAATCATTTGGGCTGATTTTTAGCATTTATCACAAAAAACAACCATACGTAGTACTATTACCCTATCATCATAAGATTAGGTGCAATGAGAATCTAACTTACCTTATCATCATAAGATTGGGTGCAATGAGAATCTAACCTCCAACCTTATGCTTGTTATGGTGGAGTTCTTCATTAATTACGTACCTTAAATAAGTTATAGTGTATACTGTAATCTCGAATATTATACGTGTAACGTGTCTTATAAAAAACGAAGAGAGTACTAAGAATATAAAATGAAGACTTTCCCCTTCACTTGAAGAATAGGAAGCTGTAAAACGAAAATGAGATAAAAGAGTACGTAGTACATAAATGACAGTATATAGATTTCTTACAATAAACTTCCCAGTTTCAGGCAGAATTCCGCAAGATCCAGATGCAAAATTATAGCCCATAAGAGATTTTGGCCTCAATATGCTTACACGTGGTGGAGGATATGGCAGTCCAAGATATTCAGCTACATATTGCAAACTCCAATGAGTCAATAAATTAAATAACTCGTGCTAACTTCATATTTGTTCTCAACATATATGCAAAAGCTTGAAAATTTTAGTCGTAATACAATGAAACTATAGTACTCTAACAAAAGACTAAAATCACATCTATTTTAAGCATGGAACAGTAAGGTAAATCCATTTTTTGTATCCAAATGTTTGATATACGAATACGATACTAAAAAGTATATATTCCTTAAAACTCACTTTAATCAGTTTTAATTAGTTAAACCAGTTTCAAACAATAGAAAGTAGTTTCACATATTAAAATCAGTTCATTGAAGTGCACAAGAGGAAACCCCTTAAAAATTAAAATTCAACAAATATCTGCTTTAATTAATCAATTTAAAAATGTATTAATCAGCAAAAATCTATGTTATTCAGTTTTGATAAGTTTCAATCAATAATAAATAATCTTCAGTTACTCATTAATGATAATATTAATGACAATATTAAGATAATATTTTCTCCACAGATTTATGGAACATGGCATATAGTAATACTTTCGAATCCAAGTGTTTGATATGCAATTTCCTAAATTATACATCACTACATACTATATACAGTACAAAAAATAAAATATGTTTGAACAACAAAATAAAACGAGTATAATTTATAAATAAATTATGTTGTAATTAAGGTTAAAACATACCTATAAAATCAGCAACAGTTTTGCCATTAGTGAATCTTCCTGTGGGATAACTTCCAGGAAAGTTGACACCATAAGGATAGTAATTAGCCTTAGCCAATGTAGGCAAGTAATTATTATTGCCACTATCAAATAATGAATCTCCAAATACATAAAGAGCAGGAACAAGAGGTGTTGAACTACATTTTCCATATAAAATTTTTGAGAAAAATAAGAATATGTAAAGGAATTTCATAGGTAACATTATTATTAATTGGTTTGAAATATGCAACTTTATAATTGAACTTTTCTAGTGGGAATATTTGCGTGTTTTTGCGTGAACTAAGGGAAAGACCGAAAGAGAGATGAGGCTTCAGTTACAAACAATATAACATGGAGGGCATATTTCTCAGTGGATCTTTGTGTTGCTTTTTCTGGCTTTTTATAGTGAAACTAAAGGAAAAACGGGTTTGAGTTTAATGATGCAAATAAAATAGTAATTAAACTATTAACTATGATATTATGCGTCATGTTGATTTCTGTTATAGCTAGTATGGGGATTATAATTGTTTATGTTTGCCAACTTTGAGAGATTTTGGAAGAATTTTTGGAAGAATTTCGAACAATAATTGGTATCCCATAAAGCCTTAATAATTTTATGATACGTATTTATCATCTACTTCTACAAGTTACATATGTCTTTTAAATCCGTCTCTTTTTAATCTACACACTTTCCTTTTGGTCCGTTTACTTTTTAATCTACACACTTTGTTGCTTTTTTATTTTTGGTAACATGTCACATCTACTTTTTCCTCTTTTTACACTCATGTCATCCACTTTTTAATATTTTAACCCACTTTTTAATTTTTCTCTCTCACTTTTCAATTTCTCTCTCCACCTTTTCAGTTTCTCTCTCATACTTTTGCACTTTCTCCTTGGTAGTGAGTAAATTAAAATGAAACGGAGAGAGTATAATTTTGGATTATGCTGCAGAAGGTCGGCATGCATAATATTAAGTGTGAAAATTTGACATATACACGAGAAAATTAATATATTCCAACTTCACAAAGTTTGATTTTTTTTGGCAGACAAATGCTTACAATTGAGTGCCGAGCAATTTGCTGTATTCTGCAAAAAAGTTTAATTGATAGTGTGCTTTCTTATCATCAGGACTAATTGGAGTGGAGACAAAAGTTACCTTGAATAATATCTAAGTCTATTATCTTCAGTCTTCACATCGAAAAGAAAAAAAAAAGGTAATATTTGCTAAATTATCCGTCCCAAGATATTACTCCCTCGGTTTCTTATTCATATTCCTACTTTGAATCTTGGCATTTTTGTTTAGAATTATATACAATCGCTAAATTTTTTCCAATATACAATTCAGCGTCGGAATCCGGCATAAGGTAGCTGTCAACAACAAAATGGTAAAAGTAAGGTAGTTTGTGACAACAATTTTTTTATAAGATAGTTTCTCGCAAAAAACATGAAAGTTAGATGTGGTTTGGGACAAAAAATCCTATATTATACGCTTAACACTTAATGAAGGTTAAAGCATTACTACTGTCTACTTCCTTCACAAGTCTCCATCAGCCATCTACATCTAATAGTTGTTCCAATTTCTTTGATTTGTCCGCATGCATTTAAAGAGTGTAATTAAAGGGTACGATTTGTTAATTAAAAAAAAAAGTCCTTATAATTTAGAGAAAGACTTGAAAAGATGGATGTATTATTAAAGGGACAAATTTTTGTTTTTTTCATCGACCACCTAAAATTTGCTAAAAAAGGAATGATCTGAAATATAAACTGAAACAATTATCAAGAAATGAGTATTACTCCCTCCGTCTCATAATATAGTGCTTACATTCCTTTTTTGGTGTTCCAAAAATGTTGTCTTTTATTTCTTTTTTGTCAATTTATTTAGGCTAAATTATCCTTAATTTCTACACAAACTTTCCAAAATACCCCTACTTTTCTCTCAAAACATGTGACCCCATTTATTGCTTTACATCATTCCAAGGAACATTTATTGCCTTTTGATTTTATTTAAAGGAAAAATAAAATAAATAACTAGTTTCAATACAAAAGTATCAAAAAAGCACTTCATTAAATATATTTTTTTTGGAAATCCTCCCACTCATTCCATTTTCCTTAATTCCCGTGAAAAATGAGAAGTAAGTACTATATTATGGGACGGAGAGAGTATTTATTTACGATTAAACAAGGAAGTGATTTTATTGCCTTTAAGTTCCTTTGTCCAAAAAAAGGGACACAAATAAGTACTGAGTGGTGCTAGGGTGAACATTTGACATTATCATGTTCATTGATAATCGGTTGCATCAGGACAATAATCGGGCCAAGAACCGAAGCGTGAGCGTAAAGTATGCGCGTTACGGCGAATGTAATGATAACCCAAAGAGTCCTTATTGGCAATTTGGCATCTAGTTTGTGATTAATTTTGTTGGGCTAAATACAAGCTCCATAGAAGGAGACTCTGATTATATATAAGTTTAGCGGGATTTTATCTTAAAACTAGTAGTGTATTGCCTCGGGCGTTGCTCCAAGTGTTACCTTTTTTCTTCTTCACAATTGATATGTATTTTTTCCATTCTTGTAAAAATTAATTTTTAACAAAATCTAACATTTAATTTACTTTATGTTTTAAATGAATATATAACATTATGTGGATTTATGAAGACTAAAATAAGTTGGTTGAGATGGTAAGGACAAATCTAACATTTAATTTACTTTATGTTTGCAATGAATATATAACATTACGTGGATTTATGAAGCACTAAAATAAGTTGGTTGAGATGTTAAGGACAAACTTCTCTTTGCAAGAGGTCACATGTTCAAAATCTAGTGGCAAACAATATTTATTTTGTAAGATGATGTAACGATTTACATGACACATAAGATGACGTGGCGAAGCTACATGGCGCATATATAGTGAATAGTGCGTAAAGACCTTTTCCTTCAATAAGGAACACCTTTTAATATATAGTATAGGTAGATTAATTGGTAACAGGTAGAGTTGTCCACTAAACTTATATATAATGCAAGTTCAGATCTATCTTTCAAAGTCTGGGGTCATCTGACTTAAATTTAAATTTTTGGTACAATTTTGTGATTTTGTGGTTTAGTCATTGGAAATGCTCCCACCAAAATAAATAAAATTATTTTGCGTTCACCAATATATTACTCTGGATCCGCCACTAATATTAGTCATTATCTTCCTCTTTTTGCAATATGGGACTCTTGCATGTGGGTTTTCCTCTTAACAGTTAACAGTTTGATATTAATTTCATAGTTTGTTTACCAATATCTCTTCCAATTGGTATCCTTAAAGCTACAAAATAATGATTCTTCCATTTTTTCTGGTTCTATCATTTGTTATTTGCGCGTTTATTGATCAATGACAACTTTGAACAATTATAGTATCTTTTATTAGGTATAAGGAAAAATTATAAAAAGTCGATATTTTCATAATATATATCGAGAGGAATCTAACAAGATTCCACCTCACTATGTTTATCTTTATGTGTAGATTACAAGATGCTCAAATTAGAATATGTAAATAATATCAAAAGTCAAAATGGTAAAACTAAAAAAAATGGGCTAAAGTCTTGCATGGACCTGGTCCACACTAAAATTATTGTGGACCAAAAGATCACACGTGTCGAAAAATGATCACGGAACACATAGTGAACCATATTTCAATATAGCGGCCTCTTTTCATAACATATATTCAAGTAGTTCACACATGTGCTTGGTTCACTACCTATATGTTTTAAACAGAGGTCAATATGATAAAAATAAGGATTAATTAAGAGTAAATGCATTAATTAGGTGACTTTATTTTGTGAAAAATATATGTAACAAGACATAAGTATATGTTAACAAAGCTACAAATAGCCAAATAGGGATGGGCACGAGTCGGATCTGGGTCGGGTCCTGGTAGACCCAAACCCACAAATTTGGATTTAGACCCAAACCCACCCCATATCCACAGGGTCTAGAAAATCCAGACCCTTACCCAGATCCAATGGGTCAGGCTTTAACTTTATTCGAATTTTTTTCTGTTCAACTAACTTCTTTTTTTTTGCTAAAGTTAACATATTTTTATGATATGTACTGAAACTTATTTGAAAAAAATGAAAATTAGAGAGTAGTTGGCAATTATTTTAGTAAATCTTTGAGCTGATGTTGCTGATGTTGTTGATGTTGTTGCATTTGGTGTTGAATTCATAAATCCTCCTTAGAAAGCCTATTAACACTATTCCTTGCAAATTTCAAAAATACTTTTTGAGAACTGTTGTTCATTGACTATCTTAATGGATTGCCTACACGACTACAATCCTTAAGCTTTTGAGCTATAAACTTTACAACTAATTCTTATATATCAAAGCGCCTTGTTTGAGACGCGTCTTTATCATTTAGAATGAATGGGACAATGTCCTATTATTAGTTTATGGGCATAAACTAATAGGATTTTTTGTCCATAAGTGCCTATGTTTGGAACTTTTTGGTGAAAAACTGCCTTATAAATTTTTTTTTGCACAAAACTGCCACTAAAATGACTTCCGGTTGTTGACTGGTGCCAAAAAACATTTTCAGGCGTTGACTTCATTTTTCCGGCAACTTTAAATCACGTGTTCTTCATTTTCTTGTGTTCTTCATTGCCAACAAGTTTTCCGATCCTCTGAACATCACCGATTTCGTCTCCTTCTCCGGTACAATAAAATCAAACCCAAAAACATCGGTAATTTTGTTCAAAATCGTCTCAAATGACTCATCACTTGAACTGACTTCATCCAAAACAATTTCAAACAACTCGTTTTCCAAATCTACCTTGCGTCGTGAACACTCATAACACCTTCCATGAACTTCACACTTAATCATATCTTTCCCTTCGCGATCAACCAATGCGGCAACCAAATAACCAGATGACAGCAACAATTGCAAGGTGTCAAATTTAAGAAAATTCTTATTGATCACTAGTTCCACCAAGTTAATGCAAAATTGGTTCATCGAACTAACAGCACAAAAAATGAGCGAAAATCTCCCAAACAGTTTCCTCTGCCTCCCAAGGTAGTAAAACCAACCCAAATAACCCCTGTTTCGCCACGCCACTTTACCCTTTTTCCTTTCATAAATCATCTCAATGAGCGATATAATCAAGCAAAAAGCGGAGGTGATTATGCTCATTTTATGGTAGAAGGGAGTGCTAATTTTTCCTTCTGCATTTTCTTGGCTAAACATAGCTTGGCACACTTCAATCACAACATTTAACACAACAAAAAGCCACTTGAAGAAAACCCATTTCTTATTTAGGATTTCAAACCTCAATGCCTTCTTTTAAAGCCGACCCGATTCGATTAATGTAGTCTTGGAACCAACCCGGCATTTCTAATTTGGGCATGCTGAAGAATCTTTCCGGAGAAGAAGATGAGTTTGAGTTTCTTTTGCGGCGGTCGACTGCGGCGTCACTCCAGAACTCCACCCACCTAGGAGCTCTAGAACCTTCGAGTGACTTTCGAGAGAAGTTGGATGCATACGAGGAAGATGAAGAGGAGGACGATGACGAGGATCCGCTGATTGATCGTTGTTTTTGGAGAGAAGTGATTTCGAGGAAGTTGTTATTAGTAGAAGTAGCAGTTAAGGATTAAAATTAGGAGGAGAGAGAAGATAAAGAGAGAGTGAGAGAAGAACTGGGCTTCAAAAACGTAAAAATGAAGAACACGTGCCCAGCACGTGATTTTACTTGCCGGAAAAATAAAGTCAACGCCTGAAAATGTTTTTTGGCACTAGTCAACAACCGGAAGTCACTTTAGTGGCAGTTTTGTGCAAAAAAAAATTCATAAGGCAGTTTTTCACAAAAAAGTTCCAAATAAAGGCACTTACGGACAAAAAATCCAAACTAATATAAACAAATTGATGTTTGGCTTAAACTCATAAATGTCAGACTTAAACTGATACCTGTCTTGGTCATATTTTGGACTGAGACGATCTCACACGAGACTTTTAGTTCTTAGATAACCTAATAATCAAAATTAAGTTTAGTTTGTTACATAGTTCTTTTTTCTTTGATAAGTATACACAGTTCTAGACTAAGATAACCTATCTAAGGTTAGAGAAATGAGAACTCAACCTATCTTGAAGCCCATTTTCTCGTTCTACCTGAATCGAACCTGAACTCTCTAGGTGACATTACGAAAGAACTTATCATCCCTTTTCTTTCTGATTTTCATTTGTTGAAGTACTTCGTACGTTTCATATTAATTTCAACACTTCAATTTTATAAGAATTTTAATTAGTTGCCACATTATCTTATTTGGTAATGAGTTATCTATATCTCTCCTTATAACATGAGTCTCTCTTTTATTTTTCTCTAACTCTCTTCTCATTACATCTACTCCTTATTACTTGTCTTACTCTTACCCCTAATCTTATAACTAATATGAACGGGAGGAAATATAAGATAGTACAAAAAAAATATTAAGGATTTCCAAGTCTAAGACCTAAGGTCTAACATGGATTTTGTACGTTGTTGGGCCTTCAATAAGTCTGCTTCGTTGGTTTAACTTCTAATAACAGCTTTTGGATCCCTTTTTTTCCTTTTGACGGGAAGCTTTTGGGTCCTTGAATTGGCTTAGTACAATGTACATATAGACACTCACACATAGTTCATCGGCTTAGGATAACATAAAGTTACTCCCTCCGTCTCTAATGACTTGCTACATTATTAATAATAGGCACAAATATTTTGAAGAGGTAAAAAGCATTATGGAGACTATAACTTTATGGGAAAATGACAAATATTTGAAGAAATTTGTCAGAAACAACCTTGACACATTTTCAACATTGACCAAGTATTTTTCGGCATTTACTCAATAAAACCAAACACGTGCAAGGCACGTGACCCACATCTCTTATGTTTCAACCCTATTTTTCGGTATTGATCAAGTATCTTTGGGCGTTGAGGGAAATGAGGTTAAAACATAACAAGTGCAGGTCATGTGCCTTGAACATGTTTGGTTTATGAGCCAACGTCCGAAAAGTACTTGGTCAATGACTAGAAAAAAGGGTCAAGGTTGTTACTCGCAAAAAAAAAAGTTAAGGTCTTCGTTTGCCATATTTTTTAAAAAAAAAGGTTGTTTCACATAAAAACATGTATTTAAAAGGTTTTTCTAACAAATTTTCAATATTTGGGAGTTAGAGGTGAGAACAAAAATGAAGGGGAATATTGATACTTTCTATGGGCCATGGTTGCCAAATAAGGATATATAGCAACTAGCAATCAAAAGGAGACATCTGTTTATGAAAAATATAGCAAGTAAAAAGACACAGAGAGAATATATGTAACAATCCAGTTCGGATAAATTGTATATCCATTCAATGCGATATGCTAATATCCATGAGTATCAATCATCTAGGTTTCGTGGTAAAAGTTTGTAGATCCATTCGAGACATTTCCAGCGGAATACATACCTTCTTATATTATGAGAGAATATGCATAATTTAATGACCCAATAGCTTTTTTAAAAAAATATAACACAATAACTGATAATAAACGATGAAAACTATTCAGTTACAATGACTTAATTTTTTTTTAACCAAGAAAAAAGGTTGAGCATCTAATTGTCAAATATTTAAACGTGAAATAAATAAATAAAAGTAAAATCCCCCACAAAGTCATATTCCAATAATTTGATATTTGTATATCTATTTAAGTATTTAGACCCCGTTCTTTTAAACACAGTTTCAGTTCAGTTTAACTCATTTCTCAGTTCAGCCCAAAAGGCCAAAACAACGGGACCTTACAAATTACAATTATTCACTATTTAGCCATTCTCTTTCCCCTAACCCGGAATGAATATTTTATGTAGAGATAATCAAAGTAGCCCGACCAAAAAAATTCCGGGGTTTGTGCAGATTTTTGGGGGCGACTGGACCCGGCCCGATTTTTTTGGTTTGGGACGGGATTTGGATAAGCAAAAAATGACTTTTTAACCCAAATCCTGACCCGAAAAGCGCACTTTGGGCAACAAAAATAGACCGAATTCCAGCCCAGCCCGTTAAACGGGTCAATTTTGGCAGCCCGACCCGACCCACACTTCACCTTTTGATTTTATGGGGCTCGCAAAGACCCAAGTGGGTCCCACAGTCCATGCTTTTCTTCTCAACCTGTAGTAATTTGCACAAGCGCGTCGTTTCAGCAAATTCCCTCTTCTTTTTTCTTTTATGCTTAACATTATAGAGTAGTTCTTTCTTTCACCATTATTATTTTTATAATTAAAATAAAAAACTTACACCAACTCCATTGAGAATCAGTCCAAGTTTTCTTGTTGTAGCCGTCAAAACAACTACTTCATCCAATTTCCACAAACAAAACTTACAATCTTTCTGGGTTTTCATCCTCTTCTTGATGTGGTAAGGACTTTTTTTAGTGATTACTTATTAATGTAGTTCTTGAAATTATGTCATTCATCAGAATTATTCATCATTAATTATGTTATTCTGTTTTCTGTGCAAAACCCAGTTCAAATTTCCATCCATTTTATTAGAAGAACTTAGATTCTAGTATCACTTATTGAGCATATATGTATATACTTATATGAAATCTTTGTTATGTTCTTTTATGTCTGATTTGCGCAATTTATTTTTTTAGTTTAGTTTGGTTTTATGGTATGGGAAACTGGCATATGGTTTTTTTTTTTTTTTTTTTTGCATTACCCAAATCTATTTGTTTAATCTTTCTAGTTCTTTATATGAATAGTTACAATGGAAAGAATTAGTTGCTATTTTCAGAATTTGCTTGGTCAATTTAAGCAGTGAATTTGTTGGAATTGAAGCCATTTCTGGTATTTTTTATTTGCATTGTAATCATTCTTGATGAGGGAAAATATTGGATGTATTTGTTCTTCCTTATTTACTTGCATTAAGGCCTTTTTAAGATGAATAATTCTTCAAAGGTTGAAAAGAAAGGTATTTGTGGGGATATGATAATCTTGAAGGGGACTTTGCTGTTGTAAAGATGTTAGGTTTTAGTGTAATTTTGTTAATTTTTGCATTTTATCTTGATGATAGAGATACTTTATCAAGCATTACCTAGTACAACTGAGTTTAAGATGTATCTTTTCTTATTAATCACTTATTGTAATTCACATATTTATTTCTCATGCAGTTAGCCTAAAAGAAGTTTAAGATGCTCTCATCGCTTAAGCAATTAGAAACTTTGAAGCATGGTTAGTAGGGCTGAGTTGGCCATCATATGCACCTGTGCTGGAGTTTCAATTGGCATTACGATATCGTCAGTGGTGTTTTTCGTTGTTAGATGGTACAAAAGGCGCTTAGATTTTGATAATCACAGCATAGCAAATGTCCCTATCCGCAAGAATGGCCATGGCCTGGGCCTTGACTCAAGTGCGTCATTGTCAGATTCTGTTGTTGTCCCTCTACCAGATTTCCCAGCCAAGAGCTCACCATGGCTGAATCATCATACTAAAGATCGAACAACTTCAGTTTCCGGCATACCAAATTACTCATACAAGTAGGTTTTTGGTGGCCTTAAGTGTTGCATTACAATGTTCTGTTTCTTGATGCTTCTCTCATGAAATCTGGGGAAGGGTGGGGGGAATATTTGCTGTTTTGGCTTGCTTTATTGAATGATGGAAGTTCAGACAACTAATAATACATCAATGTTTTGAAAATCAAGTGTTTGGAGATGACCATGTCTTCTCATTGATAGGTAGGACATCAGGCAATGACAATATCCTAGCTATCTGATCCCACATAGGTTTCTTGTATTTATATTGCTGCGAAAAGTATGATTGATTGGTATTGGTGCCTATCAGTATCCCACTGGGATAACGCAATTCATCAGCAAAGAATAGGTCAACATCAAACATTATGAGAAATGGTTGACAACAACCATTTCTCATAATGAAACAATAAAAGAAAAATTAGAAAATGAAAGCTATCTCTGATGAAATATCTTTGGGGTCAAAATGTGTAAACAACTTTGCTTCCTGATGTGCCATTATGCAAAATAACTCTTTTTTGGAAATTATGAATTTTGGCTGATTCGAAAATTAAGATTCTATAAGAGCTTTCTGTTACAATCCTTTTATCCTAATTCAGAATTTCTGATTGATGTTTTTCATATCTTTAATAGAATTTTCTGACTTGACCAATGATAAAGCATCATAACCGTAATAGTTCCTTCTAAGGAGCAATGCACAATGGCTATCTTAACAGGTCTATTTTAATACCAGGGACATTCAGAAGGCGACTCAGAATTTCACAACTGTATTGGGTGAGGGATCATTTGGCCCAGTATACAAGGCAACTATGCCTGCAGGTGGAGTGGTGGCGGTTAAAGCACTAGCTTCCAACTCGAGGCAGGGTGAGAAAGAGTTTCAGACTGAGGTAAGGACTCAATGTATGACTTGACCTTGATAATGTCCAGGCCTTGCTTTGAATCAAATTGGATAAAGCAGTTTCGCCTTATGGCCGATTGTACATATACTTGTTAATCTAACGACTACAGTAGCAAGATCAAACTTGATGACTGCACTTCAAATCTTTGTCTGGGAATGTTGAATTACTTATTACCATTACAAGCTTTGCTCCATTTCCATCTGTTCTAATTGATGCTGTTTTTGGCTGGACTAATTGATGATTTATCCAAGTATATTTAAAAGAAAAGAGAAAAGATTTACATGTACATATCACAGGACCTTCTCCTTTTCCTCTTTCTCTTTTCCTTTCCTTTCTGAAGTAGAATTATAGATCACTTGTATTAGTGTTTGGAAGCAAACATGGATTCTTTTGTGTGTCAATATATAGCAAATTTTCAAAAAACTACCTTTTATAACCAACTTTTTTCAAAAACCCACCTTTTAAAAAATTTCTTTCAAAAAAATTACTTTATATAACAAATTCATTTCAATATACTTCCTCCGTTCCAAAATAAGTGAAACACTTGTCTCAAAAAGCTCTCACATAAATAAGAGAAGTGTTTCACTTATTTTGGAACGGAGGAAGTACTACCATTGTATGTTTATATTTAATACTAATCAATAAATGGCAATAGCCGTAAGTGTTGCTGCCGGTGGGGTAGCTAGAAAAGAGGAGAGAAACGAGAGGGGAAGAAAGAAAAACAATTTACGGTGATTCAATTATTAGTGTTTAAACCCCATTAACGGTAAAATGGTAGTATATTGAACGAAATTTGTTATATAAGGTAGTTTTTTGAAAGAAAATTTTTAAAAGGTAGTTTTTTGAAAAAAAATTGATTATAAAAGGTAGCTTTATGAAATTTTTCCATATATATAAGTTCATTGCTCGAAAATTACTTCCGCAACTAAATTTGCCTTTGTGCAGGTATCTCTGTTAGGTAGACTGCATCACCGAAATCTTGTGAATTTGGTGGGATACTGTGTGGATAAAGGGCAATACATGTTAATATACGAGTACATGAGCAATGGCAGTTTGGAAAAGCTATTATACAGTTAGTACTAGTCCTCCCATCTACTTGAGTCTTTATCGAATTCAAATAGCTCATCTACTATTAAACAATGACAGACGAAGAAGATTCATTGACTTGGGATGAGAGGCTTCAAACAGCTCTTGATATATCGCATGGGATTGAGTATCTTCACGAGGGGGTATGTTACATATTGTCTATAACTTCTAGCATACATTCATATTCCAATTTCCTGATCATATATATTGTGGCAACAGGCTGTTCCACCAGTTGTACATCGGGACTTGAAGAGTGCTAATATATTACTGGATCACTCTATGAGAGCAAAGGTGAGAGTAAAAGCCCTGAGATTTCACTCTTTGGAATTTCGTCACGTATAATACAGTATTATATTCCATTGATCCCTCATCATATTAGACAATCTGATTTCCTATGGTTGAAATTGTGAACAAGTCTGTTGTAAGAGAAATGAGTTTGCATGTCCCTGGAAGACTTTCGACTTGGTTCTGGAAGTCTAATCCGTAGGAGATCTTAATACAGAAGCGTAAATGCTTATTGCATTTGTATTCTAAATCCATAAATGTAGACATGTTCATTTGTAGCAAAAACTTGAAATTAACTGCACTTCATGTAAGCCTTGTCGTCAGTGCATAACCCTTCGTCTTCGTGAAATATGTAATAAGTCATCTTATTAGTATTTAGGGTTCCTCTATAGGATGTCCCTTTGTTGAAATTCTATGTTGTACTTTTACCTTCTTCGTACTTTGCAATACCCCCTATGGTTCTAGAAGTGTCTTAATTATTTTTGTACCTATATTTTTCTGCTAATAGAAACCATTAGAGAGAGATGTCTTAAGCGTTCCAATCTAGCCTTAGGGATTGAAAATGTTAAACTTGTTACAGGGCATGAAATAATGGGATACAGTTAAATTTTCTCGCTTTATAACAAGAAACTTAGCTGATTAAATTAAGTTCAAACCCCAAAAAATGAGTTAAGAGCACATAAAACATCTTGCTAACAGAATCTATTAACATAGTGATAATTTATCACTGATAAACAATAAGGGCATCACTGATACAATTCTATAGCCATAGTGGAGACTTTGGAAACGGTAAGGATATTCTGGAGACTCTGGAAAGGTAAGGTACAATGTGGATTTCCAACAAAGTGGTAAAGGGTATTCTGGAGTTTTGAAGGTAAGGATACAATGTAGATTTTCAATAAACACGAGGATACTCCATAGGAAATACCCGTCATCTATGTGTAATAGAAACACTGCTGCAGCCTGCAGTATATTCACCAGACCGATATCTGTGCTTATGTTATTATAGGTAGCTGATTTCGGGCTCTCTAAGGAAGAGGTTTATGACGGGCGTAAATCTAGCCTCAAAGGTACATATGGCTACATGGATCCTGCATATATCTCTACAAGCAAGTCCAGTTTAAAAAGTGACATCTACAGCTTAGGAGTTATCTTCTTTGAGCTCATAACTGCCATACATCCACACCAGAACTTGATGGATTATGTCAATCTTGTGAGTCCCTCTTTTTCTACCACACCGAGGGCAGAATTTTATATCAAAAATTGAGCTCTTTTGCACAATCATGTAATTTGATAAGAAAATTTTCTCATAATTTTTGAAGGCAATGATGGACACAGATGGCGGAGTTGACGAAATTCTCGACAAGCGACTAGTTGGAAAATGTGATGCCGAAGAAGCAAAGTCTTTGGCTAAAATTGCTTTCAGATGTTTGCACAAGACACCAAGGAAGCGTCCAAGTAGTGGGGAAATCTCTCAAGCTATAATGAAGATAAAACAGAGACGCCTAGCTAAAGGGGGAACTATGTCCTTTGCTGGAGATGATCTTTCTAGAATAATGAGTAGGATTGAAGATCAACAAGTGGAGTTGAAAACAATTGTGACCAGGAACGATAACTAACACGATAACTAACACTTGCATTGCTGCACTGAATTTTGTTTAAAGCTTGTTTATATTGTATACAAGGAAAGAAGAAATGCATTTTAGAAGGAACAAAGAAGAAAGAGTTTGATGATCTATGTCAATCACTAACAAAACTCGGAAAATACATGCGTTTTATAAGCTATGGTATGCAAACTCTGGTATACTAGCGTTCAGAGTAGATACTTGTCGAATGTCCATATTCATGCTGGACCGTCAAAGTGTCGAGTATCATACTATCATATACCGATACTTCAACTCAAATGAATTCCGGAGAGACATATGTTATGAAGAGCGATTATCTAAAAGTCGTGAATTGTTCTCCTCACATATATGATTATGTGTATGGTTTGTACTACCAAATGCCTCAGTCGGCAAGTTCCGAACCTATGACCTCAAGAGCTACGAACAAGAGCTAAGATACCAACCGAAAATTCGAAGGTACGCACGGAAGTATGGTGCTTCCTGTGCGCACGCTTCAAAACGCAGCGTTTAAACGATCCGCAATGAACATCTGCAGTTTTCCAATGAACATTTGTGGGACCCACCTCAATTTCTCTTTCCTCAAATTTTTCACCCCATGTGCGTTGTAAACCAATAAACATCAAGATTATTTCAATGGACATTGTATTCTAATGAACACATGCTAATTTTCAATGGACATTTGCAATTTTGAAATAAACATTTGTGGGATTTACTATTGTTTATGTAAACCAATAAACATCAAGATTATTCCAATGGACATTGTAGTCTAATGAACACACACTAATTTTCAATGGACATTTGCAATTTTGGAATAAACATTTGTGGGATTTACTATTGTTCATTTCTTACTTCATTAACATATTGTTGATTCAAATGTTAGTTTGTTCATCCAAGTCTTCAAAATGTTCTTTCAAATTACTTATATGTTCATTGTGATAAATATTTATGTTGTCATTACTTATATGTTCATTGGAGATGAACAAATGTTCACTGCATTAACATATCGTTGATTCAAAAAAGGTTCCCATGTGGTAAATTTTTAACTGTTCTGTGGAATATTAAAGATGTTCATTGGGTTATTTTTTGTTTCCAGTTTTCTACGTTTTGTTTGTTTTTTGGTGCGTTTTGGATGGTGCACTCCATCCTATTCCTACACTCGTGCGCACCATCGACAGACTCGATACCAACTCGGTTATCCTTCATTGGCTTAACTGCAAATATGTATCATTAATGTACAGTGAAATTTTCTTATAGAAACTTTAACATACTCTTACCGGTTCACAAGTGGAAGAAAAAAAAGGTTTTCAACAAATGTGATGAAAATATCTTCATGATCCTTAAAGCGTAACAAGCCTATATATTCAATATAGTAGAATATTTGAAAGGACAAATTTCACAAGCAATGACATGCAGAATACCTCTTGTATTTGTGGAAGCAGGGAGGGAAGGACCAGTACATGAGTGCAAATGAAATCTTTATTGCAAGTTTGCAACACTTTGGTCAATTTGGGTATATAGGAATAAGATAGTCTTTCGGAATTCTAAGCTACATCCCACGGAAATTGTGGAGGAAATGAAAAGGCAGTTGAAGGAGATGCAACTTAGAAAGCACAATCAAACGAAAACCCGGGAGCAAGATGAACTCAGGAAGAGGTTGATCTTATCAGCACTAATCACAAGTCACAACTGTTATAATGCAAGTTGACGGGGCATGGAAAAAACGTGGATCGATAAATAGTGCAGCTGGCATAAGATGGAAGGCAAATATGGGGGATTATGTGTTTTTTGAATGCAACGACAGAGTCATGGCATCATCCGCACTCCAAACGGAGGCATATGCGCTTCTAAAAGGACTCATGGAAGCATAAAGGCAACGAATAAATGAAATAAAGATCATTTCGGACTCTGCGCAACTTATCCAAGCGATCAGGCAAGTTAGTAGAAATTTATAACGTTTGTATGGATATAAGAAACTTGTGTAATAATTTCAGCAACTGTGAGGTACAAAAAGTAGATAGGAACCAGGTTCAACAGGCCCATGACTTAGCTGTTAAAGCAAGATAGGGCCTCCTAGTTTAACTATCGTCGTCTTGTATATAAAAAATGCATCAAAAGAACAAAAAAATTACGCATCATGTTCCCTCGAAAAAAAAAGTATACATCACGCAACATTGATGCCTAATGCTTTAGTGTTTGAACTTTGAAGGACCTCTAGTGCATACGACATATGCATCGGAAGTGAAGTTTGTGGCTCTCCTTTTTTTATTGGTAAGATGAATAATCTTTGGGTTGCCCTCACACAAGTTTGTATGGCTAACAATATCATATGTTAAACACGAATTCTACATGTATAACTATAAGTATATAGGTGTATTCGCGCCTACCTGACATAGGCAAATTGAAAAGGAGCCCATAATACGTGTTCCATAAATTTTTATTATTGTTTACTTTATCGATCTCAAACATATATACTAAACTATTACAGCCAAATATCTGCCACCGACTGACCTACATGTGCACTTTTACAGTCCTTTGCATGCATCAGAATTTGAATTTGTACTTATGCAATCCAAAGCACATTGCATTGGACATTTACATCGTACACACTTCTCTAATTAAAACTGCCAGGTTCTAATCTCTCACTATCTTGCAACTAATGAACTTGAAGATAGTGGAATAGTAGCATTTCTCAAAGGCTCAACCCTTGGTCTTAAATAGATCCTCTCATCTTGCTAACAAACAATGACCAAAAGTACATAGGTAAAAAGATGCACAATAAACGAAGTACTCATTAATACATCCTCATCACATTCTTTTGACAATCAACAGGACATCCTTCAGCACAACCAAAGGAAGAACTGAAAAAAAAAGGACGTGTAGAGGCCTTACGTTCATC
This sequence comes from Beta lomatogona, assembly GCA_947646795.1. Lineage (NCBI taxonomy): Eukaryota > Viridiplantae > Streptophyta > Magnoliopsida > Caryophyllales > Amaranthaceae > Beta > Beta lomatogona. The sequence goes on along the minus strand of CANSNZ010000957.1, from coordinate 2,712,502 downwards.
ACGCTGACAACTACAAATCTCAAGCAAACACAAACGTATTTACACTCATCCAAAGCCAACCATCCGCTTTTGCTGATGAATTCAAAGCTGAAAAAGAACCGAGAGCAGAATATGCTCCTTGAGTCCTCAACAAGGAGTCATTTTGAAACACCATATCCTACAATCAACTTCTTATTAACTACAGATAATCGGTGTCTTGGATATGTAGCACGAAGAAATAAGGGATACCTCAGATTCCAGCCAATTCTGACTTCATTGGCAGAGAAACTGCTAACATTTTGGGAACCCTGGGTCCCACAAGTATCCACGCTTCAGAGCATTTCAGAACTTGCATGAAGTCCCTAGCCTTTGCATAAGCCTTTGACCTGTCCTCCCTGCCTTGTGATTAACAAATGCCGGGTGTAGAAGCTTCTGGAAGTTCTCAAGAAACACCAACCATTCTTCTTCGTTCATATCTGCTAGTGTCACAAAGCTTGAACTCCTTGGAAGAAGCTCATTTGCACTCCCATTCCCTGGTGATGTACCAAAAAGGTATCCTCCTGGTTCTACTGCACTTTGGCGCATCCAACTTTTAGTCTCAGACTCAGTAGTAGCTTCATCTAGCTCCAGACATTCTTCAGCACCCTCCTCGAGTTTGGAAAGGAAAGTCATACCATTTTTCTCATGAGAGTTCTTATGAATTGACAGTTTGTCTTCAAAAATTCTGCTTAAATCGCCATTAGTAACCTCACTTTCTAGATCAAATTGAAACTCATCCTCATCTTTCGAACTAGTATTTACCATCATTTCACAACCTTGCCAGAGTGATCTGGCTTCAATGCATATGATCTCTAGCTTACTCGGCTCCTCTGCATGACCAAGAAACTCCCTACTCATCATCTCACCAACTTCTGCAAGACAAAAACCAAAAGATGCAGCTTCCTTGAGAAAAATTGTACAAAGGACCAAAACCCGGAGGCAAGCCTCATGAATCATGGGTAGCTCCTCCCTTAGCATTTCGGAATCATAAAACGGGTCAAGATTAGCTATATAATGAAGTTCATCTTCAGAAAAAGGGACTGATGCCTGTGGCCAGTGGATCCATTCAAAGTAAGGGTCTTCCAAGCTTTCAGGCAGGCTAAGGCCATGATCAATAGGAACCAGATCCACCTGATTGAACTTACCAATCCCATCATCAAACTTCCTGACAAGAAGGTTCCCAGCATGTCTATCCGTATTTAGTATGCGAATATCTAGAATTCCTATGCGATGAACAGCAGAAACAGGAAAGTTAGAAGTCCCGTGATCACTAGCATCACAGTCATGAGGAATAAACCGCTGAAATGACGCAATTTTGCTCATTTGCTCCTTTGGTTGGTGACCATTCCCATTTACCACATCGTTGTTAACATTAAAAATTGGATGAGATACCTTCACAAGAGCAGTTAAAGGAACATTAGCAAAACCATCATAGTCAAGTAGGTAAGCTGCTACTTCTCTGAACCCCGTTTCCCCACACCCTAACTGAACGTTTGAGACCCGGTTGACCCAGCGCTTTTCCAACAAAACCTTTCGGGTTGTTTGGAGCGAAAGGCTCCTCATCTGTTGGCTTAATGATGGCGACATTCTCACCACTAAAACCCCTAAAAAAATAAGCACCACCAAGACCGCTACGCACAGGGATAGGATCAATTCCATTCTTCATGGCCTCTACAATATCATTGACCAACTGCTTTGTCCCGGGAAAACGACTTGAGCAACCTATGACTTCTATTGGACTGCTCTCATCTCTTTGATGAAGATCCTTACCAGAAGGAGAAAGACATGGTGTAGACGAACTTCGGTGCAGGCAATTTCTAGTAAGAAAAAGTGGGGAATGGTTTCTGACGGTGCTGAGATCATTCTTTAAAACAGTATCTCCACACATCAACGAGGTCTCTTCAGTTGGGACATTAAGAGAAAGCTGTAGCTTTTTCTTCACAGTATGAGCGTTTTCACTTCCATCCAACTCAATTCCTAATACACAGCCAGTTTCAGTCTGAACAAAGACACGTCTCCTTCCTCCGTGGCTACCTTCCATTGTCTTAGTGTTGAAGCATTCAGCACTAAGAGGGCGGCTTCTCAATGCTGCTGCTGCTGCCATCTAGTTCACTATGGAGCTCTCACATTTAAGAAACATGAAAGGAGGACAGGAATGGGAAATTTTCAGCTCCTGTTATGGCAGCAGCAGAGAGCTGTTCTCTGTAGCAGTCGCCAAACACCAGTGACGAAGCTGACAAACTAGATGAGAAGATCAAGTTCTGAATGCACATAGTTAACACAGCCTGAATCAACTTGCACCCATAATATCCCAGTGAAGGAATTACATTTCCAGGTCTTGTGACTAGCTGGGGTAAAACAAAATTCAACAATTCATGACAAGATTAATATTGTTCTTCAGAAATGTTTGACTCAAAACTAACGGTTTCATTCAATAGCAAGAAACAAACAGCATTAAAAACAGGAAGATTGCTTGATTTATGTCCAAAAGGTCTCAACAACAGATCCCATGGTCATAACATAGTACAGAATCAAGTGGAAATTGGAAACCATTTTTATCAGGAAAAAATAGAATAAAATACAGGAATATGTTGGAATGTACATTCTTTTGTACTGGCAAACAGCAATGTCCCCTCCAAATTTCAGAAATTGTTGTTTACTCCATTTTTTAGAATCCTTTCCCATATTCAGAACCAATTTTTATAACATAATAGACCAGAAAATTATTCAAACTATTGGATAACTAAATTTAAAAAATAAAAATAACACAAAAATATTGTGCAAGGATCACCAGTCACCACACTATTTTTCCATATATTGTATCCCATACCAAATGATAGATTATAGAAAGGGAAATATCTCATTCTTCAATATCTCAAATCCCAAATTGGCGTTAAGTTAGTAAATTCAGAATTGTAGTTCTCTGATTATGATTGCATTTATCAGTGTTCAGGTTGATTGGCTGCAATGTTAATAACAGATTTATGAATCGACTTAATTTATTGTTAAGGTACAAAGAGAGCTTAAGGAACATTTCTCTCAAGGATGTACCCTAAAGAATCAAGAAATAGAAGAAAACCATGGCTACTGTGTATTTGAGATGACTTGTACTCCTATTATATCTTCTGTCATTCGTCACCAAAATTTTAAATTCATGCCCCCGCAAACCTCCCCTGGGAAAAAGAAGAATGCATCCCTAATGGAAATCATGATGCAAGGACAAATCAGTATAACAAATGTAGATATGGACTGCCATTTCGACCGTTACATAACCTGTTTCGTCTGAGACATATACCAGCAACTCACCTTTGACAACTTCACCAAAACTACCTCTTTACTTGGACCAACTAAGCAAGCAAGCAGAAACCAACTTCAGTATAGATAATAGAAATTTTTTCCTAATCTTGGTTTTATAATTTTATAAGCACGGACATAGAAGAACAAGTTCAATCAAAGGAGATTTTTTACAACAACCTATCCCCTATAACACAAAGTAAATCAACAAATTTCTACCACATTCACCAAAAACAATTTCTACAAGCGTAAAGCTCCTATTTACTACCGTTTTATGACCTCCAAGCCTCCAACAACCAACTAGGTCTTCTGCACCCAATCGAACAATCAAAACCACATTATCCCTCTTCTTCTCAGTTCTTGCACATAATTCACCAAATACAGAAATTTACCTTAAGTTGACCACTTTCCCCTGGCAAAGTCCTGCTTAGCAGATAAGTCTCAGTCTCACTGCAAATCAAAATTCTTCTTGATAACAGTTTTAAGGATCAACTAAACATTCTTACTCACTCCATTCACCACAGTTTACTAACCTCCTTGTCTTGTGAATTTATTAAATTCCTCCTCTTTTATACAAAGAAAATATATTTCATTCCTCTTCGTCTAGCTTCTCAGTAGTACGTTCCTTCTCTTCCAAATCACAAATTATTTTCACTCCCAAATTTCTATCCATCATTAAATTGTTCAACTCTAGGTCCCATCACCCTTTGATTGTGGGACCAACAAGTGATCTATCATTCACGACCTCATATCACCAAAAGGCAATCACACAGATTTCTTCAAACAATTTGAGCCCCACCACCTCTAAAACTATTACAAGGAAGATGATAGGGGTAAAATCACCAATCAAACCTGAGGAATGACATCAAGCTTCTAGATCAATTAAAGTTGGTACAAGGTCGTAATCATGAAAATGACAATGGGGCTGTGGGGGTAGCCTGTAATAGTAATGCATCAAAGTATGTGACAATAACCCCTCTTAACTAGCTCAAACTTAGCATTCACCAAGAAAGATTTGTCCCAAGACAAACTCTTCGCTCTACTTTTGTTCTATAGTCAGTACTCACACTCATATGCTCGCTTTTTTCTCTCACGTTTCTTCATGCCCCAACTCAATGTTAACCTTGAGCTAGGACGAAATCTTTACAAATTTATAAAGGAACCTGCATACTTTGGGATGGAGATGAATCATCATGAACATTCACATATGACAAAATTACAAGACAAGTTGAACGCAAGCAACATAAAATGGACAAAAATTCCCATGGTTAGTAAAATCCCTCGATAACAAGCAAAATTATCGTGTGATAAGGTAGTTACATACTACTATTAGAGTGGTATCAGGTAACTGTTGCATTGAATTTTTTGACTTCGTCCAAACACTAAAGTTACCTCAAAAGCTGTTGCCGAACACGGCAATTAATAAGTGTGATATGTAACTATAGCATATCACGATGTCATATTTTGTAATTTTGGCAAAAATGATGGATATTATAGAGAGAAAAAATGTATTTTTAAACAATTTATAGAAAAATTTACCCTATTTTTTCCTCATAATTACCAAAAATGTCACTGTAATTCATTTTAGCACCTAATTTTAGCCTTTTGGGCACCTAAAATGCTTTCCCAAACAGACCCAATATGCATATCATATCCATAAATTCGAAGTTTTTCCCAGCAAAATTACACCCAATAATTTAATGCATATATGATATATCACTCCTAATAATTCGTCTGTTTTTCCGCAGATGGTGAGTAGATTAAGAAAATCAAATGTTACATCTAAAAAAAAATATCGAGGTAGTATATACTATAATAATAATATACACAAACTTATTAAAAACTACCTTAGAGGTCCTCGTGGGAGCCCAATGGTTGGTGCTCCCACCTCCCAACCGCAAGGTCGGGTGTTCGACTCTCATCACTCCCCAATTTGGAGTTGTATAAAAATGTTGTTTGCTTGTGGGTATAAATCCCCTCTACCCAGCCAATGAGCTGGTGTGCCCTGTAGGCTAGTAGCCTAGTCAACAACATCATGGAAAATATCTTAATTTCTTCAAAAAAAAAAAAAAAAATGCAACTACAATCAAACTTCCAAAAAAAAAAAAAGGGACTTATGCAAATAACACTAGCCATAATCACTTACCAAAGTATACCATCTCAACATTAAAAATATTTACACTAAACTACTATAAAAATATTAAAATCCATGATTTTTAATCTCAAATTACAGAAATCTTAAAAAATAAAAAAAACCAAAAAACATTCAGTTATAAATCCAAATATTAATAAATTAAAATGAAAAAGAAACTGACCGCCGGAAAACTGCCCGTTAATAAAACCGGTAACCGGAAAATATCACCGTCAGCAAACGGACGGTGGAGATCGAGGACAGTAAGAAATCAACGGCCACGATCTACTACTGATTTACACAGCCGGATATTTTCTCTCTCTCTCTCTCTCCTGTCTCCCACGAAGAGAAGAGAAGTCCTTTTGAAAAAGAAAATTCTGAAGGGGTAAAAAGGTAATTAACAAATATGGAAAAATATAAAAAAAAGGAATAATGTAGTTCTGTATTATTTTTTTATTACGTGGCGTTTGAGAAGATGACACTTGTAAGTGGTAGCGAAATTTACGGTGTTATGTTGTGACGTGGAATGAAATTGTTGGGGAGGATTTGGTAGAGTGATGTTATTTAATTCTTGGGCTGTAAAAGGGTTGATTTTGAAGTTTACGGTTTTACCCCTTTGATCTGGTTGAGTGAGAATGTTCTAGAAAAAGTGTGATTTACTTCACTGTCCCTAATATTCTTCCATGTCAGTGTCACTCAATTTTTATTGTGTGGAAAATTTTGGGTCATTGTCGTCTTGATTGAAATTTATGAAGATTAGCACTAAAATTATTCTGTGTGTAAATTTTTAATGAGTCATAAAAGTGTAGTGAAGTTTTATTTTAAAATCTATTGACTGTAGATTTTTTATTTTTTTTATTCATTGAAGCCACGAATGCAATACAAAGTACAGAGAATGGAGGGGGATTCGAACCGTAGATGATATAGTTTATTACATTCATAATTTAATCATGATTCCTTCGTGTTTTATGTGGGACGAATTTACATACTTATTTTATCATTCTAAACAATTTTGGCTGGCATTTTTATTGGCATTTCTTTTTTGGATCTTTTATGTGGTTAAAAGGCCAAAAAAAAGTGTTTGGTGAATCGTTTTTTGGGTAGGTGTCAGCTAAAAAACTGGTTTCAACAACTTTTCTAATTGATTTTTGGCTTTTTCATTTATTTACAGTAAATAACATCAACAATTAACTTTACCAAACACTATTATAAAGAACTAACTTAAAAAGAACCAATTACAACAGTTGGTCAAACCAGCCAAATAAAATAACCAACAATCAATTGTTAAACACCTCAAAAACTGAGATCATGTAGAATAAGATTGATGTTAGACCATCATACAGGAGACTAGAAAAGTAGATATCCTATATACTTCTTCCATTCTTTTTTAATTGCAAAGTTTCCCTTATTTGGAAGTTTCATATTATTTGCAACATTTTCTTATTTGATAATATATTCTCTCTATCTCTTTCCTATCAAATGGATCCTACTTTCTATCTATATTTATTTCTCTTCGCTCTTCACATGGATTTCTTAAAAAACATGTCAATAAAGTGTATTGCAATCATTATAAAATAAAGGAAGTAAAAAAAAAAAATATATATATATATATATATATACTCAATCCTTAATTCTTAGGTCTCCCAACTGAACATTATAGCAATCTAATAATATTGTGAAATAAAAATAAAGTGTGAGCAACCGAGTCCAAAACATATAGTATTGGGGGAGGGGGGAGAAATGGGAAATAGAAGAAGAAGAAAGACAAAAAGGATTTAGATATGGGCGGCTGGATACAAAGTCAAATAAAGCCCACTCTACAAGGCCCCAACTATTTGGTGGCTCAATGCCACTAGTGGCTACTGGCTAGAGCAAATGCATCAGAATCATCAAGGGAACTTCACCTGGTAACAACAAAATTGGGGAGACTTCACTAGAATAACAACTTTTTTTTTTGAGGGGAGAATAACTACTACTTTGGTCCCAACTCTGAACTCCCTAGATTGATGCATGGGAATTATAAATGGATCATACAATTGTCAAACAAATGAAAGTGGTATGATTTAATATTATTAGTAATGTGGGTTCAATTATTAATAGCTTTGTTGGATCTTGTTGTCTTGTTTGGTGTTGTTCAGTCGTGCGATGGTGCCATGGTAATAATGGAGGGCCGTGGAATATGAGTTTTATTCTCAATTGCATAAGGAATTCCAGAAAATCATGGATCATTACAACCACTCATAAATGCAGAGGTTCAAATGCAGTTGCAGATTCACTAGCTAAGGCTTGAGAAGATGTGTTGAGTTTTGTAGCTTGGTGTTAACTATATAGTGTGGTTATTGTTCATTTTTCATGTCATGATCATTAGAGGTGGAATTTGTGTAATATGTGATGGCATGCTGTGAGTTTCATCTTGCAAACAGTGTATGATGATGCCTATGGCTCTTTGAAGCTAATAAATAAAACCTCTAAAATTATAAAAAAAAAAACATTGATTCCAACTTGAGATAAGCTACATGAATGGAGTTCCAATCAAGTGATTTAGGGTGTATTCTCTTCACATTGAAAAAAAAATATTTAGGTTGTATAAGTTTTGGTAAGTTTAGATAAGTTGTAACAATGAATAAATTTCAGTAAGTTCTAACACTTTATTTATAAGCTCTAATAAGTTTAGATAAGTTAATGAAAAATAAGGTGAGAGGACACACCTTTTATTGTTTTATTATGCGTATAAAAGGTCATAAGGACGATGATGTAAACATAATTCAATTTCGAATCATGCATAGCATCTCATATATTTTTGCCAATTAAGTTGGTTGACATCCACAATTAACACAAATAATTGTGATTGTATATGCTCATTTCTGAAAAGATGTCAAGCGAGTTGTTGTTTAAAATTTCAGTATTAGTACTTTATCTGTTGGTTCACCTTTTTTACGAGGTTGGGTTTTTATGAGAACAATCTTTATATGAGAACATGGACACGCTTTGTCATAATCCTTTTTAATCAACATGAAATCCATTTTGACTAAATTATAATTTTTTTCCTTGTGGGGCAAATATTTCAAAAGGATTACATTTTCAGAAAAAAGGATTATCATGTAATATGTCAAAAAATGATTATATTTTTACTAAAACAGATAATAATTTCATTGTTCTCATGTAAAAAGTGTTCTCATATTCTGTTAGGACTCTACTAGCCTTGTATGCACACCTATGCGTGCGAAGTCGAAGGATGAGTGATAACTGCTTTGTATTTTGTTTGATCGTTTTTTCTCTTTTTATTTTATTTATAAACTTAATAGAGTGTCAGGCATTGTAGTTTTCTTTTTCTAGTTAGGGGTATATTGGTCAAAAAGGGTGGACACTAAGGTCCTCAAGAGTTCTCATATATAATAGAGATATATATGATATGTATATAGGAATAATGAAGTAGGACTCTCTACTTTAGGTTGTATAAATATATTCTGATGATGAATGAGAAAGAGGACGGAAATTGATCCTAATTTAACATGGTATCAAGAGCCAAAACCTGAAAATTCTCTCTACCAAAATCTGAAAAAAACGAACCAAGAAATCTGAAACCAAGGCTCGATTTTTTTTCGAGTTCTTCATATATGCAAAAACGAAACCGATATTCAGCATCACGAATCCCAGACTCGATTTTTTCGAGTTCTTCTTTGAATCCACCGAACCTAAAATCTAACACCTAGCATTTTTTTTTCGAAAATCAGAACAAAAAAAAAAAAAAAAAACCCGAAAATCTGAACCCAGCCAACTGAATTCCAAACCCCAATTTATTTTTTTCACCACAAATCTTCTTCGCAGCAAAAGGATGGTGATGATTGATGGCGCGATGCTAACAACATTCATTGCAAATTCAGAACCAATCAATCAAAATCGTAAAACTACAGCGTCCATGGTGCTTGATCAAGAAGACTCACATGATGATGCATTTGCGGCCGTTGATTTGGCGAGATATAACGTGGAGATAATGCAGGCAGTAGCACAGAGTGTTAATATTAAAAAGGAAAAGGATGAAGAAGAAGTTGCAGAAGATTGCAGAGGAGAGAGAAAGTACTATAAGGTTGAAGAAAAGTGACGATGTGGCATCCACACATATTAAAAAGCATAATAGTTTTGCTTTCTTGAATATTTGTACAATTCATAAAGCCACGGGTCTATGTGGTTATAAGGGGTCGACTTCTCGGGGACATCAACCCCACGATCCTGATGTTGCAGGTCTTGTGGGGATTACACCTGAACAATGGCAAACTTTATTGGATTTATTAAATCTCCCTCAACCAACAAATAGGCTCACTGGTGAATTCTTATGGATTTTGGATACCGGTGCAACTCATCATGTCACCGGCACGTTTTCTTACTTGTGTGCGCCCCGAAGAATTAATGGTTGTCCAGTTGGATTGCTCGATGGAAGTAATACAGATGCTACACACAAGGGAGATGTAATTCTTCCTGGAAACTTGAAAATTACTAATGTTCTATTTGTGCCTAATCTTGATTGTAACTTGATTTCTATTTGTGCGTTTGGGTCATCCTTCGGAGAAAGTTCTACGACATTTACCTTGTGTGAGCCCCTCTACTATAACTAGCTGCAATAAAGATGGGTGTGATGTTTGTTTCCGTGCCCATCAACCTAGAACTAGTTTTCCAAGGAGTGATAGTAAAGCTAGTAGGATTTTTGAATTAATACACTGTGATTTATGGGGGCCATATAGAACTAAGTCTGCCTGTGGTGCTTCATATTTTTTAAGAATAGTTGATGATTTTTCCCGAACTGTTTGGACTTATTTATTATATAATAAATTAGAGGTTGAAATTATGTTTCTGCATTTTTATGGCCTTGGTGGAACGACAATTTAATCAAACATGTAAACGTGTTAGGAGTGATAATGGCACTGAGTTTAATTGTTTACGCCCCTATTTTGTGAAACAAGGGATAATCTTTGAAACTTCATGTGTTAAAACCCCACAACAGTATGGAAGGGTTGAAAGGAAACATGGACATATATTAAATGTCGCACGTGCATTGCGATTTCAGGCTAATCTACCTTTGAAGTTTTTGGGGGATTGTGTTCAAGCGGCCTGTCATTTAATAACTTGAACCCCCACTGTAGTGCTTGATTATAAAACCCCTATGAGTGTTTGTTTGGCAAGCCCCCTAAGATGACAGATATTCGGACTCTTGGTTGTTTGTGTTATGCCTATAATATTTATCATGGGGGCGATAAGTTTGCCAGTAGGAGTCGTCGTGTTTTTGTTGGTTATTCTTATACTCAGAAAGGATGGAAACTATATGACTTAGACACCAAACAATATTTTGTTTCCCGTGATGTGAAGGTTCTTGAAAATAAATTTCCTTTTGTTGTGTCTGAACCTGTGAATGAGTTGGTTGTTGGGGGACAGGCAAGAGTGGATGAATTTTGTGATGAGGAGATGCCTATGCTTGTTGTTGAAGTTTCCGTTGATGTTGAAGAGGGACTTGGAGGCATGTGGAGGTGTAGATGTGGCGCCGGCTGGAGTGGCCGAGCCACGCGTCGAGGTCGCGGAGCCTCGCGTGTTGGGGGATGGCGCGCCGGGCCCTGCTTGCGTGGCCATGGAGGTCGGTGTTCAGGGAGGAAGTAGGGAGGATGATGGAGACAATTTAGGACGAGGGAGACGAACCAAAATCCCAAATAAAAAGTTACAGGATTATGTGACTCATACTGTAGTGAAAAAGAAAAGTTCATCAACTCAGACACCTGTTTCAGCATCGTCCTCAGGTACTCCCTATCCTATTACACATTATGTTAGTTGTGAAAATTTTTCTGATAAACATCTCAGATTTTTAGCAACTATAACCGCAGGGAACCCCCAAGTCATTTAAAGAAGCTATGAAGCATGAAGGGTGGCGTGAAGCCATGGGAGCTGAGATAAAAGCTCTGGAGGATCAAGGCACATGAGAATTGCAACCTCTTCCTCCCGGTAAGAAGGCCTTGGGGAGTAAGTGGGTGTATACAGAAAAATATGATGAGCAGAGAAGATTGCAGCGGTTGAAGGCCAGATTGGTTATATTTGGTCATCATCAGGTGGAAGGAATTGATTATAATGAAACTTTTGCCCCTGTAGCAAAAATGACAACGGTTCGTACTTTCCTAGCTATTGCAGCTGTGAAAAATGGGATATTCATCAGATGGATATCCATAATGCTTTTTTACATGGTGATTTGGAGGAAGAAGTGTATATGAAAATTCCTACTGGGTTTCAGGGAGGAAATACTAATCTGGTGTGCAGGATGAAAAAATCGTTGTATGGTTTGAAACAGGCACCTAGGTGTTGGTTTGCAAAATTGGCCACTGCTTTGAAATCATATGGGTTTAAGCAGTCTTATTCTGACTATTCCTTGTTCACTTTGACCAGGAAAAATATCCAGTTGAACGTTCTTATATATGTGGATGATATGATTATTGCAGGGAATGATCAGGAAGCTTTACTAAACTTCAAATCTTACCTTGGAAAATGTTTTAAGATGAAGGATTTAGGTGATTTGAAATATTTCCTAGGCCTTGAAATTGCCAGGGTGCCGCAGGGAATTTTTATGAGTCAACGAAAATATGCCTTGGATATTATATATGAGGCCGGCTTATTGGGTGCCAAGCCAGCTGAGTTTCCTATGGAACAACACCATCAGCTTGCTTTGGCTAATGGTCCTGTGTTTGATGATGCAGAGAAATATCGCAGATTGATGGGCCGGCTGATTTACCTTGCTGTTACTAGACCTGATCTGGCATATTGTGTTCATATTTTATCACAGTTTATGCAGGCTCCTAAAGTTGTTCATTGGGAGGCCGCTCAAAGAGTGGTTAGATATTTGAAGAAAAATCCAGGACAGGGAATATTATTTCGTTCTGATCGTGATATCCGCCTTGAAGGGTGGTGTGATTCTGATTGGGCTAGTTGTCCTATTACTCGGAGATCCCTGAGTGGGTGCTTTGTATTGTTGGGATATTATCTTGTTTCCTGGAAGACTAAGAAGCAACCTATAATGTCTCGATCGTCTGCATAGGCAGAATATCGTTCTATGGCTGCTATAGTTTGTGAATTAAAGTGGTTAAAGCAGCTACTGGGTGATCTTGGAGTTCAGCATCCTGCAGGGATGAGATTATATTGTGATAGTCAATCTGCGTTATATATTGCCAAGAATCCGGTGTTTCATGAACGCACTACACATATTGAGGCTGACTGTCATTTTGTTCGTGACACTAGTAGAATAATTGCTTATTGCTGCGGTCATTAAGTGGCCTATTGCGCCGGTTTTGGCCGCGCAGCAATTAAGGGTGCAGCAATAGGTAATTAACCCATTGCTGCGGTTTTTGACCGCAGCAATAAGCCAAGCTATTGCTGCGGTTCCTGGCCAAAACCGCAGCAATATGTTATACCTATTGCTGCGGTTTCTAACCAAAACCGCAGCAATAGGTGCAGGTGCAAGTAATTTTTTTTTTTTTTTAGCATTTCGCCATTAAATTCAAAAGATAAAAAATTTATGACGAATATAAAACAATACAAACTGGAAGTAATAGTAAAGATTCTCAAGATGTACGTAAAGATACAAAAAAAGAAACTAACAGATACTAACAAAACAGAGCATCTCAATTCAGCATTAAGGTATACATATTACATTTATAAAAGATCCAACCAAACAAAATCAGCACGAGGCGAGTGAGCACGAGATTTATATAGTAATTCAAACTCAACTAACCTCAGGCACAACAATTGAGGAAGACTGCACTTCTTCACTTGAACATCCCTTTAATGATGAAACATATCCCCTCATTTTTATTTCCCCAATTTGAAATCTGCTAAGTTGATAACATATATATTAAAATCAAAATAACAAGCTTTTCAGAAAATCCAAAAGCACATATCTCACTTCTCCATCTATCATAATTAAAGTATCAATCTTGGTTGAGAAATCAACTCCATAACAATAAAATAAAATTCAAAGATCCCAATAATCATTATACTCCAAATAAATTTTCATCAAAAGTTACAATTTTTCCCAACGCAACAGTATAAAAAATAAAAAAATAACGAAGGTCTTCCCACGCGCATCCGCTCAAGTCCAGCCTCGACCCCCCGACATCTCCGAACTCCTTAAACTCGTCGAGGACCTTCGTGACCGTGAGTCCCGCCTTCGCACTCAACTCTCAGCTCGTGATTTTCTCAGATCTGACGAGCCACGAGGCTGGGCTTCGGTGGTTGAACGACGAGCGACGAGGCTGGTTCCGTTCGCCGGTTGCGATTTGCTGGTGGAGCAACGAACGACCAACGCCTTTCACTCCTCTAGATCTGAAGATGCAGAACGAGTGATGGAGGATTCGAAGATGATGGAGGAACGACAAAAAACGAAATTTCTAGGTTTTAAAAAATAAAAGAGAAAATGATGATGAAGAAGAGATGATTCCGGCGAGTAGATGAACTTGAATGTTGAGAGATGAGAGAAGGACGTTGAAAGGGATGAGAGAAGGACGAATGAGTGAGAGAGAGGAGGGAGAAGAATGAGAGAGACTGAGTGAAAATAAAAACGGCTGAAGGAGGAACGACAAAGAACCCTAGCTGGCGCCTTTTATTATTAATTTAAAATGTCTATTGCTGTGGTTTCTCCTAAGAACCGCAGCAATAGATTAAAATATAATTAAAAAATAATATTTTAATATATTGATGTGGTTCTGTGTGGAAACCGCAGCAATATGTCTGGTCAAATAGTCAACTTTTTTCAAAAAATTTCCCGTTGAAACCATATTGCTGCGGTTTTCGGCCGAAACCGCAGCAATATGGTTATTTTATATTTTAACTTTCCTTTTTACGTGACATATTGCTGCGTATGGGTAAAACCGCAGGAATACCACCGCAGCAATAAGCAATTATTCTACTAGTGTGATGCTGTGACTGAAGGATTAGTGAGTCCGTCATATGTTCCTACTAAGTTTCAGTTGGCAGATATTTTTACTAAAGCACTTGGTAGGACTCAATTTGAATTTTATTGTCCAAGTTGGGAGTTCGCAATTTGCATGCTCCAACTTGAGGCAGGGTGTTAAGACTCTATATATATAATATGTATATAGGAATAATGAAGTAGGACTCTCTACTTTAGGTTGTATAAATATAAGGGTTTTTCTATGATTTACCCCTGTGTTTTTTAAAATTCTATAATGTACCCCTAATGTTTTTTTATTCTACACTGTACCCCTATGTTTTTTAAGTTTTCTACATCGTACCCCTACGTTAAATGAACGTAACGTTTACCGTGATCTTTGCATTTACGGGCTTCTCTCGGCCCTCCCACCTGCCCACCCAACCCAGCCCCACCCCCTCCCCTCCACCCCCGCAACCACCATGACCGCCCTAGATCCGCCCTCCGCCGCTAATCCTAAACACTCGCCATCTCCTCCATCGCAACCCCGCAGCCCCCCCCCCCCCCACCCCCCCCCCCACCAGCCCGGCCCCCCCCCACCACATCCCCTTCGATTTCCCCGCATCCCCCAACGAAGATCTCCCCACCAACGAAGAGAGATGCGAAAATGGGGCAAGCCATCGAACCACCAACCTTTGCACCGATAAGAGACGTAAGAGGCGGTGGTTTGATGGGTCTCGTGACGAGGGAGGCGAGGAGCGAACTACCCAATCCACCGACAATGAAACGTCGGGGTAGCGGAAAGGGCGAGTGTTTAGGATTAGCGGCGGAGGGCGATGGCGAAGGGCGAATCTAGGGCGGTCATGGTGGTTGCGGGGGTGGAGGGGAGAGGTGGGGGGCCGGTGTTGGGTGGTGGCAGTGGGAGGGCGAGAGAAGCCCGAAAATGCAAAGATCACGGTAAACGTTACGTTCATTTAACGTAGGGGTACGATGTAGAAAACTTAAAAAACATAGGGGTACAGTGTAGAATAAAAAAACATTAGGGGTACATTATAGAATTTTAAAAAACACAGGGGTAAATCATAGAAAAACCCTAAATATATTCTGATGATGAATGAGAAAGACGACGGAAATTGACCCTAATTTAACATATTCTTATATAAAAAGTAGTCTCATGTGAACTTTATTATTATATACGGTATGAGTGTAAAGAATATGCAAAACCCAAAAAGTTACCATCCAAATTATGTAGCACTACTGTAACTTGTTTAATTTTACAAAATATGTCAAAGACGACATATGCTATATGTGGTTCATAATAAGCACCAGTTGAGTTCCTCGTGTTTGTTTCAAACCTAGACGTTTTGCTAATTTGGCTAAAGTAGAAATTGAATGTATTCATGTTTGTTCAAACTCCAAATAAGACTAAAAATAGTCTTCCCAAGAAAACTTTGTGGTTCAAATTAATAATTTCTCAGTTTTCACCTACAATCTGCAGCTAGGTGCATATAATTGGAGAAAGACTGGGAAAGTGGTGAATAATTTTCAAACTAAGGCAGATATTCTGCACCAAATTAATGCAAAAGCAAGCATTTACGGAGTCTACTCCAGCAAGTTTAATTTACTGCAACTCCCTTATTCCATTGATAATATCTGAATATCTGATCATCATGTAGCATCCACTAGGTAGGAATTGGGGTTGGCTCAAATGGTGAGTTTTTCCATCTTCCCTAGTGAAGTCAAGGGTACAATTCTTACCCTAAACATTTTAAGGGGGATGGGGGTGTGTGGTTGTAATGGGACTCTAGGAGGGGCCACGCGCGAGGGTAGTTCGGATGATTTCTTCTCACATATTACAAAACAATATAAATAATGTAGAGTCCGCTTGGTGTCCTGATTCCGATTCATGACTAGTTTTAGTTTTTTGCTTTACACAATATGTTATATGATGAAATAAAAAATTAATGACAATTGGCAACAAAAAAACTTAAATCATTATTACCCGATTTCATAATTATAATTTTAAGAATACTTAAAATTCTAAACAGAAAGAAACTTCAAATTAACTCTTAATTACGGATTACCCTCTTTTTATTTTATACTTAGTCAATTTTTTAAAAATAATTACAACATTTTGACATATGCGTTATCTCCAACATATAACTTTTAACAAGCCATCAAAAGAAATTTAATATAGAGACATTTAGCGTGGAGTTCCCTTTAGGGTTTCCCCTAGGGAGGGTTTTTCGTTCCCTCTAGGGTTTCTCCTTTGAAAGGTTTTTTCCTAACCTCCATCGCTAGATTTTTTCTGCTTTTTTTAAGGTATTTCCTTCTCTCTCTTTCTCTTTCATCTCTTCTCTTCTTGGCCTCAATTGTGAATCTTTGTAGGGGCTTCCACTGGTGTTCTTACCGGTGGTAAGCCCCAAAAACTCTTTTAATTGTTTCCAATAAGTATATCTCATCCCTAAGATGGTATTTATTCTAGTGTGTTCAATTTTTTTTTGTTCGTCTGATGGAGGAGGAAGATATAACAATTTCTATTCTCTGTAAGAAGTTAGAGGACCACGGAAGTATTTTCACCCAAATGCCTATGCATCAACAGAAGTTAAGTCGAATTAGAGCGAACTAACAGATTGTATTGCTTTGGATGAAGAATTTTATTAAGGCTATTTTAAATTGAATCTGCTATGTATCTAGCTAAAAAGTGTTATGTACTTGTTTTAGAATTTTGGAATTTTCAGGAACTGTTAATTATGTATATTTTAGTGAAAAAACATGGTTGAAGTATATAATAGAGTTAAGCTAAGACATAATTATAAGATAGCAAGTAGGTACAAGTAGTCATCAACCTTATGAAAGTATGACAATCTAGGCAATGATCTTATATGACATGATTCTTTAACATAACCCTGTAAGACGAACGCCCAAGGTGTAGGTTCGATCTTGAACATGAGCAAGCCAAATCGTGGCTTATAAAAACTCTTGAAAAGAACATCTGAAAGTTGATCTTTCGTTTAAGAAACATGGGGGTTGACATGAGCAATGAAAAATAATGCGTGGCTTAAAACATGCTGAAGCTACATTGGTAAATGGGTATGGTTGGAAGGTTGGAAACTGTCAGTCCATTCTTGCTTCAAGTCACAATTGGGTAAATGGTACTACCCCTATTCTGAACGACAACATTTCTTTGGCTGAAGCGGCTAGATTAAAAGTTGTGAATCTCATTGATGCCGATAGACATATTTGGGACATCACACAACTATAAAAATATTTCATTCCGTCCAGTGCCAGAATGATAAGATCTTTGGAACTCCCCCACAACTCCGAAGTTCCAGATATGCAGTATTGGCCTTTGACAAGATCGGGAGAATTTTCTACTAAATCAAGTTATTTCTATCTTATTAACCAACAACAAACTGGAACTTTACGCATGAACGACCCAATGGATACGAATTTCTTTCGCACCATTTGGGGCTTGAACATCATGCCAAAATGGAGACTATTCCTATGGAAATTGTGGCACAACGCTATTGCCCAAACTTCAATCTCAGCAGGAGCAACATTGGGGATTCTTCCACATGCCCGATTTGCCTACATAATGAAGAAACTCTGTCGCATCTATTTATGTTTTGCCCTTTAGCAGAGGAGGTGTGGCCCATCGCTGATTTGTTTTCGAATTTGCTCTTTGCCTAGAGTATTAATTTTAGGAAATGGCTCCGAGATAAAATTCTTCATTTTCGCAAGGAGGATGGTTATCAAGGCTCTCGCCTTCCCCGGTTTGTGGGTGTCCTCTGGGCCATTTGGACAACGAGAAATGAACAGGTTTTCCGCCATCAAAGAGCCACCTTAGAAGTCTTTCAGGTTCAACTGGATCGCGGAATGGACTCATGCAACTTTTACTAATTCCACAAGCCTGGATCATCCTCAACATACAGAGGCCCCCACCCCTCCGGGTTTTAGTGTAGCCAACATTGGGCGCGCTAGACTTAATGTCCCATACATCATCATCAAAACAGATGGCTCCCGGGACCGTACTTCAGGTAGGGGAGATGTTGCATGGGTTGCCTTCGTCAACAACAGAAACACTAGAAACAGTGGAGGTATCACTTTGTGGGCGTCCTCAGCTCTAGCTACTGAGCTTCGATTTGAGAGAAATGTCCATAGAGCGAGGCGACTGCACTATCACCAAGGTCCATAGGGAACAAGTTCGGAGTGCACATGATCTGGCACTTCGTCAAGCGTCGTTTTTTGCTTTTTAGCTTTGTACGTTTTCGCGATGTCAAAAAAAAAAAAATTATTGGAACATGAAAGGTTGGGCTGAGGGAGGATTTGGCAAGGGAGATAAAACAACTTTAGGTGAGAAAGGTGTCAAATGAGATATGAAAGTTCAGTCAGGCTACATGTTGTTGGCGACTGGCGAGAGACGTTGAACGAGCTCAGGCGACGATTGTTCAATGAAGGGAGCAAATTGAGAGTAAGAGTTAGTTATAAACAACTACAAACTTTTTTATAGCACATATATCTTCAATCGGTCATGAAACGGATGGAAAGGGTAATAATTTAAAATACGATATAAAAAAAAATTTCAATAAACTCGAATATGACAACATTTTTTAAACAAAGATGAGATTATGTGAATACACTAGCTTTCGGACATGTGCAAAATGCACGAAATTTGTTTTGTTTAATATTTTTTTTTTATTTCAACGATACTGAATACACTACATATAATTCCGTCAAAAGTTATAAATGATAGATAATGAATTTGTATGTTTAATGGTATTATCTCCCTATAATTTATTTATAATTCTTTTTTATTTTTTTTGACAGGATATCTATACTAATATATTAAAAGGCGTGCATAAACAAGGAAGGGTGCCACGTGGCGCTCTCCCTAAGGGAATTTTACTCCATGTAATCCACAACAATAAAAAATTAGAAATTGCGTAGCATAGGGTTTGATTCGGGACCTCAAGAACATATACTAAAGTCTTAACCACTTGACTAAATAACATTTAGTGTTATAATCTTAAAGTATAATATTTATAAATGAAAATCGTCCTTACTCGAGGCATAGCCCGGGCCTAATAACTAGTTTATAATTCGTTCATGTTCAAAGAAAACATTTTAACTTTGTAACTCAAAAGGTAGTGAAAGGAACTCATAAAGTAGGATCAATACTTGTCATCTCACGTGGCAAATCTTCTCAACTTGATCACCCCTTTGACTCCCCACTCTCCCCCCAAACCCACCAACTCCTTTTTCTTTTCTTTTCTTGGGTCTGAAAATAGTTTTAACTAATCCTCAGAAATTTAGTACTGTAGATTGTGTACTGTCATTAGTTCCTAGATTTTAGAGAGAGAGAGAAAATAAATAAATTTCATGAGTACATCTAATCGAAGCTCAAGAAGAAAAATTGTGTCTTTGAGTCCTTTTTTAATCTATAAAAAAACAGAGGAAATTAGATTAATTATTGGGAAAAGAAAAAAGCTAGTCTTTTTATGTAATTATGTTTTGTTTAATCTAATTTTTGGCAAGTTTTAATCTTTCTTTCTCAAGTGATTATTTTGAAAATGAAGAAACCAAGTTTCAGACAGGAGACAAAGAGACAGTCAGTGAGATGAATTATTTATTACTCCTATAAGATATTGCTTCTACTTTATTTATGGAAGTAATACTATTCTTTTCTTTTTTTGGCCTCTTTTTCTATGCAACTAAAAAATGGTATAGATTTATGTAAGATTTTGATGCAAACACAAGAAACCCAAAAAAAAAAACAATCTAGAGTGAGAAAGAAGAGAGAGAAAGAGTATCTTTTATGATGTTGAAGAATATGAAGATGAGATGGGTAGCCATGAAAGGAGATGGGAAAAAAGGAAGAATGAAATGGGGTGGATTTCTTATGATTTTATCTCTAACTATTTTTTCTCTCTTCACTCTTTTATTACTTGCTAGATATACTGTTAAACAACACAGTAATTTTGATTATGGAGGCTCTGATTCTCATCCTTTTTCTCCATTTTCAATCTTTGCTTGGAAACCCATCTTTGCAAGTTCAGATCTTCCCAGAAATGTAATGTCTTCTTATCTCTATATTGTTCATTCTTTTGAATTGTTCACTAATTTGATATTGAATCTGATTTCAATTTCTGTGTAATTAATTTGTAACTTTTGTTCAATGATTTTGATGTGGGTATGCCAATTATTTTGATTATGGGTATATTTTGATTTTTGAGGGTTAATTTAGTAAATGTCATAGGTTATTTATTAGCCACTATTATATACTTCAGTTTGTAATTTCTAAATTAATCATGAACAATTGAACCTTAGAATGATCTCTTTTTGTGCATTTTTTTTTTGGGTTAGCAACTTGCAAGTAGTTTCATTTTCATGTTTTGGATCTTTTCTTTATAAAAAAATAGGGTCCCCTGTATAATTGGAACTTTGTAGGGTCCCTATATTTCAGATTTATCTTTATCAATCTAATTTTTGGAGGTGTTTAATTTTATGGGTATTTGTATTTTTGACCTAAAGTTCCAATCTTTGAGACTAATTTTGCTTCAAGTTTAAGTATTATGAATAATCAATACTCAGAAAGTGTTACCATTATTATCAATGTTTTTGATGTTAATTGTACTTCATTTTGTGTGTGTTAAAGCAGAGTCCCCTGCATAAAAGGCTATGGGGCCCAGTTAGGGAGTTGGTTTCTCTGTATCCACATGCAAATCCTAGAGGACCTTATGCTGGTCAGTAGTTTCTCTCTCTGCTTTTTCTTTGCTTAATTACTATTCTATGTGTTTCTGTTCTTCATTTAGTATAGGTCCTTGAAAATTGGGGAAGAGTTAGGTGCCTTCTTTTATTACAAAGTTAGTAGTTACTAATATCTTTTGAATAGCTTATGTTGCCAAACATGTGTATGAACAGCTTTACAGGGTCAGGAATTTATTGATGGTAGATTTAGGGTTAGAAGTTGGATAGCAACATTTTGTTTCTGAGCATATAATAGACCCCAAATTTGTGTATAAGGTGAATTAGGGTAAAATGTCCAAGTTACCCGAAATTCTCTAAACGATCACCCCTCCGGTTTCCCTATGGGTTTATAAAGATCAGTTATAAATTTCATCTTATGCAAAGACTTATTTATAATAGATTGACTTGAGATGGGTTGGTTGGATAAGAGCTATGACAAGCAACTATACAAGCAACTATTGTTATATGGACTTCATCAAGGAAGATCGAAGCTCTTAGGGTCCGTTCTATTTATTTTGACTTATCTAAACTTATTAAATTTTGTCTAAACTCAACTTATATATCTAAAAGTATAATATATATTTTCTAGAACTTATATTATCTTGTATGAACTTTTCTTGTCTTATCTGAACTTATTTTTTTCTGAGATTAGTTAAAATAAGTTGAAGTATAGACCCGGGAAAATTGTCCTGACTTAGACGGTTAGACCTGAAGTGTACTTGAAACTAGATAAGGATTTTTGGCCCGAGGTGAAGTTAATTTGAGCAAACCTAAAAATTCATAGAACTAATATTGTTTGATTTTCCATGGTATGTACACGATGATCAGAATCATCACTCAAAGCTACCTGAACCAAACTCATACCTGGAAAACCTGTTGCCGCCTTTATGCAAGTTCCTCTATGTAGGTTTAAAAATGGAGTGAAGAGTTCAGATACAAACAAAGCAATAAATTGAGTACAGGACCAGGAGACTTGAAATCTGCTTGTCTATCCCTTTTGCTTACACTCTGCAAGTTGCATAGATATCTTGACTTGGTATGCTGTCTTGAGTTTGTACTGTCTTCCTAACTTGTTACAGCTCCCAGCTTGCAATCAACTGGATTCCTTTTTATCAGGATCCGAGGAGGTTTTCATGAGATCCGTAATGCTGTAAGAATGCCTCTTCATGGTCACTTCATTTACAAGATACTTCCTCCATTCCAAAATAAGTGAAACACTTGTCTCAAAAAGCTCTCACATAAATGAGAGAAGTGTTTCACTTATTTTGGAACGGAGGAAGTACATAAAAATGCCATATCAAATGATTGCATGATGTACTTTACAGTGAGCTTCTTTTTCCTAATGGCTGTGCAGATCTCCGATGCTGTTGCAGTAGCACGGCTGCTCAATGCTACTCTTGTGATCCCTGAGATCCTCTCCACCACTAGCAGCAAGGGAATCAGGTGAATTATCTCTTTCCCAGATTTTCTAATCATGCCCTTGTTTTTGTTTTTTGCCAAAAAAAAACACTTATCTCTAATCGATTGAGTGATTATGACACTTGCAGCTCAGAGTATAAAAGTTTTGCTTATTTGTATAATGAAGAACAATTCATGGCAGCATTAGCCAAAGATGTCAATATTATTAAAACTCTTCCTAAGAATCTTAAGGAGGCGAGGAGGAAAAAGGCGGTCCCTTTATATAGGGTACCGAGCTCAGCAACTCCTTTTTTCTATTTGCATCAAGTTTTGCCAATGTTAAGGAAGCACTCAGTCGTTGAACTTGTTGTCTCTGAAGGTGGATGTTTGCAGGTGATTGCTGATTCTTTTCTTCCTCTTCTCAGTCATTACCCAGCATATTACCACTTAAAACTTCCTTGCACTGCTACTGTTATTTTTTTTATTGCTTGTAAGTGAATCTTTGTGTGTTGTCATTTATATTTGAGTTCGAATGCACAAGTTCTGTTTCAACTTTATCACATCCTGACTTTTGTGGGAATATGTGAAGCATATTCTTTTTTGCTGATATTCTTCACAATTCACCAACTTATTGCATTTGAATTGACGTCCCGAATGATAAGTGGTAATATGTAACGGTGATGGTAATTAGTTTGAGTTTTAATTTTCTAATAGAAGTTCCATGTCAATGTCCATGCCTCCACGGTAATGCTTGTACACACCCAAACATCTCTTTTCTTCACAAAATTATTTACCATCCATTATCACTTTGGAAGGTGGTATCAAGTATGGAATGATAATGTACATATATGAAGAAAAACACGTCCTGGGATGAACTTTAATCACCATGGAATTGGCATGGGATTCTTTTTACTGAGAGTTTTACAGTTTAGGCTGAGGTTTCCATTGTTTCCCCATCATTTATCATTTTCTTTTTGTATCTGATGCAGTCAAACCTTCCTCCTGATCTTGAAGAGTATCAGAGGCTGAGATGCAGGGTTGCTTTTCATGCGCTTCAGTTCCGCCAGGAGGTCCAAGAGCTTGCGGCCAAGATTATGAGAAGGTCCAAGTCCTCTGGATTTTGCCCTTGTTTTGTTTTTTTTTTTTTTTTGAAAATGAAGCTTATATATTTTTTCTTCCAGATTACGGTCAGTCGGAAGGCCATTCATTGCTTATGAACCAGGGATGACCAGAGAGGCTCTGGCATACTATGGCTGTGCTGAGCTTTTCCAGGTAATGACTCCCAAAAGATGTGGTTGATACTTATTGCTTGATAGTAGCTTCATGTAGAACAAGTTTATCGAAGTCAAGGCTGTCTTAAATGTTTGAAGGATGTGCACACCGAGCTGATTC
Source organism: Beta lomatogona (assembly GCA_947646795.1). Lineage (NCBI taxonomy): Eukaryota > Viridiplantae > Streptophyta > Magnoliopsida > Caryophyllales > Amaranthaceae > Beta > Beta lomatogona. Next base: position 2,688,605 of record CANSNZ010000957.1, on the reverse strand, counting down.
AACATAAAAGGTCATGGATGTTGAAACGGGGAATTCTGAAAGGAAAACTCTCTGTGGATTCTGCTCAACAGAGGCTCAATGGTTCTTGCCCCCTCATGCCGGACGAGGTTAGAAGCTTGTCAACCTTTTGTTGCGATAAAAATTAAATTAATGCGAAGGTGCATCTTATCACTAACGGCTAACCTACCTTATTATTATGATGATAAGTGTGTCCTGATAGGCTTAAGCCTTAAGAATGACAAAATTTGTTCATAAATCAATTCAAAATTTTATTACTCCTTTTTTTTTTTTTTGTTCTTCATGGTTGCTTTTTCATAGTATTCAATGCACATGTTGAGTATTGACTAGTGATATCGTACGAAAATATGTACTAGGACGAGTCTTTCATGATCCTACTTGGTAGTGTTCGTTTTATATGTTGGGGGGAAGTAATGGTCAAATATGGATTTGCAATCGAGACAATTGAACCATAAAGAACAGAAGGAAATATAGAGAGTATTAGTTTGATTGTTTCTGATAAAAAGTTATTTTTTGTACTTGAGTAATGTTTTGTATCAGGCTAACAATCAAATTGGATACTGAGAGCTGTAGAAAGTCTATTACAGGGCAATCATGGTTAAAGGGAGGGAGTAGTTATTTTTGTGTGATACGCCAACAAGTTGGACTACATGACTACATCTGATCTCTTCTTACTTTTTGAACTTTGTGTTTCCACAGGTTGGTCTTGTTCTCCGTGCATATGGATATCGATCAGACACGGTGATATACATCTCAGGTGGAGAAGTCTTTGGTGGTCAGAGACTGCTAATTCCTCTGCATGCAATGTTTGAAAACGTTGTTGATAGGACCTCCCTCAGCACAAGTCATGAGCTGAGTAGTCTATACGGCCGTGAGGCAAACGTCGTGCACCCTCCACCAAGATTTCCTCCCTCAGTTGCGGAAGGAAAGAAGCTTGAAGGGTGGAAAAAGGTGGGCCCACGGCCTCGTCCACTACCACCCCCTCCGGCACGGCCTAAGTATCCTCATAATATTGAAGGGTGGTGGGGTTGGGTAGCAGAGAGTGATAATGAACCTGAGAGTACTGTGATGGAGCTCAGAACTAATGCTCATAAATTGCTTTGGGAAGCCATTGATTACATTGTTTGTGTTGAAGCTGATGTTTTTATTCCGGGGTTTGACCGCGATGGTAAAGGACGTCCAAATTTTGCCAGCTTGGTTATGGGGCACCGACTGTATCAGTCTGCTGCTGCTGTGACATATAGGCCTGACAGGTAAGTTGTCTCTCTTGGAATAAATAGATTACCCAGTGGGTAAATTACCCATTAGAGTTGCACACTAATTTTTAGTGGAACCCAACTCAGCAACAAAATACATACTTCTATTTGATTCTCTATCGCTAATTGGTAAATTAACCACTGGATAGATTGCTTAGCATTCTTCCTCCCTCCTGTGTGTTACGTTCATGTGCATGTGTAAATCAACTCAAAAGTAATTGCTGGTGTTTTAACTTGAAACGGGCAATATTCATGCAATTAATTAGTAAATATCTAACTATTCATGATAATTGTATCCCTTTTTTTACTTAATATGTGAATTTCTGCAAAATATTTAATACACAAGTTTACTCATCCCTCCATCCTAAAATAATCTTCCACATAACTATTCTACAGATTTTCACAATGGCTCCTACTTTCCTATCCAAGATGGTAAAGTACAGAACTGAAAGTTAAAAGGTCTTCAGATTTTTGTGTTTTTGAGTTGCCCCCTTGTTAATGATACAAGAGCTGCACCAGAGTACAAGCCTCCCGTAAGGGCACATAAAAAACTTGATTGCAAATATTTTTGGTGTTTGTTTGGTTGACATAAAGAGACATGGGAACTGTAAAATTCTAGAAATTGGAAGAATGTAAAGCTGCTTGGTTAATTAAAAAAAATTAAATGAAACGGAAGAAGTTTATTACCTGGAAGTTTTGCTTCCTATCATCTCCTAAACAAGCTTTTGCACTTCCTAGAAAACGGGACTGCTTTAGAAAAGACAACTTTGTGGACATATTTGTTCATCTGTTCAGCCAAACGACCACTTGTAGTCACTGAAAATGCAATCTGTCTTTGTTTGATTTGCTGCAGAAAAGAAGTAGCCAAACTCATAGACGATCTCCGTGAGGGTATGCACCCGGCTAATCGAACATGGCTTTCATCAATACGCAAACATCTGAGAAGAACGTTGCTTGATGGTCCCATGGAAGCATTTAATACTTCAAAACCACTCTCTTTTCTCTCACATCCCGTTCCCGAGTGTTCATGCACGAGGGGCAAAACTAGTCCTTCAACTGGTTTCAATCCTCAAGTTGCTTATAAGGTTTGGCAGAGTTGCCCGTCTTGGATGAGTATCAATGTAAAGTCAAGGCTAAAAGAAAAAGAAAGCGACGATGAACTTTATGTTGATGATGGCTTTATATCATCGTTTTTCTTCGGTCGTGGTCCAGAAAATCAAGAGAAGAGTAATGGCGGAAATGCCAGTCGAGAGGAGACGAGTAAAGGCGGAAATGCCAGCCGAGAGGAGACACGGTTGGAGGACCAAGAAGAGCTCGAAGGTGGGGAAAGATGACAAGTCCCATATCCCTGAGCTCATGTACATAGAGAAAAAACCAAATAGGTTGGGAATTCTTCAAGCTTCTGCTTTTAACTGCCACTTTCCAATTTTTGGCTAATTCAGAAGCATTTGGCTAGGCGTCGAATAGGGTAGAAACAAATGGGAAAATTATAGTGTAAATCCATTTTCTGAAGAAATTTTGTTTCTTAGCAACTTTTTGATTAATAGCTCTTATTTGTGTATGATTAGGAGAACTTTCAGAATTTGAACGTTACTTGATAATGTAGAATATTTATGAATAGATGGTATACATATAATTTTTCAGCTGGAAACATCATAATCGACATTTATAAAAAAGGCCTTTGTAATGGTGGCTGTTGAACCATTGGTAGTAGTAGATTGCTGCTGTTAAACAAATTGTCTCAACTCTTGTTGCAAAATACTTCCAATTGTTTACTTTCTTATATTGATGATTTATGCTTAGATTGTTGGACTTGGCATTTCTTTGAGGTTGTCCTTGTCCCTTCGCTTCTCTCCTGACTCGATTACCAACTCGAGGGTTGTGACCGAGTTGGGCCTCGTCTGAGATATTGTTAAAGGGTGCGTCCAGGTGTTTCGTGTACCTAAATAAAATAAAAAAGACTTTGCGTCCATTAATTCCTGGACTAAATTACAAATTTAGCAGAAATTTGCTTGGAAAACTTTCTTTTACCAAAATGAGCACAATTTAACAGGAAGAGCACCAATCATTTTTGGGATATTATCTCAGATAACCCTGACATATAGGCCTTTTCCAATATAACCCCGACTTTGGCAGCACTGTCTCCGATAACCCTGAACTTGATTTTTGTCATTAAACCTGACGGAATTGTTAACGGCGTTAACTATTTTCAAACAAAAATACTTATTGCATTTTAAAAAAAAACCAACTCATCTCTTTCTCTCTCTCTTGTTCTTCATCTCTTCTCAAGCATTCATCAATGGTTACCATGAAAACTTAATTAGAACAATGGATATAACTTCATTCTCTCTCTCTCTATCTCTTGTTCTTCCTACTATGTTTTGCAATCTGACCAAATGAACTTAGGAACCGATTTCCAGAAAATAAATATTTGAATTTATAACAAATTCATAAAGCTTAAACAATAAACTCAAACAAATTAAGGAGATTCCAACAATCCAATCCGGAAATCACAATTTCAACTCAACCAACGAAGCAAACTTTGAACAATTGATGGAAGAACCGATCCAACGAAGCGGCGAAGAAGAGAAACCCGGCCACGAAGCGAAGAAACGACACCCACTACAGTGCCCCCAAAACCCAGCAAAAGCAACCACAAAAACCAGTGAAATCGCCCTAAAACCTACCGAAATCGCCACGAAAATCGACTATACCCATCCACATAATTGTTAATGGATTTGGTGGGGGTTTTAATAGGGGGGATGGGGTTAGGAGAGGAGGGTTTGGTGGAAAATCGACTACCCAGCCACGAAAATCGACTACCCAGCCACGGAGGAGTGTCGGCTTGAACGAAGGTGGTTGGGTATGAGTTAGTTTGGGATCTGGTTAAAGGGGTTTGTGGTTGTGGTTGTTGGTGTTGTTTGACAACATTGTTGTTGTTGTTGGTGTTGCTGCTGGTGCTCGAGGTGGGCGAAGGGAGAATAGTATGAGGTTGAGGTTCCATTGGTGAAAGAGGAGAGAGAAAGAGAGGAGAGGAGATTAGTGGGGAGCAAGAGAAACTGACGAAATTGAGCACGGTAATGAAGATCGTTGCAGACCTTCCGCCGCCCCTTCACCGGATAACTCACAAAGCTCCACGAGACCCACCAGCTTTGTAGATCTTGTCGCCCCCTTCCGCTGCAGATCTTGTGGAGGCTATTGATGAGTTCTTGAGAAGAATAAGAATTAAAGAACAAGGGAGAAGAAAATGAGTTTGTTTTTATTTTTTGTAAAAAGCAGTAATTATTTTTGTTTGAAAATTGTTAAGGGTGTTAGCGATTCCGTTAGGTTTAATGATAAAAATTAAGTTCAGGATTATCGGAGACAGGCCTGCCAAAGTGGGGTTATATTGAAAAAAGACCTATAAGTCAGGGTTATCTGAGATAATATCCCATCTTTTTTTTTTCCGAAATTAGTTGGACTGCACTTGAAGACTTGATATGTCTTGCCTTCAAGAAAATGCTGAGAAGATACTGAAAAAATAGAAAAGACAAAACTCTAGAGTGCAAATCCTATGTAAGAAAGTAATTCAGAAGTCAATTGTATACTTCAGCAAGTGCATGATTAACTTTAGTTTGTGTAAAAGTATGCATAAATATGGTCAAGATTCAAAGACAAGGGTCCCATTCTAAGTGTAATCCCCAAGTTAGCTTCTCTATTTAAATGACAGAATTAGCAAGCTACATATTGCATAGAAACAAAACCATAACTAAAATCAAACTTGGTATTATTCTTTTACAATTTTGAGAGTACATGGTTTTCTTTGTCTGATAGGAGAGATGTTGAAAGTTCTAAGAAGTAGTTGGTACTTGATGTTTTTATTCAAATCATTATGTGCATTTTTTGATGCACCTCCTCCAGATGAAGCCAAACCAATAACCACAATTACCACCACGTCCACAACAACTAGCACCACCGGGCCGGGTCAAGTGCAGCTAGTGGCTGCTGCTAAACACTTCTCTTCGGTCCACAAAATCTGTCTTGGCTCATGAATCTTATAATTGGAGGAACTAGTATGTAAAACGCGTCATGGAGAGAAATGGAAGTTTCTTTTTCTTTTGCACTTATAGTTTGTTTTGTTTTTACATTTTAGTCTCTTTTGACACATCCAATAAAATTGGGACGATACAGGAAAACCCAATATCACTTCTATGTAAGGATGATAAGAACATGTAACAACTGAGAACAAATGTTGTAATTAGAGTAGGTTGAGGTGTCAACAAAATTTTGGAATAACGGAATAACTCAAATAGTACTTATCATCTACGCTTCTTAAATGTTTGGCTTACTGATCTATGTGATAATGCTCTATTATGTGCTAAATAGTTTCTCTCATCACTCATAAGTTACACATAACTTGACAACTTGTGACTCCATCATCCTGCTGCTCTTCCAGGATAGAGGAATCAAATGAAGTCATCTAGTTATGTGGGCTACAACATTATAATCGAACAAGCAAACAAAATAATTAATACAAAAGAATAAGAAATATGATACAATCATATAAGAGACCAGTTTTATTAAATTCGGTTTGAGCTTATACAACAACATTGTATTCTCTTAAAGACTCAAAATTAACTACATAATTCCAGAATATACTCAGTTAGGTAAAACATATTGATCTTGAGTTGGAAGTATTTATTCATTAACCATGTGAGAGTACTTTTCTTATTTTCTTGTAAGAAAATCACAAGTTGTAGAAAAAGAAGCTGATGTCAAATAAAATAAAATAAGAAAAGAAAAGGACAAAGAAACCTTCCCAAGACTCCAAGTCAACAAGGAAAAATGAGTCTCTTTTGAATTTTCAACCAATATGACATACTAGTATTTCTAAAAGTTAAGATTGGACTTAACACGATAATATGGCCTCAGTTCTAATCTAAGTTCTAAGATTAGTGGGTTAAATTAAGGTTAGAATTTTCAAGGTCTTATTACCTGTTATTTCAAAGGGTTAGGTTATTAAGGTTATAATTTAATGGTTTTTCTAAACTATATCTATATAGATGGGTTTTTGAAGAGACATTTTTGATAGATACGTTGAATTGTGATTCAACCATACAACATTATTAATTAATAAGATATTGTTTGTAGATTTCAACCCATATACTATTGACACGAATGTAAATTCGATTCAACATATCTGCTTGACAACTCCAACTAAAGTTAACCTAAGATTTTTTTGTCTCTTATAGTCTGAACTATTCCCTCATTATATTGCGTGACATGAATTTAATTCGTATTACAAACTTTTCTATGTAGCCAGCCACACCATCCACACCATTAGTTGATGGTGTGGCCCCTTCACATATAAGATAATTAATCAATTATTAGGGATTACGACGATGATCAAATGGTGTTACTGTGATATATTTAGGTTACTCTAATGGAATAATGGGGTTATTTTATTAACAAGTAGAATTATTCTTCTGATAGCCAAAACAAAATAATAGGGTTACTTAAAAGAACAAATAAGGTTACTTTTTTTTAATTGGTTGATTTTACACATATATTGAATTGAGGTTACTTTTATAGACATAGTAAGGTGACCTTGTAAATCAAGCTTGTTTGGTGGAGGTGGTGGGGAACTCACTTTGTGACTTTGAGGTCGCAAGTTCGAGCCCCACTACCTACTTGTGCTTGAGAGTAGGGATTCCCTTATATCCCCCCTATTCTCAAGCATTGACCTGTGTAGCTGGGCTGGCTGACCTACGAGAGGTGTTGGTTAGTCTGGAATGTTCCACATATGTATAATGTATACCATCAAGTAGTACTTGGTCTAGTGGTAAGGTTTGTATCTTACAAGTTACAACCTTGAGGTTGTGGAATCAAACCCCACTAGAGGCACTTTGGGGGTGAGATTCACTTATCATCCCCCAACTCCCAAATGGCCTTACCTATGTAGGTGGGTTGGATTAACCAGTGCGAGAATCTTATCCAATAGGGCATTTCTCCCTACCAATCAAAACTAAAAAGAAAATGTATAATGTATACCAAAGAATAATAGGAGCAAATGAGCTAATTTCTTTCTTTCTAGCTAGATTTAAGAAAGAATGCCACTTTTCTTCCAAAAAAAAAGAAAGAAAGAATTCCCAACTAATACTTATAAAAATTACATCCTAGTAGCAAGATTGATAGAACCATACAAGGTCCCGTGGTGTATACTTGTATGTCCCAATCTCTATTATACTAACTCATTATGTCAAATTTAGTACTTTATCCATTTCAAAATAAGTGAAACACTTGTCTCAAAAAGCTCTCACATAAATGAGAGAAGTATTTCACTTATTTTGAAACGGAGGATTGAGGAAGTATGAAACTAGTCATGTGGGTAATTTTATAATTTGGAATATTTCTAACTAAAAAGCTAGGGCAATAGATCAAATGATGCAGCTTTACAATTTCTTTTCTTATATTGTCTTTGGTAAGATTTTTGAGATTGTCTCCATTATCTTTTAAGCCCATTATGCCTTGAAACTTATTGTCTATGTGCCCACACCTTTGCCATGTGATGTGATAAGTAATGTTAAGTGTTAACAAATCATTCGGGAGCACAATATATACACTACCATGATAAATATAAATGATTGCACCATAAAATAATATTAAAAAATGGTAAATTTAAAATTTCCATCAAAGAGATTTGAACTTACTATCTTACTTCAGCATACATCATACTACTGTTGATGTTTGATCATTATAAATCACGCACATATACACAACTTTTGTTCATATATTAAAGTATTATATACAATAGGGAAATTTAGGTATGGAAGTTGAAACCTAATGCAATTATTATACACTAGTTAGTCTAATTTCATAGTTTTTGGGATCAAATAATGCCACAATTTGTTGCATAAGCTTGCTATAATGAGTTTCTTAGTTTCAACAAAACGACCTATCTGATTTTAAAATACTAGCTGGTAAGATACGAATAATGTCATAAGTTGTTGAGCATAAAATTTGAGTTTGTATTTTAAATTTTCTCGATCTTGGTGACGAATTTCTTTGTTGATGTCATATGGTCCAATGTTATCAGGATCGAGATCCTACTTTGGATCATTTTGGATCGTAAGGGCTGGTAGGATTGAATCGGTAGGATCGTAAGATCCTACAATATAGGGTAAATTAGTGAAAATTATGTTATAATGTGGTCAAAAGACTCATGTTAGATCTTTACACACATTAATAATGACATTTTTCATTCCCAAATGGTAATAGTAGTTCAATACTCTAAGATTGAAGTAACATGTGACCAAAAGCTAATAGGAGAAAGATAATATTTGGAATTTTTGTGAAATTTTATGATAAAATCGGATTGTAGAATCGCATGATCGTAGAATCGTGTTATGATCCTACTATGTGAATTTTGGTAGTTGGGTAGGATCGAAAGATCCTATAAAATTACGGTTTTTTCACCAAATACCCCTGACAAATTTTTTTATTCACCAAATACCCCGACTTTTTTTCGAATTCACCATATACCCCTGACTTTAAAAAAAAATGACACCAAATGGCCTTAATGACTAACGGCGGTTAACTCCGTTAGTCATTAACCCTAATAAACCCTAACTAAACCCTAAGCAACTCTAATTAACCCTAATAAACTCTAATTAAACCCAATTAACCCAAAAACCCTAAAAACCCTAAGTATACCTAACTCCCTAACCCAACCCCACCCACCACCTGATCCCATCCCCACCACCGACCCCCACCAACCCCCCCTCCCCTCACCCGCCGCACCTCCCCCTCCCCGCAGCCTCCCCTTCCCCCACGCCCCCTTTCCCCTGCGCGCGCCCCCGCTCCCCGCACGCGGCTCCTCCTCCCACATCCCCATCCCCTGCGCAGCCCCAACCTCCGAATCCGCGAACTTTTCGGGTTGGTCGGAGTATTCCGGGAAGAGAGATCGACGACGGCTCGGTATTAGAGGAGAGAAACTGCGCGGGGGTGGTCGTCGTCGGAGGAGTTTGGTCGGCCCGGGGGGATGCGGCTCCACCTCTCGATTCTTCCGGCGGCTTTGTATTGTTTCGAAGGGGAGGGGGAAATGCGGGAGGGGGTGGTCGAGAGAGAGTTAGGGCTGCGGGGGGGTGGGGAGGTGGGAGGCGTGGCGACGGGGAGATCGAGGGGGAGGGTGTCTGGGGGGAAGGGGAGGGGGGGTGACGGGGGTGGGGTAGAGGGGTTGGGGTTGGGGGGATGGTGGGGTTGGGGGATGGGTTAGCGAGAGAGAAAAGAGAGTTGGGTTGACTTTGACTTAGGATTTTTTTTTGGGTTAATTAGTTTTTTTAGGGTTAATTAACCTTAATGACTAACGAAGTTAACCGTTGTTAGTCATTAAGGTCATTTTGTGTCAATTTTTAAAAGTCGGAGTATATGGTGAATTCCCTAAAAAGTCTGGGTATCTGGTGAATAAAAAAATTTGTTAAGGGTATTTGGTGAAAAAACCGATTAAATTAAGATATTATGTGGGATCGGGATCGAAAAGGTTCTTCCGGGTCGTAGAATCGTAGGATCTGGATCGGAATTTTAACAAGAAGGGTATTGTCTTTTACAAACGAAAATTTACTTTCCCTATCAAAAAAATGTCATAAGTTGTTAATGATCTTAATGTGAACTTATGTGCGAAATTGATGAGCGATTTTTTTGTTTTGTTTTTATGTTGTCCTTCATTATATTTTGTTTTGGAAAGAGAATTATAAGATTACATAAATTAATGTGACAACTCCCTAATATTTGAACTTGAAGTCGTTGATTCAATATAATGAACATAATGGTTTTTTTATGTATAGTTTTTTTGTTGGACTTGGGCCCTATTCTTTCGTGCACAATTTCAGTTCAGTTCAGCTAGTTTTCTCTTATAGTTTTAGTGTAATCAAATTCAGTTAAGTTCAACTGGTTTTCTCTCACAATTTTAGTTTAGTTCAGTTCAGTTCGACCAAAAATAAATCAAGGCCTTGGACCTTCTACTGCCACAAGCCCACAACACTATCAACAGATCACTATATTAACACCCACAGGCCACAATTAAGTAAAAGAGGTGAAGTTAAAACTCCAATAATAACAAATATTCCCACTCAAAAAACGAAAAACAAAATAAAAATTGAAGAAATGTTTTTCCTTCACCACCTACGCGCACTTTAGCATTTCCGCCTTTCTCTCCCCTCTCCCTCTACTTTCTACTTTCTACTTTCTACTTTTTAGGGCACCATTTTCGTCTAATCCGCCATTACTGTAATCCTTCGAGTTTTCTTTTTCCTCTTTTCTTCTTTATCTCTCTAAAAATGGTGAGAACTGTAAAACCTCATCATCAGGAAGAAGAAGACGAAGACGCCGAAGATGTCGCTGCTGGTACTGACACCTCTTCTCACCGAGGTTTCTAATTTCTCTCTCTATCTCTTCAATTTTTCACAAATGAGGGTTTTATATGCTTGTAATTCAACGTTGATGAATTGAATTTCCGAAATTCTGTTGAAGCAGAAGGGAAAAGTGCGGAGCAGAAACCTAACAGTTATAGGTCTAAACATTCTGAGACTGAGCAGCGTCGGAGGAGTAAAATTAATGAGAGGTAATTCATTTTTTCGTTTATATTTTTCATGAATTTCACTATCTAAGCTTAATTCAATCGCATTATTGGATGTAGTTTCTTAATTTGTTTTGGCGAATTTGTTATGGATGTTGTATTGCTTAAATATATGTGGTTGAGTATCTTAATTGTTGATTGATTCCGGTATGTACTTTTGTTAATCTCACATGTAGGCTGGTGGAAAGTTTTGGCAAATTGTGGTAAATGATGATTTTTCTCAGGTCTTTGATGCTCATAGTGCTAGATTTTGTATGTAGGTTGAACATTTGGTTGGATTTGGGAATGGTTATTCATCTTCTTTATTGTGTGCTAGTGGGTTGTTTTCTAGAATAACTAGAGTTGATTGTTGATTTAACGTGTGTCAAGCACATATGAACTGTTTTTCGGCAAAAGGATTGTTGAAGCAGAGGCCTGGTATTCAATACGAGATGGAATATATATCTAAGAATTGTAAGAGGGTGAGCAAAAGCAAATTGTAAGTTTCGAACAATTTTGAGATGCGAAAAACAAGAAATAATGACAAACTCAAATATATACGTAGAATTGTGGAATATCCCTTTCTTAACAAGTAAGCGGAACAATTAGTTAATAATCACTCAATTCCCACACAATCCCTATTATATTGTGTTATATAACTCCTTTTTCTCAAGAATACTTAACGAGCTTCCTAAGAGTGTTTATGATTACTCACTTGTGTGTATAAAACAATAACCCATGCCATCAATTATATAGAGAATGAAATTCTACCTCTTCTTTAATACAAATACTCTCTAAACGGCAAACGCTTCTTAGATCTAGAATTCAACAACTTTAGGAAATCAACATTCTATCTTTTTAAAATAATTTGAAATTAATTAGGAAACAAAATATTCATAAATTTTAAACACACTAGAAGAAAGAAACTACAAACTAAATTGTACGCTGAAACACGGTGAACTTTGTGGGCTACACGACCACATCTAAGTCTGATATTCTCGACTTACACCACATAGTCGTGTGGTTTTCCATCTCCACTTTTTGTGGCATTTCACTTTGCAGCTTCCTTATAACCTGGATCAAGACACACCATGTGTGCTTGATCCCACTCTTGTGTTGGAATGTTGGGCTTGCGGTTCTAACATGAAATAAAGAAGTTGTCAAAAAAAAATTCAAGTAGCTTAATTTGTACAAGGTTATAACTAATGATAATAGTGATGAGGCTGTGTATCATTTGTACTTGTTATGCCGTAGTAATGCATCTCTTCTACCAAGTACATGTTTGCCGTCACTAATAATATTTGGTTTTACTTATTATCATAGACATTCACATTGGTTATCCATGAAAAATGATACACAAATCTATTACCCATACTTTAACTTTTGGTTGTATACCAAGAAGGCTGTACAACATAGAGCGGAGGAAAGGGAAATAAGTGCCACAGTACTATGTACTGATACAAATTATAGTTAAATAACAACAATTTTATTTTTTAGAATAGTAACTGCTACTTTTTTGTAAACAATAAAGAACTATGTTAAAAGGTTGTTGTTTTGGATATGTGAACTTCTTGAAGTGTTGTAGTCCATTTGGATGGTGGTTTTGACTTTTGTTTTTATGAAATGTTGGGGGGTGGGAAGGACAGCTCAAGGAAAGGACAAGAGAGGGCTTAGGGGAGGGGGTTGCATATCATTGAAATGAGTAGACATTATATGCCAATGGGTAGCTCTGTTCACACTTACCATAGTGGGTGGCGTCTTAGATGGGCTTCATTGGGCCAAGTTTCTTCTTCACCTCCTCTAAGTTATTTGTTATTTTGTTCTTTCAAAGTAACATTCTTGCTATTTTATTGTCTTCAACAAGGGAGCAGTAATTATGGCATCTCACTTGAATTGTTGAGAGAGATAAAATTTAGCGAGCTTGTTATTGCAACTTAAATGTAGGAAATTGATGTGCCTTTTTCAAATTGACCTTCTAGCAAGGGATTCCAAGTGTCTTTTTGTCTTGTGGTTATGTAACAAGTAACAACCAACATTATAGGCTTCTTATTGCTATTGAATAGTATGTATAATTGAGTCGCATTGAAGAAATTACTGTCCACTAGTAGTTTTTACATCTTGGACCTAGAAATTAGAATCGTCTCCTTCATGTCTGTCTCTCAGCCTCAATAAACGATAGGAGTTTTTAGCAGAATTTATTGGTTTTGAAATTTGACACATTAAGTGCATTTGCAGGTTCCAGATATTGAGAGATTTGATACCTCCAAATGATCAGAAGAGGGATAAGGCGTCGCTGTTGCTAGAGGTACATTTTACATGCTTTGCCTTTTGTTTATTATCTTCTGTGCAGGACAATTTCACTGAATCAAAGTAACATATTGCATAAACCGTGAAGGTTATAGAGTACGTCCAATTTCTACAAGAGAAGCTACAAGTGTATGAAGGGCCATATCAACAACAAGTATGGTCTCAAGAGCCCACTAAATTAATACCATGGGTAAGAAGTGTTTGCACCTATCCTTACTCTTCTTTTAGATCCAGCCTGCTTTTGATATCTTTGAGAGTGCTTAGATTTTTTTCTTAGGCTTTAGTTACAAGCTCTTGAATATTCACGCCTTTTCAATTTTAATTAGCATCAGGATTTGTTTCTGTTGACCTTTAACATCTTATGATTAGTTATCTATATTCACATCATATGAAATAGTAAATGGATGATAACTATCAAGCTTGTTTTCAAACCGAAGCTGAACCCCTTACTTGACTCATGAGTCAGAGTCTTAACTCATAGATAATTTTTGTGGATCCTCCAATCCTTGAAGGCTCAAAGCAAACATTCTTATGTTTGTGTCTGGTTAGCCATTATGTCGGGTTGGGGAAGGAAGCTTACTCTTTCCAAGTCTCCCCGATTGTGTTAGGTTTTAAATTATCAAACAGGGAAGTAAAATAGATCCTTCCTATTTTCTTTCCTTGCCTCTTTCCATTCCCAAATTGAAGGAAACTAGATCCCTCACTGCCCCTCCCCTCTTCCCCCCGGTTTAAACGCTTGAGCCTTTGTAAGTGCATTAGTATAGCTCTTTTTTGTTATCATAGATTGTTTAAAATTAAGAGGCTTGTCATGGATTCATGGTAATGTATTGCATGTCTAGCGTTTCTTGCTATATAGCCCACAATGTTTTTGGATAAAAACATGGAAGTATTGGGTAACACTGTAACCAGTGGACTCTAGATGATTTTAAAGATTTAAGAATCTAGATTCATTGCCTTTCTAATTGGCCATAGGTCACTTGCCACAGGAGACCCCTCTTATAAACCCCGTTTGGTAGCAATAGTGTCTTTGGAAAAATAATCTAATCTATTCGCCATAACACTAACCCTGTTTGGTAGCAATAGTGGTCTGTGGAAAAATAATTAATCTTTTCGCCTAACCACTAGGATTATCATAGTTATAATCAGATGGCATATGTATTGCCCTGCAAAGGCTATAATGTAAGTCAAACCTAGGGGCTAGGAGTCTTTTTCAGTACTCCTGTGCAATTTTTGATAGAAATGAATGATTTAGTTAATTATGCTCCTAATTATCCTAGAGGAAGGGTAAACCATCTAGAGTCTAGACTAAGGATGCCAATGGTTGAAAATCATTGGAGTCTATTTCGAAGTGTACAATTCTGTCTTTGTGCAGAATAACATAACCTAAGTAATAGGGGACGTTTCGTTGGGTTTCTGAATTGGCAGCAGGACCGCTGGTGGTGTTTATTTAAGATTGATTGCGTCCACTAATAATGGCCTATGAGTAATGTTTGGTGATTTCTTTGAGGCGGTGGGGAATTTTCTTAGTCTTGTAATAGCTTACTAGGGTTGCTTGGGGTGTTTATTGGCTAAATCAAAGAACAGTAAATAACATATTTTACTTTGAATACCCGTGATAAAGGCTGAATGCATTCATTTTGATCTTTGGAATACTCGTAGAGAATCTCATGGGATTTCTTAATTGAAGCCTTAAGGAAGCAAATTTTGAAGCTTTGAACCCACTTCCTATGTGGACAGTAGATATTTTTAACAAAACTTAGCAGGGAGTGATTTTGAGTCACCTAATAGATGATGGGAGTAACATAGGATGGACCCAAGCAAAAGATTTCATAATGTAAAAGATCTTGTTTTGTTGGGTGTGTGTAATTTGGAAGAATATGAACGAGGTATGAACTTGGATAGAAGTTCAACAAACAAGCTGATCTGAGGAATTCTTTTTGTAGGCTTTGTGTAATTTTGGAAGAAAATAAACAAGGTATGAACTTGGTTCAAAGTTCTATATACAACACTAGCTGATCTGAGGATTAACTGCACTGATCAATGCAAAAAGTATAAGATTAATGAAGGAAATGATTTACTAAAGGCAAATTCACAGAGAACCAAATTATACAAAGTTTAGGCTGTGAATTCATTCAATTGAATTATCAACAAAGACTAAAAACAGTTCTTTCTGAACCCCTAATTGCATGGAAGCTACATTTAGGAAACTTATACCCTTGTCTTTTCAACTGATCTTACTGCACTGAAATATTCTTTCCTGATTAAACTAAATTTTGCTAATTTAATTAGTTTTTCACTGATTGTAACTGATCTTTGTTGATTCATTTATTTATTCTTTTTTATCAAATGCTGATTCTGATTTTTTCAGATTAAAATATACTTTTACCATTCACAGTTGATTTCAACTGATTTAAACTATTTTTTAGTGATGGAAACTGATTTAGATAATGAAAGGTTGGATTGACTGGAAAGCAAAATGGGAGCAATAAGAATAGTAAGTCATGTACCCACTGATGGCTTTTCATTATATCTTTACATAGGCCATGCACTAAACTGCAAAAACATGCAGTGACTAGCTGCCCTCGCTGTGTCTCATTGCACTAGCCAGATGGTGCAGTTTGGAAAATTCAATTTTAGATTATCACTCTCACTACTGAGCCAATATACGCAAATCGCTACTCTCTGAAGAGCTTGATTCTAATATTGAGTGTTTTCACTTTGAAATGATAAGTATAGGTATCCTTTTTAATGGTTGGCCATTGCTTGAACGGCCTCTTTCAAGCTTCCTTATGCCTTTATTCTTCTTATTAGTGTATACGAGACCTCCAATGGAAGTACGGCTCACTCAAATTATCGAGAATTATTTCAAACTGGTCAAACAAACCACATGCAGGACACATCCACATACTAGAGCCACTGGAACCCAAAATAGCAACATGGTCACTTGAGGATTGAATGACACTACTTAAATCTATTTTGAGGCAAGATGCTCTTGCATCACGACTTTAGATTACAATTATTTTACTTTGGTTGCCTCCGGTAAAGGCGATAGGCCTATATGTCATGTTGAGGCCGTTTATCTTTGGATTCCCTTGAGATCCATATTTGCATATCAGTTTTTAACTTATTAATACTTATTACACTATCTGTTTCTTTAGTTGCAACATTTTGACTATTGCGTTGTTTGATATACTAACCTTTTGTTTTACTAATACTCCCTCCGTTTTTTTACTTGCAACGCTTTGACTTCCACGCTTGCTGATATACAACTTTGACCACGAATTGTGACTCATACATAATACAAACTTTAGCATGTGATATGTTGTTTTTACAAGATTTTTCAACTTTTTATAATTTTCACAAATAGATTGGTAGAGATATTAATGGTCAAAGTTGTGTATAGAAAAGGGTAAAAGTCAAAATATTGCGAGTAAAAAAAAAAGTATTTTGTGAAAATTATAAAAAGTTGAAATCTTGTAGATATATATTGAGATAAATCCAACAGCACTTTACTTGCTAAAATTTGTATTATATATTATTTACAAATTCTCGATCAAAGTAAATGCATGAATAGTGCATAAGTCAAAATGTTGCAAATAAAAGAAAACGGAGGAAGTAAGAACAAATATCAGTTCGTAAGATGGTACGACATTCATCTCTATTTATGTGCTCAAATTATTACTTTTTTAATTGTTACTAGTTGATAATCAAATATATTAATGGTCAAAGTTTCTCGTGGAAAGTGTGAAAGTCAAAAATGTTACTGCTTTATTTGGGCTAGATTATATTTAACTTTTTTGTTAGCTCAATGAAGATATTCATTAAACCGATTTAGTATTTCTATGAACCTTGTTATAACAGAGAGCAAATCATGGGCCAGTAGACAACTTTGCTAATCATTCTCAAGCCTTGAAAAACGGATTTCCGGAAGAGAATACTGCAGTTCAATCCATGACAACCATGCAAGGCTCAGTGGAGTCAGACTTCAGTGCGGAATTAGCCTACAGAGCAGATCACCCTGCTGGGTCTATGAACCCCATCGTTCCCTTCAACATTCCATTGCAACCATTTACTCATCCTCCTAGTAGAGGTATCCTGCCTATTGAGAACCCGGCTTCCCATCCCCGTGGATCATCTACTGCTGAGGGTGCTATGATAGGAACTGAAGACAGGACATATGAAAGGGGTTCAAGTAGTGTTTCTGATGTTTATTCTCAAGGGTATATCTATGCAACTCTATTTCGATTTTTGCTCTAGTTATAAAATTTGTTTGTCCACCTTTCTTTTTATAATAATTTGGTATTTTTGCCATATCCACTTAATTTATCTTTGTTTAGACAAATCCTTAACTGCTCTTAGTTCAGTTCTTATTAAGTAGTCATTGCTCTGTGTGCCTCCTCCCCTCCCTGTTCCCTTCTTTTTTCTTGGGCAGTGAGTGGAGACACAGAAGTTGTGGGTGTGTTGCTGATTTTGCTTTTATTTCTTGTTTAGGAGCAAAGTTTAAGTGATTGTTCATTTCCCTTCTCTAGTCTGTCTACCTTAGTTTTACTCCGTTTCTTTTTGTCAGCCTCTGTGCAACTCTGGCATGATATGCTGTACATCGATTATGTAGCCAATGGAAAAGCAACCTGGGGACAGAGGGGTTGACCTGTTAGTGACTTCTGCCTTTAGAAGTGATTATAGTTATGCTTGCTTGCTTGGTCTAGGCGGTGCTATGCTTTACTTTCTTAATTTGCAGTGATTGGCTGGACATGGTAGGTGTTTGTGGTAGAAGTGTTTTGACCACGTCAATTTGGCTTCCCCAGCTTCTAAATGGACTTTGTATGTTGATTGATCTTAAGGTCCATAGGTTCGTCTATATGTGTCTACTTTGGATAGCTTAGTCTTTACTCATTTGGTAGTGATTGCAGCTGTACCAATTGTCATTTGACTCTCTACGTGATTTGATTATCAGTTGTACTTAGATCTTGTGTTCAGTGCTTTATTAAATTTTGTCTGGTACTCTGGTCCTCATGATATGATAATGATGCAAAGAGTCCTTATACCCTATCCCTTTAAAGGAAGGAAAATAAACTATGGAGATGCTTACATTGAATTTTTCTGACTTTTGATACTGGACAGACTACTTAAGAAACTTACCCAGGCTTTACAGACATCTGGGGTGGACCTGTCACAGGCCGACATTTCAGTTCAACTTGATGTTGGCAAGGGAGAACCAACTCTAGAGGTAGGTTCTAAGGTCTTTTCTTTCTTTTATTTGTCACTCACAGCTGTTTGAAACTCGAAGCTGACTGATTACCAGTTTTCCACTGACTGATATCTACCAGGATTTAGTGACAGTTGATATGCGTACTTATTCATGATCTGATAAAACTGATGTGTATGATTATTCAATTTAAAGTTTTCGAATCTGTCTGTATTGTACTTAAAGAAGGTAGCCTAATATTGACCTGGACCTAAATTAACCTGATTCAAAGTAGACCGACCTGCAATTCAATGACTAATATATGATTGAACATTTACAATATTACTTGACAGTAGACGGTAGACCTATATAAGAATATGACCATAACCCAACCTGAACCAAATGTGGACTAATAATGCGAACCGAATAACCTAGCCTTGAGCTAACCCCTTCCTTTCCAAAGTTCTTGTCCCAAATCTTCC
Source organism: Beta lomatogona (assembly GCA_947646795.1). Lineage (NCBI taxonomy): Eukaryota > Viridiplantae > Streptophyta > Magnoliopsida > Caryophyllales > Amaranthaceae > Beta > Beta lomatogona. The sequence continues at coordinate 2,669,765 of CANSNZ010000957.1, read as the reverse complement.
ATTTTTTGGCCTTTTTAAGTGGTAGGACCATGTATTGTGCATGAATTGCTGCATGTTCAAACTGTTATTCAGAACTGGAATAGCTTTTTGTTGTATTTTAGATTTTCATTGCTCTTTCAGGATGTTGATAATCGATCTTCAAACAACCAGCCCATGCCACACACTCTGGAGGTAAGTGCGAAGGAGCCTTATCAAGCTGCCAAGAGATTCAGGATTGGAGAAAGCTAGTTGTATTTCAATAGTCATTTAGGTTCTTTTCTACTCTGTGTGATTATGTTTGGGGATCCGGCTCTTCTTTTAGTGTTCATTTACTCTTTTTTGGCCAAGGGCAAAGAACCAATTCGAGTTTAGAGGAGATTTTGAGTCTATTTTAACCACATTGATCCCAACCACCTGATTGTAGATCTCATTGTACATGTTTTTCTGTGGTATGGGTTCTAAAACGATGCTAATTATTAGTAATTTTGGCTTGTAAATCTTTTGCATTCCCACAATGCTCATAAACATGATTTTTCGGCTTTGCTTTTTTTATGCAAGGTGTTCAATGTAATATGGGTACAAAGTGCCATTATGTTTAGGTGATGGATATTCTAATGGTATTTTGGCTGGCTTTTCAGCGGCGACCTTCTACTTCAATCTTTTGTTTTGTTTACCAGCTTAGAGTATTTGCGAAATCTGTATGATCTGCTGTGCTACTTTCTAAAATTGAAATAGACTTGAATCCTACATAAAACTAGGTACCTTGATTCTGAGTGAAAATTAAAACTTACAGCATAATACATGAAGTAAGAGAAAACAGCTACCCATTATTATGAATAAGGTAATTTTTTCTTGCTTTGCTCTACTTCTAATACATTTTGTGTACTAATGTCTGGTTTAATCAAATGTTTTTGGTCAAATGGACTGACTAGTGACTAGAGATCGGCCGATCAGAATATATTCTTATTTGATGAAATCTGATTTAAATGACCTGTTTATAAAGCATTGATCAGATGTGTATTCATATCTATCTAGTATCTTCTCCCCTCGGTAAATGTTTTCGTTTCCTTGGATCTGAGAATTTTACCATATGATGCTTATTGGATCAAGTTCCTCTGGGATCAGTTACCCATAATTTGATTAATACTTAATTCTGATAGATTCTGCCTTATTCTTGTTTTTTGTCTTCTCTCTCTCATCCAGGGGGTCCGAACTCATAAATTACTAGTCAATAGGACTGAGATTGTATGGGATTCTGTATTTCTGTAGCTGTTAAATTATACAGGTTAATGTACAATAATTAAAGCTTCATATGCTGATTTGTACTGTCGCCTATAATCATGGGGCAACCCCATGGTGTTTATATAAATATGCGTATAAAACTATAGTGCTATTTTATTATATGATGGGCCATATTTAATTGGGGGCGAATATCCCACCACTATATGTTGGCATTAACATCGCCATCAAAGTCACCCCCCCTTAACAACCATTGAAAGAGATACGTGTGGATGGTTTTATATTAAATATTATTATTATTGTTATTGTTATTATTATGATCTAAAAAAAGTATATTGGACTTGTGTTCGTCTGCCAAATGGCCGTCTTTGCTAGCTGTAAAGTTTATTCGCGAAATGCCAAAAAGTGGGAAAGGGTGGTTTTATTCATGTGTTTTCAACATGTTATCAACTTTGATTATGTCTCCTTGAACGCCACCTTTTCTCTTTTAAGGCACGCTTATTGTTAGATTTACAAGCAATTAGCCAACGATCTTGTTTGTGTTGCATGTAATACTCTTTCGTAGAAAATAGGTTTTTGGCATAATATAGCTTTCAAGGTTGGTTGATGGCATGAATGTATGACTCGTTTTATTTTAGTATAGAAAGATAAATGCTATTATATGGGAGTTCAACGTCAAAAGTTTTAACTCGGGGTTCAATTTTCATCACCCTTAAAGCCTCAAGTTGGGGTATGTTGTTTATTCTAGTGGGTAAAACCAGTTCCCTTTTCTTCACCTCACAACAACAATTATGTTTTCGGTAACTTGTTATTTTCCAATATTTTTTTAAACAGGTTAATTTGGACAGAAGAATTCGTTAACAGTGCTAATGCTTGAATAGTGGTTTAGAAGTATATAGGTCAAAGACTCTAAGGTACAAATAACACGTATCAAATTTCTCACATTATATTGATACAAGAGTTGGAGACAGTCTGTGTCGGCGTTGAAGATGAGATGATCATATTATATAAGACCATATGATAATATGAAGTCCATTTATTTTTTTAATAAAAAAACTAATATGAACCCGGTGCACACTAACTTAGTGTGCACCTTATCCATCTCACGTGAGTTTTAATGATTACAACTTTCCGTTTTTGTCGCGTTCAGTCTTCCCCTCTTTTCTCTCTCCTAATAACTTCTCTCTCATCTGATAACTTCACTCTCCTGATAGTGTATTTTTGAAACAATATAGTGTATTTTGAAATGATATAGTGTACTTTAAAATGATATAGTGTATTTTAAAATGATAGTGTTTTGCTGAGTTTTTTGGCATGATAGTGTTGCATGTTATAGTGTATATTGACATGATATAGTGTATTTTGAAATGATATAGTGTATTTTAAAATGATAGTGTTTTGCTGAGTTTTTTGGCATGATAGTGTTGCATGTTATAGTGTATTTTAAAATGATATAGTGTATTTTAAAATGATAGTGTTTTGTTGAGTTTTTTGGCATGATAGTGTTGCATGTTATAGTGTATATTGACATGATATAGTGTATTTTGAAATGATATAGTGTATTTTGACATGATTGTGTTTTGCTGTGTTTTTTGACATGATAGTGTTGCATGATATAGTGTGTTTTGACATGATATAGTGTATTTTAAAATGTTATAGTGTAGTTTATTTGTATATTACACAAAATTATCATAATCGATCGTTATAGTGTTTGATATGATAGTGTATTTTGACATGATATAGTGTGTTTTAAAATGATATAGTGTATGTTTGTTTTGAACAACTGTTTTTGTTAAAATTTTAGAGCGAAAATCGAGCGGATTTTCGAACGCGGGAGTGACTATTTTGTAGTGGGGCACGTGTCTAGGTCTGGTCCACACTATTTTTAATGTGAACCGGGTTCACGCAAGACGGATTGTTTTTTTAATTGTGCAAACCTTGCATTCACATTCAATTATATATTGTATACGCAAGTTTCATGGACCACAATATGATGCAATTGAGCGTGAGCCGTGAAGTACAAAAGTGGACATATAAAATCCAAGGAAAATAATTGGCTGTGGTGGTAGCTGGTAAGTGGTAACAAAAAATTGAAAATGATATTTAAAAGCTCCAAAGACAAAAAAATTCCAACCCAGAGAACAAAATTAAATAGAATAATAATTCCAAAATTTTTGAATAACCTGTATATGCTATGAAAAAAAAAAGGAAAGCTAGCTTTCACTATACATGTAATCAACTTATTAGCTAGGTATATAACAAAAGATAAAAATTATGTTCAAAAAGTGCCAAAAAAAAGGCCTAAGAAAGGCATATAAATCATCTTATGGCTTGAAATCAGCCCTTTTGTATTTGATTATACCTGTGTGTGAGGAAGAGGAAGAGGAAGACGCCACCGGCGTGTGTGTATGTGTGTGGGCGTGATGCAAACTGTACAAAAGTTGCATCTGAATGTGTATAAGGAACATTCCATCAGCATGTAAGGGAGAGAGAGAGGGAGAGAGACTACTATAGTATTCACGCGACTTGCAATGCTTCATCAGGTTGTTGTTGTTCCAGGCATTCATATGGATTCGTATAGAAATAGTCCTCTTCTTTGGGTTTATTGGGAATCACAGTTCGGGTATGGGGGGTTCCCATACGATTCGCATGAGCTGCCTTCACGGCAGCTGAGAACTCATCCCACTCCAATGATCCGTCGTTGTATTCATCAATTAAGTGAACCAGGAGCTTTCTATCCAGAGAAATTGTCTGCTTGAAGTTCATGAATCTGTTCAATAACATTTGCAATTTATCAGATAGTGTAGAAGTTAATAGTGAAAAAAGATGAATAATTAAATTTTAGGATTATAATTCAATAATTAATATTCGATATATTGTCAGTTTACAGTTGTTGGTTTTAATATTTTACAAGTCATATGATATAGATTGTCTAATTAACTTAAACTAGTCATATTATTATACCAGTCGTGTTTGTTATGAATACTCGCAACAAAAAACTAGAACCACTTTTTCTGGTATCCAAATTTCTAATTATATAAAATTAATAACAAATAACGACGATGAACGAATATTAGTACATTATAGCATAACAAAGGTTGGTCCTTTAAGTAGAACATGGTCACCTCACCTCCTTTAAAATGGTCCATCCCTATTCTTTTAGGGAATGCCATTTTTTCCAATTTGTATGGCATTGTTATAAATCAACATTATGCCTTTATTTAGGCAAACTAAAGATACAAGTCAACATATTTCTCAAACAAGTACAAAAAGCAATCAAGTGGTTCAAAGATCATATAGAAATTGTAATATGAAGCATGGTGCATTACCTGCGATGGCCCTCGACAACTCTAGCCATATTCCCATCATATGTAGGAACAAATATATCACTTTCCAATGAGACTAAATAGTCTAAGGCAGCCATCTGAGACGAGTGATTCTGAAAGTATTTCAAGTCTGAAGGTTCAAGCAGGGTCTCCTTTCTTACCTGTTCCATAGAAACCGTCAGCACTTTCCTCCTTATTAGTAAGCAAAATGACAATTCAACTCATGTCACAATTCATACTAACCAAATTTGGGAAAGACGAGGCTAAGCTAGCCATTCTCCTTTTCCCTCCGTATATTTCCCCTGAAGCAATATAAATTTGGATATTCGGATCAATCCCGAGTGCACTTAGGGTTAAGGCAGTTTCCTCAGGGGTCAATGGGCAGAGTCCATCTCGTCGTTTAGCATCCGAGTCTATGACTTTTTCCTTCCACCAAGGGTAGGAATACCTGTTAATTATATACAATTAAGCAAAATACCATGTCAGGACTAATTTGACTCTATTAGATATTTAATCACAAGTTTAATTAAGTTAAATAACTGTAGTTTTCACCTCATATCCGTCAGATTTTTCGCCTCCGTTTCAGTGCAACCTTGAGTGCACCCTGAGAAAGCCAACATATCCATTTCATATCGTAGATGAAGCACCAGAAAGTCACCTTTTTCCCTCAGAATGCTAACAACTCTTTGTCCTAATTCTTCAATTTGAGGAGTGAATTTCAATGCTTGATAATTCACCTTACACCGTAACCTTTGAATATCGAGTGACAACCCGTTATTTGCAAGCCGAGCATCAGTTTTGTTCATATGTACGAGTTTATGTCTCATAAACAGTGGAAGAATCTGTTTTGACACAAAAGAATTGGATTTAATTACATAGTGACACAATTAAAGAAATTGTTATGACTCAATCACATCAAAGTTTCGTGTAATGTAGGTAAATGGTTCGATTAGGCTAACCTGGTTATGATAATAGGAAAGGTCAGACCAGCTAACGGGAGCCAACGAGAAAGTTTGCGGATTTTCTTCAAATCGTTTCTTCGTACTTGGAGGTAACTCTTTCAAAATCCGAACTTCATCTCTCAATGAATTGATGAAATGGTCAACATCAAAAATGTCTTGGAAATCACTGAAAGAGAAGAAAAGCTCAAGAAAATTTATACATATTCTTAATATTTTTGTCCACAAAAAAGAGCTATCATGAGTAATTAAGTACCTAGGATCCTTCCAAAATGATCTTTTATCCAATTCTGGAACAATTAGAGTGACATTCAAATATCTTGCAATGGCAACCATATCACATATCTGCAAAGAGTGAACTACAAAGTAAATCCAAAGCACAACAGCAGGAAGTAAAACATAAGAATTAAGCATGATTTGAGTCAGAATTAATACTAATAATAAACAATTTACCGCGGCTCGCATTTGATTAAGTCCACCATTACAAGATACCATAAGGTAACCATTGTTTTTATAAACCCCTGGAAAAAAAAATTGCGTTCAAATTAGTCAGCCTAATTAAACTGGTTCCCTAATAAGCTAACTGCCAAATACCAAACACTGAATAAATCACATGACCAAACAAACAAAACCATCATAACTGCACAAAATGAAACATAACTCTTCACAATTCAATTCTAAAGCTCTTAGTCAATATATCTCCAATAATGGAAACATACCAATGGAAATAAAAACCAGACTAAAAAAAACTTCCATAAGTGTACATTTTTACATAACTGCAATTAACCAAAGAAACAAACAACAAAAGATGGACATACACATACATAACAATCAAATTGAAATCACACAAAAATAACAACAAAAGATTCACATAACAATCAAATTGGAAATCATACTAAATTAACATAATAACATCCTTCAACCCAAAAAAAAAAAAATCAAAACTTTTTTTTTTGGGTACATGAAAATTAGAAAAAGATGGCAAATAAAAAAACTTACTTTTAGGGGGTCGAGAAATCTTGAGTGGGGAAACAATCTCCTTAACATTCAAAGGAGTATCAACAGCAGTACTATTGAAGCAATTAGGCCAACTCTTCATCACTGTAGGTCTCCAAAGTTCAACCATTGCAGTTAATTGAAGCAAACAAACCCACAAAATTATCAAAGTTAATCCTCTAATCATCCATTGTTTGAATCTTCTAGATCGATTTGCCATTGATAATCTCAATCTATCAACTTTTTGTGAATCACCCAATAAATTTTCCAACTTAATATCCATCTTCCATTCTTTTTCACCTCCACAATTAACACCTTTTCTTTCTCTAATTACTTCACCTTCTTCAACTTTACACATTATGCAAAATTCTTGGGTTTTTTGCTTTTTTTCAGCAATACCCATAATATATTTTCTGCCAAAATAATGTAAAGTTTCAAGCTTTTAATTTCCCGCTCAACCCTTATGATAATTTGAAGCAAATTTTCTGAAACATAAAGAGTATAAATTGTTTTAGAATCAAAAAAATAAAAAATATCAGCAAGCAATTATGAGGAAATACCCAGGAAATTGAAGCAAATAAAACAATGGGAGAGTTTGAATATAAAATATTAAGAAGAGTAAGTTAATCTGTGATGGTTTCAGAACAAATAATTAATGAAGTTTGCCTTGAAATTCTGAAAATAAAATACTAGTATAATTTGCCTCGATAATAGTAAATCTGAGTGGAAAAATGTTCTCAAATAGTCAAAGAAAATACTTATAATTCCACAACAAATCAAACTTTTTTTAGAAGAATGGAAGAATAATTGCAAAAAAAAAAATTTAAGCAAACCTTAGGAATATAATGCGGGTTGAAACTTAGAGCAACACTTTTCTAATAATCATATGAGAAAATTTAGAAGCTGAGAAGAAAAGAAAACTGAGGACAAAAAAAAGGGAAGGAGGAGTATTTATGTATGAAACTATGAGAGAGAGCGTCGGTGTTATTTTAGAATTTTAATCCTATACTATTACGAGATCAATTTGTGCAATACGAATAGAAGATGGTAAAATTGGTGCGTTCTCTTTATTTTATCTCCCAATACTTATCTAATTTGAATTATCCGAATTTATTTAAGTATATCATACTTATCTTATCTTAACTTATTTCAAATATAAGGTGTTGGACTTATTAAGTACTCCTATAAGATTCTTTTATTATTTTAAATATAAGATGATAAAACAAATTGGATAAGCGAAGATCTCACTTAATAAAAGAAGTCTTTATGTACATAGACGAATTAATACGGTAAAAGTAGAAAAATCAAAAAAGAATTATCTTAAGGCTAATATGGTTCTTTTCAAAACCATTTCAAAACAAAAATGAATTTATTTTTGTGTGTAGATGATAAATATATATAGACAGGCATATGAATATATGATCGTAGTTTTTGGTTGCCATCCCACGTCCATTTTTTTAAAGAATTGGCTTAAATTATAACCATGTAAGTATAATTTGTAGAAATTAATTTGAGTCATTGGGGACTTTTCTATAGTTTAGCAGTAGTCAATTCTAAAGAAAAAAAAAAGTAGTGCTATGATTTTGTCTCGGTAATGATAAATCTGAGTAAAAAAGAAGTTCTCGAAATAGTAATGCTAAAAATTCCACACCAATGCAAACTTTCTTAAGAATTAAAGATTACCCGTTTTTATAATAGAACTCCATCAAATCTACTTAGCCTTAAAACACCGTATTACCACCGAAAACAAATGTAGACAGAGAAATTCTCCAGGAGTTTATAGTTTTAGAGTAGAGAAAAAATAATTGGAAGAAGAAAGAGAATACTATATGTTAACTGTTAAGAGAGGGATATGCGTCGGCGTCAATTTATGAAAAACAGAAAAAGTATATGGTAAGTTGGTAACTCTTATAAGTGTTTAGGAGGGAGTATAATTAGGAAGATTGTATGCTATCGTAATTTCAAAATTGAAGATAAATAAAAAGTTGAGATATATGGTATCTTATCTCCATATTATTTTTTCCTTGTTTTTTGGGTGAGTATAGGATAATTTGATCCCAAATTTTGATATTATATCCACAATAGTATAAGATTCTAACTAATTTTTTTGTTGAGGGAAATAAGAACTAACTAAACTAAACAACATTCATATTTTTCACCTTTTGGCTTTCCTCGTTTTTTTTTTTTACCGTTTCGGACCCTAAAGTAATATTCTATTGTATTTAACCTACCTTGGTTAACTTATTGGGTCAATATAGTTAGTTCATTTAATTGTTTTGCTTTTTATTTTTTTATATCAATCACTTATTTAATTTTAGGAGATAATTTAGATGTGATAGGAGTTATTAGAACATTTTTATTATATTAACAACTTTTTATAACATTTACGCCTAATTAAAAACATTAAACCATTAAATATGTGGATTTGAGACTGTGCTAATATAAATAGATAAGACAAAAAGCTAAAATAGGAGTATTATGAGCTGATTCATCATTTACGCGGGTATACCATGTGCATGGTATACCCACAGCTATTTTTTTACTCATTATTAACCATGCTCACGATTAGGGGTGTAAATGAGACGAGACAACTCGCGAGCTACTCGAGATCGACTCGGTCAAAACTCGACTTGAGTGAGCTCGACTCGAGCTGGAACTCGGCTCGAGATGTTAGCGAGCCGAGTTGAGCAACTCGATACTCGACTCGAAAACTCGTGAGAAGCTCGAAAACCCAATTATCAATAGCAAAATACCTAAATTCAACATTTTAGGATTGCTTTTAACATGAGACACTTGCAAGGTACTCGAAACTCAACTCGGTCAAAACTCGACTCGGTCAAAGCCCGACTCGGTCAAACTCGACTCGAGTGAGCTCGACTCGAAATGCTAACGAGCCGAGTCGAGTAAACTCGAACTCGATTCGCATAATTTGCACCCCTACTCACGATACATCTGAGTGTATGATAAAATTTGTAGTATTATATAAAGGACGAGACGAGGGAGGGAAAGCAATAGAGGAGAGAGAAGGGCGACTAGTGAGGCTCACTCTAAAATATATATACCAAATTACCCCCTTTTTATATAGGACTCATATGGGATTAGACGATTAGTTACATGAATGGAATACGGGGTTGAAATATTGAATCAAGAGTTGGTCACTAGGCTCTGACAGTGGCATCACTTGTTATGTGGGCGCACTGATCATGCCATAATATTGCCATTCATTCACTATAATTTATACACGTCAAAAATCACTATTTAGGATCCTTAGATGGAATTTCTTCCGTATTTCCTAAATTTTACTATTAGTACTTGTTCATTGCATCATTTTTGATTGAGGGTTGTTGGTATTCATTTTTTTATGCCTTCAATATCTTGTTTCAATACATTTGCTATTATACTTCCTACTTTTTTGTGGGGAACATATTTGTAGCTTTGACACGTACGTCTTAACAATATAATCTTTGAAATTAAAGGTGATATATGAAAAATAGAAAATACATTGGTACTTCATTTCCTTTACCTGCACAATGGGTCATCGTGCTATTTTATAACCAGAAGTTGCATTAATTAGAAGAAATGGTTGTAGGTCCCCTTAGTAATATGAGTTAGTACAAATGTTTTACTATATATATATATTTGTCGATGGAGGAGGATGAAGTGTATTAAAGTGGTGTTAAATGCTTTTCTGGTTGATATAAAAACGTCAAACAATATCTCACATGACTAATCCTTATCCATTAATCACAAATGATATTCAAACATACTAGGACTAGATCTTTCGATTCTTGCTTAAAGATGGATTGGCGGAAAACACAAAGTGTAACCATTAAAAAGAAACAGATTTTTTTTAGGGTAATGTTATATGTAGCCCTTAGGGCTATGTATAAGCATTTAATATATTTCTAATAAAGGAAACAATTTGGGAAAACAAGACAAAATTACACATTAATCTAAGTAATAAATGCTTGACTTGATTTTTTCTTTCCATTTTAAACACCTTATACATAGCCCTTCATTTCCCTTTTTTTATACCCACAAGCAAATATCCACACAAACACCCCAAATTTGGGGTTAATGAGAGTCGAACTCCCGACCATGAGGTTAAGAGGTGGGAGCTCCAACCATTGGGCTCCCACGTGATTCTCATTAAAAAGAAACAGATGGAGCATAAGAAATAAAGTTTCCTCGATATTCTAATTTATTGGAAAGTATGACCTTCTAACTTGATGGATTACCTTAATTATTGTTGTGAGCCTTGATAAAATAGTAGAAATCCGCTCACTATATGTGTTATTCAGTGTAATACTAGTAATGTGTTATATTCCCTCTATTTCTTCTTATATTTACAATAGAATTTTTATTGTTTTTAAACATGCCTTTAGCCATTTAAATATTTAGTTTGTAGTAAAAAATTTAAAAGTTTATATGTTTTTTAAAAAAAAAAGGAAAAATCAAACTGATAAGATCTTACATGATTATGCTTTTATAAATATACCAGCAAGAAATTTGCTGTCAAAGTTTTCGAGCTTTGAGCATGAAAATTTATATATCCAAGTAGAAACGTTTAAACGAATTGTGATAGTTACTTCGTCTTTTTATATATATATCATTTACCGCCCTTTTTTTTTAATATAATATATGCTTATTCTTTACTTTTCTGGCTATTGATTATCAATTTACTTAAGTTTATCTAGTGAACTAGCTACTTCTATGTTGGTCGAAGGCATGCACGGATGCACGCCTAGCAAACGCAAAAAGAAGGCATGCACACAGCCATGCATAGATTAGAGGTAGTGACAATGTGACATACATAGTAAGTTCTTAATATTTGAGAATTTAAAAGATTTTAAACATATTAGTACTCCATCACGATTATTTAATAATAGGATTTGACAGTTTTTGCTTCAAAACTTGTAAGTACTCGTAACTCAACTCTTTTAGAAGCTCTCAAGTTACGATTGCCTTTTGATCAAACGAAAGGATTTTACCGGCCATATATATGGCACATGCTAGCTTATTGAACTCCCTCTATATATCTTTCAATTAGAACTAGGAAGAAAAGGAATGGTAATTGGTAAGGTTCTTCATCTTTCATTTCATATGCACGAGACTTGATTCTCTTGTAGGGAGCAATAGATGAGTTGGACTTTTTAGCCTGAGATAGTCTATTAAAAAACTATTTATTTATGATTCTGTACTACAATTACTTTAGAACACCCTTGGAGAAATGCACCTGATATTAACCGTAATATTCAATCAGTTCTATTAGTTTATTTTTGGTTTAATCTTAACGTTTGCAACTCACAATATTGACTTTTGTATCTTGAAATATTTTTATAGTAAAAATTGAAAATATTGATATATACAAGATATATACATTGAGACTAACATTTAATTTGTATTAATATAGTAGTAGTATAATAATATGGTCAAGAGTATATGAATAGTATAAAGTCAGACCTAAATAACTATCAATAAACATAGTTTTATTTGCTTCTCATTGTGTGAGTGATCATGTCATTAAATAATTGCTGATATTTCATAGGAATCTATACAAATATATTAAAAGGCGTTCCTATCAAAGGAACGGTGCCACGTGGCACTCTTCTGAAGCTTCTAACACACATGTTTATAATCTCAATCAAAAATATTAACAATGTGTAGTTACTAGGATTCGAACACATGACCTTTGAAATGAAATGTGAGAGTTTAACCACTAATCCATTACAATTTCAATGCTTAATGTTTCAAAGTAAAACATAATAAAGTCTTATAATTATATGTATTTATAAAAACATGTAGACATACTTTTTGATCTTTAACCTTTTTATTAAGTAATAACATTCTCTTACCCAAATTCGATTGAAATTGTTATTTTTATCTCCAATTCCTTAGAAGTTTTTTTCGAACAACTTATCATGTCATAACGTACATTTTCCAATTTCGCACTAGACAGAATATTACGAAAAGCTAATATAATCAATTATGAAATTTATGAATAATAATATATTTGATAATTGTAACTGACCCGGGGCATCGCCCGGGCCAAAATACTAGTTATAATAGTAAACAGAGTTATAATTTCTCTTCCTCATGTGAAATTCTTAAACATCCAAAATTTAAAAAGAGGGAGTATGAGGCAACAACAAATTCAAACTGCTAAATTAATTGTAGTAATACATACATTAAATAAAACTAGCAACATAAGTACATGTATAGTTGAAGGTTGTTTAATTACATTAATCAGCTATCTAATTCTATTGCTAAAGTCTGAGACTGAGAGCCAATAGGAAAGAGAATGAGTCAAGGAGAAATGGAGAATGCCCCTTTCCCCTCAATCCTATGACTTATAACGCTCTTTTCCTCCAACCACTATTATATGTTCTTCAACTACCTCATACTTATCAGTTATCACTCCAAGAAGTGCAAATTAATTTCTTTTCAACCACTGTGCTTATAATTAAATAATGTTTGATGTATTCCAATTAAAAGGGGTTTCAATCAACTATAAAGCTTAGCTTTTGCATTATTTTAACCTGTCATAAATTACAAATGTTGAACTATGCCTTGAATTATTTATCTGGCGCTAGGTATATGTTATTTAATATATTGAGTGTGTTTCAGTTTCGGGTTTAGGCCCATCTGTTTAGGTTAATTAGTAAGGTACTGTATAAACCCTATTATTAACCTCTGCCTCATTTGTTCTGTAATATGTACTCTGTCCTAAACCTAATAAAATCGTTTATCCTCTGCCTGTGGACGTAGCTAACACATTATTAGTGAGCCACGTTAATTCTTGTGTCGATTGTTCATTATTTTTGCTATCGTCAATTGCATTTGTCATAACAACAAAAACCTCTTATATATAAATCTTTTCTAAGTTTTTAATTGCCTAAATGACTTTTATGGATGTTTGTTTTCGTTTGGTGATACCTTACCAATATATATTATGGAGACAAAAATGCAATCATATTACATAAAAAGAATTCACATAATTAAGTCATAAAAAACTATAAAATGATTACTTTTTAGATTATCGACCACCTAGTATTATTTACAAAAATCTCTTATATATATATATATATATATATATAACTTAAGAGGGTGTTTGGTTCGTTAAGAGGAAAGGGAAAGGGTATTAGAAAAGGTTATAAGGGGAATGGAAAGAGTTTCCCTTTGTTTAAAAATGTTGTTTGGTTAGGAACAGGAATGGAAAATTATTATTACTATTATTATTTATACTATCTTTATAATAATAATAATAATAATAATAATAATAACAACAATAATAATAATAATAATAATAATAATAATAATAATAATAATAATAATAATAATAATAATGGTTGTATGGTAGAGGGATATGAGGGTAACTCCAAATCTTAGGGTGGTGGGGAATCAATCTAAGGGGAAGTGGGGTAATCCTAAACTGAAAAAGGGGTAAAGGTTTGAAAATAAGCACTAACCAAACATTCACAAAGGGAAACAAATTATAAATAGGTCCAATGGGACGGATCTGGGGAGAGTCTACCTAAACCCAAACCTGGTCCAACAACATTTAAACCCAGACCTACCCAAACCCATTGGGTTTGAAAAACTTGGACCTAGACCCTTAAAAATAGGGCGGATCCAGCAAGGTTTGGATTGGATCTAGTTTGGACCCACTGCCATTTGTAGGCTGCGGGGAGGAGGTGTGGGGGGGTAGGGGTTGCGCGCGGGGGGGGTGCACTAGGTTGTGTGTGTGTGGAGGGGGAGGCTGGGGCTCGGAGGATGGGCGGCGGCGGCGAGGGATGTCCGGGGGTCATGGGGGGGGGGTTGCACGTGGGGGAGCTGGGGGTGGGGGGTCTAGGAGTGGACTGGGGGTTGTGGGTTGTGCCAAATGGTGGCTGGGTGGTGGTGAGTATGGAGAAGGAAGAAGTAAAGAAGGGAGAAAGAGGAAAAAGATGTATATATATGCTTGGTATAAAGTATATACGGGCTGTAAACAGCGTGGATGTAGAAAAGACATGGACATGAAGCTAATTTTTTAATGATGATTAAAATACCTGCGCCTAAAAAAGAAAATACAACCTTAAAAAAACAGTATATGAAGTTTAGGATGTGTATTCCTTTAATTTGTTTACTGTTATGAATACACATAAACTTGCATAATTGAAGTTGAAAGTGTTAATATCTATACTAAGTGGTTGTTTGGTATACATGAAATTATACAGGCAATAGAAATTCCCATGATTTTCGGATCTAGGTAGTTGTTTGGTTGACAATAAGTGAGGAAAATGGGGGCAATGAAAATTCATGGGAATTTGAAATTCCCACAAAATGTAGGAATTGATTTACCTACCCTCCCCTTGGTCACTCACAATTCCCACATAAATTCCTATGAATTACAACTTCCCTTATGACAACCAAACAACTTAGACTAATTCCTATGAATATTATAAGTGAATTAAATTCCCACAAATTGTAAATTCATATGGGAAAATAATTCCCATTACAATCAAACAAGCACTAATATATTAAAAGATTTGCCTAAACAAGGAAATTGTGCTATGTAACACTCTCCCATAGGAAGTTTTACTCTATGTAATAAAAAAAGCTAAAAATTGCATTGTATATATAAATTTGATCTTGTGACTTAAAGTTTATGTATTAAAAGTCTTGATATCAAAAGATTCTAAACCAAATTATATTTGGTGTTCTCGTTTCAAAGTTAGATATTAATAAATAAAAAAATATAATTATTAGGTTATAGCCCGTGTCTAAAAACTTGGTTATACCTTAAAAGAATATCAAAGTCATTGAATTTAATCTGAAAAAATTTGTAATCTTTACAACTCACGATTATTTTGATCAATATTTGAAGCCTATTATTGTGTCTCATTTTGGTGATCTCTAGAATAGTATTGATATTTTGAGAATAAATCATGATCACAAAAGTTTTTTTTATTGATTGGAAAGGAAATTAGCTATCGATCGATGCATTAATTATTTATGATGTCAAGCAAAGAAAGGCCAAAGACAAACAGTTATAGTATGTCTTATAACATTCACTTAGATCATAAGAACATAAAAAAACTATAAAATTATACATTCAAAGAACATATTAATATAACTTGTTTTAGACATAAGACTCACAGCAAATGCAATTTGTTTGCTTCTCACAAACAGAAAACTCAAACAATTTTCATACACCTAAAAAAGCATATTTTCTCTACAAGTATACAAATAGGAAATATTCCTTCATTTCTTCCATGTTTTTTTGCCACCAGGAACCTAATAATAATAGGTACCCTCCAAATCATTTGAGATTCCACATTCCTTGACAATTTTGGTCTCATTCACCGGATTCTCATTTTGAATTTGTCGTCGATCATTTTTTTATACTACATTACTTCCTTTTTTCTAACAATTTCCTCCTATTAACAATCGGCAAGATTATCAAAAATTCAAAAGAACTATCGTAACACTTTCCTAAATTTTAGTATTTTTAATCCCATTTTCAGCATTTTTAGGACTAAGATTTAAGTAAAATAATCTCTAATCTCATAATTTGGCTTTTTATAATCCTTAATAACTCATTGCATGGGGATTATTCTATATCTACTTAGAATAATATATTATTGGCAACTGTCACTAAAATAAAATGTGTTTCTAAATTTGCTTACTTTGTCATGGCAACGTTATGTGGTTCATCATCATCCTATCATGTCTTATTCCATGATTGGCAAATTTGGAATCATTAACAGCACTTCTTTTCTTTTCTTTTCTTTCTTCGTTGTTCTTTTTTTTTTGCTATTGTTTTGTTTTATGCATATTAGTGGTGGCTATCACATTATATTCAGTATTCACTTTTCCCGTTTTCCGTCCTCCAAAAATCTTTCTGTTCGTTTAATCATGCGCGCATCTAAGTTAGTACCATTTATCAAAATACCGTGAAAATATATGTTAACCAGAATTATATGCATGCGATGCGTGCGTTAAATTTAAAACTTGTTATTCTATTATATATTTCATTCGTGTTATAGTTATGATTACAATAAAATGTGAAAGATTAATAGTTAGATGAATTTAGATATATTAATTCGCTAATGTAAAAAACCAACAAAGGTTGTAAGTGAATTTTAATATTAATTTTTTGTGAATGAATTTTGAACAAAAAGAATAGACATAATGAGTTGGTTTGACTGAATTAAAGAGTATCAAAGGTAATGAGTGTATGCCATCTTCTCTTATTAAAAAAAGGTCAATATATTTTGTCCATTTAATTTTTTGATCGAATTATTCAATGAATATACCATTTTTAACTTATTTAAAATGGCAAGTTGAAAGGAGAAAGGATTCTGTAATTGGTTTCCTTTGTAATTTTTTTATTCCATTAGATCATTAAGGGTAATTTAGTATTTTAAGAGTGGGACACCATCTTCCTCCCCCTTCACTTATATAATAGAGAATATCAAACCCTCGTTTATTTCTTTTCGTCATAATTGATCTATATATGTAATTGCATATTATTCTACTGAATGTTTTGAATACTAGGCCACATTTTATATGGAGTCGTTCTTTTCATACTTGAGTTAAATCACCACTAACATAAGTATTAACACAAAGTAAATGATAAAAAAGTGTGTAGACAGACTCGAATCCATAATTTCTTATTTGAAATATAAAGACGCTAACTAAGTAATCTACAGTCTCATATTGGTCATATAAAGACAAGGTAACATACACAACCAACTCAACTACAAGCTCATATTGATTTTTTTATTGTAAGTAGAAGTAATTATACTTCTTAAGTTGACACACCAATTCGACTCCTACATTAATTGACTATCAAGTATGAGTAAATGAGTAATATACTAATATATCCCCATGTTACAAGTTATATTACCTATCAAGTTTCCATTTATCATAATAGTGATAATAAAACATCAATTCAACTTTGCTGCATTATAAAAATTTATAATAATTTGAATGAAAATTAATTTATGATGAATCTTTTTTTTTTTTGAAATTATGATGACTCTTTAAGATATTGCATGAGTATAATTGTTCTTTTCAAATGACTATCAATCGTACGTTTAGCTTTCATCATCATGTTTAGTTAAAATTTTGACTGTATTTGCTAGATGATCAGTAACAAAAAATAAATACAATACTCTAAGCTACATGTTATTTTTTACTACAATTTTACATATGTGAACCAAATTGACTTATCGTCTTTTATTTGTTGTTGAAAGGTTAGCTTTGACAAAAGATAAATAAATATAGGTACAGTTTGGTGATTGTCCCGTAAAATTAGGATCTGGTTTTTCTTAGAAACGGAAGATAGTTATTTGGTTTAAGTTAATCTATTACACTAATGCAACTATTATCACAAAATGTGATGTTTCAGGATTATTATATAATGGTATAAAATCTAATCTTACATATAAGTAAATAAAATAACCTGAGGCATTACCTTGACCAACAACTAGTTTAATCATCAAAAATATTAGTAAGTGGTTATATGGTTGAATATGTAGTTGAACTTAATTAATTTGTTTAAAATTGCATTGCTAGGGAAATTTAATTTCTAGGAAAAGTGGAAAATTTCTTGATGAGCGCAGGAAGCTAGTAGCACCTTTTTCACATGATGTTCTACTTATTTAGAGCATTGGGTTAATTAGTTGTCCCATTTTGTCGTATATAGAACTTACCGGGAAGCCATGAAATGAAATGTGTTCTTGCTAAACAAACAACACAAATATGAGTATAGTTTTCCATTTTCCATGTTTTTATTTTTTATTGTGAACCAAACAATTATTGAATGTACTTACATGTGCAACTCCAAAGTTTAAGTTAATACGCAACCCATTCTTTTTTATTCTATTCATTTACAGTTCATTGTGTTAAAGTAAGAAAATCTAATCATATTTGATAATTTATATACTTCTCTAAGATCATATCATACCATGTGAGGTATTTTAGATTCATTTTATGTGTATTATCAAAAAAAATTATTTTCTACCTACTATGTAACTAAAGGTAATAACGATCAAAGTTGTGGAATTTACATCATAACACAACACCAACTTGGTATAAAGCGATTTCTTAATTTGATACGAGAAAAGAATTGCTATTGAGAGACTTGGAATGTATGTACTAATTACTCATTTGTATTATATAAATAGAAAGAGACATGACAGATAAACTAAAATAAGTTGGTATATGTTGGAGATTTAGAGTATTTGTATGATTTGATTTATGTTACGTTTGTCTAAGTTGCTTGTTTAAGATGTTGTGACTTAAACAACATAGGATATACTAGTGTATGTTGTAGTGGAGCGTTCGCCTAAGGCTAGAGCGCTCGCTCCAAGTCTTTGGATTTCGACGAAGCAAGCAAACGCATGTTCTGACAACATGGAGCTTCCGCTTCATGTTGGAGCTTGCGCTCCACTTAGGCAGATTTCTAGTTTTCCCGAAATGTCATGTTGTGTTTTTGCGATTGTGTGTTGTTTCATCGATGTAACTACTCTTTCCAGGCATGTTTACAACACTTATATATATGAGACTCCTCTCATGCTGATGGATGGTTATAAAATCACTCTTTCAACAAAAGCACAAAAGATCCAAGGATTCAAAAATCAGAAAATTTATCATTGCAAAGATTTCATCACAGTTGTTCCTAATTAACATTGTTCTTAGTGAGTAAGAACATTGTTGTCTTTCTTCTTTGTATCTCGACACGAGAGAGTTCATGCAGCCCGTGCTCAAGTATAGGGTCGGAATACTTCTTTTGGAAAGTTATATCACGTCTACAAGATTCATTGTTTATCGTGTTCATCTTTGTGACCCTTGTTCTATGGTTATTTTTCTAACAGTGTATGTATATATATATCCATGAAACAAGGTAAAGAGTAGTGACCAACTGAGTAACTAACCAAATGTTAATTTAAAGGGATGCGCACTACTTGATGCAATTTGCAATACTTGAAAGAGATGCCAAAGCCTGAATAAGTATTATGGACTCTCTCGTGAGGATCATTTGATGCTATTGAATATTGATATTCTCTATGACCATAAATATATAAATTTTTTTTCTATGATGGTATATTAAGTTGAGTGTTGGTTCATGGGGCCATGAGATATTGTTAAGTGATTTGTTACTTCTACATATTATAGATTAATAGCAGCATTTTCTCCCGTTTAAGTAGTTGGTTTTAACTTTTTCGCAGGTCTAGTAGGAGACTTTCTACCTCAATAGGTAAGTTGTGGCTTGTGCACGGATGTTCTGGAAACTGGAAAGTTGTTATATTTGACATCAAAATTTGATATAGTAGCTTAGGAAGCATATGTAATACTAATATCTCGACCTTTTTTCGAAAGTAGGACTAAACAAGTTTTGAGATAGGAATACCCTAGTTCACATCAATATATATATATATATACACATACATTAGTCTTATATGTATGCATACATGTGAAAGCATATAAAAAATTAAACTAAGCAATGCATGCGAAAGCATATAAAAAATTAACACTAATTGTGTAGAAGAAATGGCTTGGCATTTTGTGTTTTTTTTTAAAAAAAAAAATTGTTATTCAGTTTAAATGTGGCACTTTTTTTTTTCTTCTTTCCCCTTTTTCGTTCAAATGAAGCACTTAGTTATCCCTTACTTTTTTTTCTTTTTTCTTTTTCTATTTTTTGGTGTCCCCCATGTGTTGCCATATATAATAGAGATATATTTTTTACTTTTCAAGTTTTGATAAACGAAATGGAGGTATTTAAGTGATAGTGAAATCTGAACCCCATACCATCAAATATCACTTGTTTTGGCATTCTTATACACATGAATAAAGATTAAAACGAAAAAAAGATAAAAAGGATTAACTCGTCAAAGAAACTTCTTTCTATAAATAAAATGTAACTTTCGATGGCCAACTAGCATATAAATTGCATTAGCAAATAATTACAAATTGTTGACTATATTAATAGCATATAAATTACATTAACAAATAATTATATATGACATTAACTCATTGTTACAACCAGGATTGGTTTAATCAGACTCCCAATAATAATAAACTAGTAAGATTATCTCTAGGGAAAAATGGACTAAATAAGCTGTTGAATCAATTGACCGGCTAGAACGTCTACGTGAAAAGAAAACATTTCGTTTAAAACTTCGTTGACATTTTTTGGTTCCGTTTGGTTGGGCGTAAAACATTTTCAGTGTAAAATGATTTTCATGGAAAACAATTTACAATGGAAAACACAATTCCAAAATTAGTTTTCCGTTGTTTAGTTCCATATAAGAAAAATGATGAAATGAGAGGAAAATGAAAGGGAAAGTAAGGAGATAGTGAGAGGAGTATACAAGAGAGAGAAGGAAAACAGTTTTCCTTTCATTTTGAAGGGAAAATGGTTAGGAGAACAATTTTACTATAAGGGAAAATGGTTTTACTCCTTTGCAAACCAAGCAATGTAAAATTGAAAATAGAGGAAAACAGTTTTCCAGGAAAATGTTTTACGCCCTACTAAATGGAGCCTTTAATACGCCCTACTAAATGGAGCCTTTATAAAATCTAGGGAAATTACAATCCGTCATTTCTTTCAATTGTGAAATATATTTTTTTTCTTTTCTTTCAATTGTGAAATATATATATTTTTTCTTTTCTTTCATCAATACATTATTAAGAACTAAAAAGTTTCCTTTCTACCCAATAACAATAATTGTTTATTTTGATGGCTACTCAATATCAATAATTAGGCCGGCTTATATGCATGGATTATGGAAGCGAATTGTTGACTACACACGTATACAAGTAATACAACCGCAATTTGCATGTATACAGTATATATAGAACTTTCTTCTACGTGACTCAATTCCTTTTTTTTTCCCTTCACTTTTTTCTTTGAGGTGAAGTGATTTGATTTTTATTATAGAAACTCAAATTGAAATTGTATGGTATTTGACAATATGATTAAGTATTAGCCTTTGTTGTCCTTATCCTAGAAATACGTCATAATCATTTCTCCATTAAGGTAGACAGTCAATATCTTGTGCTGGTAATAAAAGGCTAAACATTACTAAAGTTCGTGGACTCAAATTAAGTATATATACCGACTAGTCTACTTCCTATTTTTGATTAATTTTTACTTATATGATGAACAATATATTTCCTTCGTTTCTTTTTACCTACAACGGTATGAATAACATTGTTCACCAACTCTACTTAGTTTGTCTTTGGTTTATTTATAGCAAAGGAAAAACATATTCATGTAGAATCTTGTTAGATTCGATCTCACCAGTATATTTTCCGAATATCTACTTTTTATAAATTTCAATTATCAATGATTAAAGATATTAAAGGTTAAAGTTATGCATTGGTAAGCGCGAAAGTCAAATAGTAACAAGTGAAAAGAAACACAGGAATTATGTAATTATAAAAGTGATTCATATGTCGATCGTGATGCAGCAAATAAAATTTGAGCCTTTTTCATTTACTTTTTAATCAATCAACATGACATTTGACTTGGTAAGAGGTTGGTAAATACATCACAAAGTAAGAAATTAACTAGACTTTCTAGATTAAACTATTCACTTCATTTTATACTTCTTCCGTCTTTTTTTTTAACTCACGACGATTCCATTTTTAGCAATTTATTATCCTTTTCTCTTTCCTAACCTTCGGAATTTTTTTAAAAATTTATCTCTCTACTCTCTTTGGTGTTTGTGCAAAGGAGAACGTTGTTAGTAATTAAAAACAAATGAAATATTACTTCCTTCGTTTCAAAACTTGCAATGGTTTGACTTTTACACAATTCACCAACTCTCCTTATTTTAACTTTGGTGATTTATAGTTAAAGAAAAACATATTCATGTGAGATCTTGTTAGATTCGTTTCAATATATATTTTCCAAATATCCACTTTTCATATTTTTTTAATTATAGGTAATTAAAGATATTAAGAGTTGAAGTTATATATTGACAAGCGTGAAAGTCAAACAGTTATGTAATTATAAAAGTGATGCAGATGTCGATCGAGTTGCACCAAATAAAATTTCAGCCTTTTTAACTTACTTTATAATCAATCAACATGACATTTGACTTGGTAAGAGTTTGGTAAATACATCACAAAGTAAGAAATTAACTAGACTTTCTAGATTAAACTATTCACTTCATCTTATATTTCTTCCGTCTTTTTTTTAACTCGCAACGTTTTAATTTTTGGCAATATATTATCTTTTTCTCTTCTCTAACCTTCAGAATTTATTTTTTAAAAATTTATCTCTCTACTCTCTTTGGTTTTTGTGCAAAGAAGAATTTTATGAGTAACTAAAAACAAATGAAATACTATTTGTTAACAGAATTAGGTTATGCAAAAATCTTCTCGAAGGTGTTAATTAGTGTATTGATATTCCATCAGTAACAGTGCTGTTGATATGTTCAACAAATAACTAACCCCTACGTTGATATTTTATATATTTCAAAATTGATTGTATAAAAGAAGAGTTTCATCTCATGTACTAAAAGTCTCATTTAAACAGTAGTTGTACACAAGAGTAGTGTCTAGTACTTGTAATGTCCTACCATTTTTTGGCACCCATCATAATCATTATGTATCTTAGCCGCGGATATTAATTTGGTGAATCTCTATTATAGCAAGGGATTTATGGCTATAGGCCCATAGCTCTAGTACGTGGCTTTGTGTCGGCTAGTCTCAATTTCATTGGCGTCCAATTCCTTGTCCAAAATTGATTTTTCTTATCCATCACATCACTATTTACATTTTTGTTTTAAGTTTGAAGAAAAATAAAATGTATATAAAGACAAAATTTTGCTAAATAGTAAAGATATTGGATACTTCCAACATTCTTTGAGTTTGACCATATTTTGATTTTTAGTGTAATATTTGTAGGTTGTTTGTTTAATATATAACTTTTTTTTCTTATGTAAAATTTTATATATGTACTTTTTTTTTTGTTAAAACTCATATTTGAATTAGAAAATTTGTGATGTGATGTGATTAAATGTACACACTATGCTTGCAGTATCGTTCTCTTTTATATACTTCATATTTATATTAATCTAATACATGTTGATTAATTTAATTGTTGGGGTGGAATAATTCATATGATTGATTGCTTTTTCTTCTTAATCATTTCAGCTATAGTCCTCCTTGCTTCATTATATAAAGCCATCACTAATTGCATAGTAGGAGCATAATGATAAGACAAGCTTTGGTACCTTGTCAATTGTCAAGAGCTCATTGAAGGGTGGTTACTTGTTATTAGCGCTTAAGCTTGGTGCTATGCACAAGTTAGGGTTTGATTATGTCCAACACAGTACACACTCATTTGTGCTTATTGTAGGAATTTAGATGCTTAATGCGGAAATTAAAAAGAGTATCACATACTCAAACATCTAACACCAAGATCTTTGCATAAATTAACATGAATCTATAAAGAGTATAAAAAATACCTCTTGATGCGTGAATTCCACTTCCACCCCGAGCCTTCTAGTGGAGATCCTTTAGAACGTCAAACGCCGTTCCTCTAGTGTTGGTCCACGAACAACCCTTAGATCACCACGTATGCTAGTACGGAAGAGAGAATCCTCTTGCTTTTGAGGTGAGAGATGGCCGAATGAAGGGGGGAGAGGAGAGCAAAGAAAATCAGATTTTCTTTACTAAAATGATGTAATCCACAACACCTTTGTAACCCCCATATGATTATATAGGGTGGTTACAAAGAGATGATTCATGAGGCTTTATTTTGCCTCATAATGTCATACATTATGAGCCTAATAAACTCATGAGTTACAACTCTTCCATCCATCATACAAAACTGCCCAACCCACTTCACAAATGGATTTGGGTAATATCCAAGGGTTGTCACATTGAGTGACCTCATAGGACCCAATACATATTAGTAGTTGGCCTAAATATACTAGCCCAACAAATCGCAATTAGCTTCTAGCAAAACATTGCGGTCACCTAATATTATCGAATATATTATCTTTATAATTTGTCCATATACATTTAGTTTGTTACACTTGATCGAGGACAAAATCCTTCAATCTCCCACTTGTCTAAGAACAAGTGTGTAACCTTCAAACTCCTTAAGTTGCTTAATGTCTAACTTGATGACATGGTAACATCGTATGTAAACCATACCAATATTCAAGTTGTTTCTTGAAATCCGAGTTTGAACTGTTGAAACAAATGATTAACTTCTTAATCCATTTGAGCACGACCATGCATTTTCAGTTCTCGCTCTTCAAGAGGCCAATACACCAATCCTAGCTTTAGGAGGACTTTATCCAGTCTTGTATAACCAAAACTCTCACTCAATTCATAGCAGTTCCGATCACTGCTTTTATAGCCTCCTTTTACGGCACGACGTTTTGCAGTGTCAAAAACATACTAATCCTTAAGTAAGAATAGTGTCATACTCATGTTTAAGGAATCCACTAAATATATTAATGAGACTCTCATAAACCTTTTAGAGAACTCCCACTAGGTCTGCCCAACGTGTATCAACTATACACGCCTATGCAAATGACTAGACATCTCTATGTCCTCATAGCCCATGAAACTGCGCTATCAATCAACTTGCAATCTAGTCCATGAAACAGAATCATTTACGTTCAATTTTAATGATTCGAACTAGGGACCAAGGTGAATTATAACTTCAGTTCACTGGATAGGGTTTCATTCGTCAAATCACATATTTGACAATCCTATCAAACGTTATAAAATACTTTGAACGTTTTATTTAATACTAAACCAAGATTAAATAAGAATATAACCTTTTATTGATAAACATAACCAAACATATCGTAAGAGAAACTATAATTGTGAACTAATTAAAATTAAATAGTACACAATCAAAGCCACTCTCCTACATGCTTAAGTCCTATAGCCCTAGTATGACTCTCATGCTTAGGCTGAGGCAATGGTTTAGTCAAAGGATCAGCGACATTGCTATCCGTATGAACTTTGCTAACTATTACATCTTTTCTCTCAACGATTTCTCGAATGAGATGAAACTTCCTAAGTACATGTTTACACCTTTGATGTGATCTTGGTTCCTTAGACTAAGCTATGGCACCATTGTTATCACAATGTAAAACAATACCATCTCCAACACTAGGCACTACTCCTAGCTCCGGAATGAACTTCTTCATCCAAACGGCTTCCTTTCTTTGCATCTCGCCGCAGAGAATGTACTCGGCCTTCTGTTGTAGAATCGGCGACGATACTTTGCTTTGAACCTTTCCAGCTCACTGCCCCTCCATTTAGACAAAAAATGAAACCAGATTGGGATCGGAAATCATCTTTGTCAGTTTGGAAGCTTGCATCTGTGTAACCCTCAACAATTAACTTACTTTCACCTCCACACACTAAGAAATTATCCTTAGTCCTTCGTAAGTACTTTAGGATACTCTTAGCTGCACTCCAGTGTGCGTCACCTGGATTTGATTGGAATCTGCTACACATGCTCTAGGCATATGAAACATCTGGGCGAGTACAAATCATGGAGTACATAATGGATCCTATAGCTGACGAATAAGAAACATTACTCATTCGCTTAATCTCATCAGGTCCAGAAGGACACTGAGTCTTGCTAAGCGAAACACCATGTTGCATGGGTAGAAAACCTCTCTTAGAATTTTCCATATTGAACTTAGTAACGATCTTATCTATATAAGTTCGTTGGCTAAGTCCAATCATCCTCTTAGACCTATCCCTATAGATCTTGATCCCCAAAATGTACTCAGCGTTTCCAATGTCTTTCATAGAAAAACAACTCTTCAACCATTCCTTGACTGACTCAAGCATGAGAATGTCGTTTCCTATGAGAAGTATATCATCTACATACAAGACCAAGAAGACTATATTACTCCCACTTTACTTCTTGTAAACACAAGACTCTTCTATGTTTTTTGAGAAAACCAAACAGTTTGATTGTCTCATCAAAACGAAGATTCCAACTCCGGGATGCTTGCTTCAATCCATAAATGGACTGTTGAAGCTTACATACCCTCCTAGGATATTCTGGATCCACAAAACCTTCCGGTTGTGTCATATACACATCCTCTTTCAAGAACCCATTCAAGAAAGCGGTTTTGACATCCATTTGCCAAATCTCATAATCATAAAAGGCAGCAATCGCTAGGAGTATCCGAATAGATTTAAGCATTGCTACTGGTGAAAAGGTTTCGTCATAGTCTATACCATGAACTTGCTTGAACCCTTTTGCAACCAATCTTGCTTTGTAAACCTGAATGTTACCATCCTTGTCTGTTTTCACTTTGAAAACCCATTTGCAACCAATAGGTGTAACCCCGTCGGGCATATCCATCAAGTCCCATACTTGATTTTCAGACATAGATGCCATTTCGGACCTCATGGCTTCAAGCCATTTTCGGAGTCTTCACTCATCAAAGCTTGCTTGTAGGTAGTAGGTTCCTCAAATTTTAAGATCATTATCTCAGAACTTTCGGTTAACAAGAAATCAACAAACTTTTTGTTTGGTATTCTTGATCTACTAGTCCTACGAGGGGCTGCAACATGAGAAATTTTCTTCTCAACAATTTGAGAATTTTCGCACGAATTAGATTCGAGTGGGACAGTAGGAGGTTCGTGTACAGAATGCACGTCCTCCAACACTTGGTCAGTTATGGGAGAAGATTCCTCTAAAGGAGGAATTACTTCAAGCTCCACAGCTGGCACTTGTGCTTCTGACTCTAACATAGGTTGAACTATGTTCGTTTGTTGCTTTTCTCGAACCTCTTCGAGAAATATATTACTCCCACTTGCATTTTTAGAAATAAAATCTTTTTCCAAAAAGACACCACGACGAGCAACAAACACTTTGCCCTCAATTCGATGGTAGAAGTAATAGCCCTTGGTCTCTTTGGGATAACCCACAAGATTTAGGGGCGAGTTTATCTGAAAGTAAACGTTTTACATAAACCTCACAACCCCAAATACGTAGAAAAGACAAACTTGGAGTTTTTCCACTCCACATCTCATATGGTGTTTTTTTTACTGCCTTTGATGGAGTTATTATTAAGTGTGAAAGTAGCAGTTTCGAGAGCATATCCCCAGAAGGAGATGGGAAGATCAGCAAAACTCATCATAGACCGAACCATATCAAGTAGAGTTCGGTTCCTCCTTTCGGATACACCATTCAACTGAGGTGTTCCAGGTGGAGTAAGTTGTGAAAGAATTCCACAACTCTTCAAGTGATCACTAAACTCTTGGCTCAAATATTCACCACCACGATCGGATCGTAGTGCTTTAATTGTTTTGCCAAGCTGGTTTTGGACTTCATTCTGGAATTCTTTGAATTTTTCAAACGATTCCGACTTATGCTTCATTAAATAGACATATCCATATCTACTTAAATCGTCAGTAAAAGTAATGAAGTACCCAAACCCTCCCCTAGCTTTTGTGCTCATTGGTCCACACACATCAGTATGTATTAGGCCCAATAGATCACTGGCCCTTTCACCTTTTCCAGTAAAAGGTGACTTTGTCATTTTACCCATTAAACATGATTCACATACATCAAATGGCTCAAAGTCAAAGGATGTTAGAAGTCCATCTTTATGTAACTTCTGAATGCGTTTCGCGTTTATATGTCCTAAACGATAATGCCATAAGTAAGTAGGATTAGTATCGCTTGTTCTATGCTTTTTGCTGTCTATGTTAAGGACATCTTTTTCTAAGTCTAGGAAATATAGACCATTAGACTTCCACGTAGTTCATCGGTCTACCTAAAATGGCTAACCAACCAATTTCTTGGTGAAGGCGGCGAAAAAATACATTAGCAGCTTCAACCGAAGAATGGTCTTTCTTTGACAGATAATCATCGTTTGCTTATGAAGTATCTAACAGAGCTCTTTTATCGCGGAATTAGACCTGCTATTAACGTCGGCTTATTCATCAGTCGCGTCGGGCAACAAACTTGTTCCTTCGGTTCCCCTTAGGGGTTTTCCACTCTATTAAGAGGTTCCCATCGAGAATTTATGCCTTTTCTTTTTTTTTATTCGGATAGGATTTCTGTTGGCTTCGCTGGGAGGCTCGCCGATGAATCCTCACTCCATCTTTTACTATTTTTACAATAGTTTGTAATGTATTTAAGCAGATCTTGGAGTGAGTATATAAATTCCCGTTGGGTGGTAGTCAAGTCTTTCTCCTGTCTTGTGCACGAATGGGATTATATGGCAAGCGATGGAGGCACGTAAGTGAAGCTCAAGCAACAAAAGCGGTTAAGCAGGCAATGAAATTGTCTATCAATAGAGGGAGCAAAAAAAGGCCAAATTCACGCGAATTTGCAACATGTGCCACCCCCGGAATGAAGATCTGTTCGATCAGTATCCCGAAAAATCCTAGCTGCAATTGCTATTGAATCTGCTGCGCGTGGAAGTTTTGACGAAGTACCAATCAATCGTATCGATCGTATTCTTTATCTCCTCTCCTCTTTCAATCGGCACACTCAACGCAGATAGCTCTGATGACCTCGGGCCGATCGCAAGACTGCCTGTTGAACGTCCGATGGCACATGGCATAAAACATTGAATTCAAATAAATAGAGAAACAACCTTTCTCAATTGTAAATGAAAACCCTTCATTATCCAAAACAGGAATATAAATAATGTTTTTGGTAATAGCAGGAACATAATAACAGTTATTAAGCTCTAATATTAAACCAGAAGGCAAAGGTAGACTATAAGTCCCAACTGCAACGACCGTAACCCTTGCACCATTTCCAACGCGCAGTTCTACCTTCCCTTTAGCCAAGGTTCTACTCTTTCTTAGTCCCTGCACATTCGAAGTAATGTGAGAAACACAACCGGTATCAAATACCCAAGAAGTAGATGTTGCTAAATTAATGTCAATGACATAGATACCTGAAGAAGAAGCCCCAGACTTCTTATCATTCAGATACTTCGGGCAGTTACGCCTCCAATGGCCTATTTGACCACAATGGAAGCACTTGGCATTTGCGGCCACCTTTGGCTTTGCCTTTGCACGTGGCTTATCAGGCGATCTTAGCGGCAACTTGCTTGCCCTTGTCTTGCTTTTTCTTGCCAGCCCATTCCTTCTTAAAACCCTTCCCCTTTTGAACCATAAGAACTTCCTTCTTAGGTGCAACAGAGATGTTTTGCTCGGCAGTCATGAGCATCCCATGTAACTTTGCAAGGGTTTTCGACACCCCATTCATATTGAAGTTCAACCTAAACTGGTTGAAGCCTTCATGAAGTGAGTGTAATATGATGTCAGTAGCCAACTCTTGGCTATGAGGAAAGCCCAACCTCTCCATTACCTTGAAATAACCAATCATTTCGAAGACATGAGTGGCGACTGGCTTGCCTTCGACTAACTCACACTCAAGAATAGCCTTGTGAGTTTCATACCTCTCTATCCGAGCTTGTTGCTGAAACATGGTTTTCAGCTGTCGGATAATACTGTAGGCATCCAAGCTTGCAAACCTCTTTTGAAGGCTTGGTTCCATAGCCGCGAGCATAAGGCAAGTAACAATTACTGACCTTTTTGCAACGGCCTTATGGGCCGCCGTTTCGGCTTCAGTATAGGTGGTTGTTAAAACCGGGATCGGGGTTTCAAGAACATCCTCTCGACCTTCGGATCTAAGAACAATTCTCAGATTCCTTTCCCAATCAAGGAAGTTATTCCCGTTCAACTTATCCTTTTCTAGGATTGAACGTAAGTTAAAAGGTGAATTATTGTTGTTACTAGACATGATATCTACATAGAAGATGCAAAAGTAATGAGTATGTTTATCATAATAGCTTTTAACAAATTTTAAACACTTTAAAATAAAAGCTATGCACTTGACCAATTTTCAATGTATCCCCTTTTTGAATCAAGTGATTCTAAGATCCTATCAAACATGATTTATAAGTGGACTTTGGCCTCAACTTAAAACCAAATTTAAAAGGTAAGTAAACTCTTTTACTAATTACAACAATTGTAATTCTTAGTTGATGGGTGATTGCTAAGGTGATGAAAGCTCCCAGGTAAGGAAGTTACCCACAACGTTGGGGAAAGCCTTCCTAATCCTAGACAGAGCTTGTCACCAAAACACAAAACCCAACCCTTTGCTTCAAAATCCAAAACCGTTTTGATGATTTTGTTGGGCCAAACCAAACTAAACATGCAAATTTCGGAAATTTACTCTACTTAGCCCAAGATTGGAAGTAACACTCTGCTTTGGCAGAACCTATTACTAACGATCAAGATTTTAGTAGATGTTTATTTGGAATAGCAATTACCCAATATTAGCTTTTAGGGACCTAAGTAAATTATAATGTGATTTAATTACTAGTGAACTCATTGCAAAAATAAATCACATGCATAATAAAACTTAGAAAGCATTCAAAAGCAATATTTAAATGCATAAAATAAAATGTGATCCTAGTATGGCCCCTAACCCTAAAGACTACTCTTTAAGGTCTCCTTTCTTGAATCACCATGGATCTCCATCCTTGAATCACTTCAACTTGAATAAATTTTTGAAATTTAAACTAATATTACAAAAATACCAACGATGCATAGATCGTATTTAAATTACAAAAATACATTAACGATACGTAGATCGTAATTTCTATCCAAGTTTGGGCCATACTAGTCACCGCATGCATCCATAATATCATATATATAAAATATGCATTTTAATCAACTTATAAAAATAAATTATTATGCTTCAACAACTTTAAAACATAATAACATCAACCAAATTTAATCTCATATTAAATTAAATGGTTAGTACCTCTAGACAAATTTCAATCATATTAGAATTTATCTCCCAAGGACTTTAAAATATTAATCTAATAAATCTAATCAACTATTAAATTTAAAGAAAAATACATAAGCATTCTAAGGCACCACATATATATTAATCATATTAAAACATTACTTCGAGTTTCTGCTTCTGAGTTTCCGATCTCAATTCACGTAATTTTAATCGAAATACGTATGATTTTCTTTATACATTAAAACACTTTTATGCATAACTAAATCAGACTTGGCCTCAAATTCAAGAATTCATGCTATGAAATTATACATAATCAAATTAAGCATAAAAAAAAAAAAAACTCAAAGCATGTAATTCATGAATCATACATATATACATCATATTCTAATTAACAACTTAACTAAAACATGAAACAATATAACAATTATATATGTATATATATATGTACCGAAAATGTATAAACAACTTTTATACTCCC
Organism: Beta lomatogona; assembly: GCA_947646795.1. Lineage (NCBI taxonomy): Eukaryota > Viridiplantae > Streptophyta > Magnoliopsida > Caryophyllales > Amaranthaceae > Beta > Beta lomatogona. The sequence continues at coordinate 2,638,013 of CANSNZ010000957.1, read as the reverse complement.
ACTAGATTAAAATCCAATTTTAATCATGCAAACAATATCCTCATGCTAATACCCTCCCCTCAATGAATTAAAATAAAGGAAAACATGCATCAACATGATCATATTAATCTATGCAATAGGCTAACTGATACCACTGTAGGAATTTAGATGCTTAATGCGGAAAACGAGTATCACATACTCAAACATCTAACACCAAGATCTTTGCATAAATTAACATGAATCTATAAAGAGTATAAAAAATACCTCTTGATGCGTAAATTCCACTCCCACCCCGAGCCTTCTAGTGGAGATCCTTTAGAACGTCAAACGTCGTTCCTCTAGTGTTGGTCCACGAACAACCCTTAGATCACCACGTATGCTAGTACGGAAGAGAGAATCATCTTGCTTTTGAGGTGAGAGATGGCCGAATGAAGGGGGGAGAGGAGAGCAAAGAAAATCAGATTTTCTTTACTAAAATGATGTAATCCACAACACCTTTGTAACCCCCATATGATTATATAGGGTGGTTACAAAGAGATGATTCATGAGGCTTTATTTTGCCTCATAATGTCATACATTATGAGCCTAATAAACTCATGAGTTACAACTATTTCATCCATCATAAAAAAACCGCCCAACCCACTTCACAAATGGATTTGGGTAATATCCAAGGGTTGTCACATTGTGTGACCTCATAGGACCCAATACATATTAGTAGATGGCCTAAATATACTAGCCCAACAAACCGCAATTAGCTTCTAGCAAAACGTTGCGGTCACCTAATATTATTGAATATATTATCTTTATAATTTGTCCATATACATTTAGTTTGTTACACTTGATTGAGGACAAAATCCTTCACTTATATTAGTTAGTTTTTTTTTAATAAGAGAGAAAATTAGGATGGATCCCAAGAAATGGACCACCCTAAAGCATCCTTTCGGATGATTACAGAGAAAGAGGTATCAGGAGAATCAAACAAGTAGGACAAATTAGAAGTTTGGTGCCCACGATGAGCCATCCAATCAACCGCTCTGTTCGCTTCTCTGACAACATGGTCCTATCTTGACCATCTTATTTTAGTTAGTAGCATTAGAAGACCAATAATTTCTTGATAGAATTAATAATTATCGAATTTAGTTGAATTGAAAGTATAATATTGATGCTTAAGATGAAATTATATATTTTTTAGACCATTTATTTGAGGACAAATATAGTAGTTTAGACGATATGTATAGCTTAAAAAAATTGAAATTTTACTACTCCGAGCCTATATCACTACTATCTATGCTTTTTATTGATAGAGAAATTTCATACTGGTATACATCTATCAACAAATATAGTAGAAATCAACCTTAAAACTTATCTAAAAGACTAACCAAATCATTATTTATAAAATCAAAGAATGTTTTGTACAATTAATTCATGAGAGTTTCATTAAAGCCAACTTCATAATCCATATACTTCTTCCTTTTTTTAGTTGTTTCATATTGAAACTGGACACTATTCATCTAATGTTGTTCGACCGTTATTTTTTAGTAGGGAAAAACATAGTCAACTGGATCTTGCATTGTTACATTTGTCTCAATATATATACTTTTCAAATATCAACTTTTTATAAGTTTTACTTATTTTCAAATTAGAGTTATTAAAAGTTTAAGTTGTGCGGTGGCAAATGTGTAAAAGAGAAAGAGAATAACTGAAAAAACGGAGGAAATATATCACATATAGTGACGTTGGGCTAGCTCATGTAATAAGTTATTATAGCTAATCTAATTCTAATTAAGTAAGTTGGAAGCATTAAACTAAATTTAAAAAATACTATATAGGAGTATATGTTTACATTTGACGTTAAAATCCAAACGAAAAAAAAAGCTAATCACAGCACATTATCGTTGTACATGTGATAATACTGTTAATAACAAAATCCTCCATATAACTAAAAATATACTCTACAGTTTTTCCCATTCGTAGAGGCTAAGTTCTAAATGATATTACTCAATATTCCAAGTCAATGGCATTACACACACCAACCATATTTCCTGTTACTAAGAAAATGTTAAAGACTTTAATATTAAATTCAGTTGTTAGCACAACACGGCACTTTATATCTGGACACGATCAATCATAAGTTAATTCGTGGAATATCAGAGAAGGTTGGTGAATTGGTGATATCAGCAGGATCCGTCGCTCAAGATATTTGGTCTCTATTCGGATTCGATGAAAAAATGGGTTCATTTTGAATTTGTACTGGAGTTTTAACTTTTTGTCTTCTTAGAGTTCTCAAACCATTCACTCTTTTCTTTTTTTACTATAATATATAAAATAATATTATATAAATTTTTTTTAGTTAAAGATATTGATGACCAAAATTGTATATTGATAAATGTAAAAATTACAGTGTTGTAAATATAAGAAAAAGAGGATTACGAGTGTGTTCTCTTTACATGATCTATGTACACTAAACTTATTAAACCTAATTTTTTTTTTTTTTGAAATTAAAAATTAATTCATTGATTCAAAGTCATACGACATCTACAATAGAAGTCAAAACTAAAAAAATACATATCAAAATGAAATAAATACAATTCTAATATGACAAAACCACGATCGTTGAGTAGATCTAACACTTCGAAAACCCTCGTCTTTCACATCGCCGTACGATGCGGCCTTCCGCAGGGCCTATCGATCTTTTGTAGTTTTGAAGTAGAACCTGATCCAATTCAAGTGATTGTAAACGAAATCTTGACATCTATTCTGTGCCGCACAAATTTCAATCAACAAATCAACTTCTTGAATTACACAAAAACCCAAAAACAAAGTCTCCAAGGTGATAAAACCTAATTGAACCTAATTAATTCTGATTTCACCTTAGTTTACACTTGATCAGATATTAAGATATGATTAAATTTGAAACTTGTAATTTCAAGGTGATAAAAAACGTACATATACATCTAAAAAAATTATACTGATTGATAATAAATGTCTTAAAACATTTTCTCCTCTGTTAATATTTGAAGCTTACTTAAGCTCTTGAGATTAATTGGTGAGAGAGTTGGTCCCAACTCTTTCTCAATGTACTTCATATTAAAATACATGAATAATTAAAATATGTGGTGGAAGATTGGAAATATTTTGGAACCTTTAGGGGGTGGCGGCGGGGTAAGGCGTATAATAGATGTCCTCAAATATATTTGTCTTTTTGGTGAATTATTAGATGTCCTCAAATTTTGGGGTCACGTTTTCATCGACCTCGTCTTGGAGCTATGGAGATGAATATAGATTATAGAATGTAATGGAATGCCGTCACTGCTTTAATTCCACAGACATTGAGAGAAACTACATTATGGGAAATAGTATTGAATTATGGTAGAATTTGTAGAAATATGTGAGTCTGTTTTTTTTTATATTTTATGATCGAGTAAAATAAAAGACCCAACTAGGCAACTATATTCAACATTTCTCGATCCATAATACAACTTCTATTGGATTAGGTTACTTGAAGCTTTAGGCCCCGTTCTTTTGGTGAGAGACAATTGGTAGGCCGAAATTGAGAGAACCGAAATGCGAACGGCGAACGCAACCGAACGCGAAAATAAGTCCAAAAGAACAGGGCGTTAATTTACTCTTTTGCAAAAAAAAAAAGTAATCATCATTAATTAATTTCTAATTCCATAAAAATTGACTACATACGAATTGCCATATACATTTTAGTACATTTATTTATGCCTTCGATGAGTACTAAGTATCTGAACTTGTAAAGAATTACTTATTACTCTGTATATTGATTATTAAAAAATTGAAACGTAGAAACTATACATAAATGTTCATCATCTATTAGTTGACGCAATAAAAAATTATACCTAAGTAATAACCAATTAGTGGGGAAATTTCTCATAAATTTATATCCTCCTACAAGTTTTTCTTATACACTCTTGAAAAAATAACTTTTATTACTCGGTTTTCAGATGCCAGTCTATAGATCGACGGGTCAGGTTTACAAGTTAGGTTTGTTGAACACTCCTATCGATAAGGTCCCAAAATTGTGTATAATAACTTTCAAATACGGTGAATATAAGATTTCTCCGCCAAACGTGGAGATGTTCCTCATCGAAGAGCTTCCCAAGAGTAAGGAATACCTCGATATGATTCTTGGGTGGTTTAAAAGCCTCAACATCTACTTAAAATTCATTTATACTCGTCGAATATATATCCAATTTTGCTTTTGCCCTCCTTTATTATCTCCACCGGCCTCCAAACACCACCCTATGAGGCTATGACCCAACTTTGTAAAACTATAGATAAATTGATCGGAGATTCTACTTAAGTTGTTAAATCTTGTTTTTTCTATTGACTTCTGTCAAAAGAGGCACGAGCCTACATATCGTAAACATTCATTGATTTTTTAAAATGAAACATAGGAGATTGACACGAAAATTTTGGAGAGGAGAGAAATAGTGATTAAAAAAAAGGAGGAACTCATGTGATGAAGAAAGAGATAGAGAGAAGTAAATACCAAATACAGTAATGTTTCATATTTCGAAACGGCCTAAAATGGTAAGTGTTTCATTTATTTTAGAATGAAGGAAGTATAAAATTTTAGCCTAGGGGCTTGATTTGTGCCAGACTAGAGCCCAACAAAAGATTAGGCATCTTGGGTCCGACACTGACACACACCCCATCAACCCAGCCCAGTGCGTAGGAGAGAGAAAATCAAGTAGCACGTAAATCTGTTGAGTAGATTTTTAGGGTTTTTCTTCTACTTCCACCTTCAATTTTAGGGTTTTACACACATTCTCTCTCTCTTTCTCTGAGTTGAATTCAATTATTTGGGCAAAAAATGAGGAAGCTAAAATTTCATGAACAAAAGTTGTTAAAGAAATTAAACTTCTTAGAATGGAAAAGAGAAGGAGGTCACAGAGAAGCTAGTGTTATACAGCGTTACCATGTCTCTGAACGAGATGATTATAAAAAGTATCAATCTTTCTCTCTAATTTTACTCTTTTAATGCTTTGTTTGATTTTTTTTTTTTGATGGGTTACTTTTAATTTCTCTGCTAATTTTTTTCTCATTAATGGGTGTCAAAATCAGGTACAATAGTTTATGTAGGATGGTGCAAAAATTGGTTAACATATTGAAGCAGATGGATCCCAGAGACCCATATCGAATTGAGATGACTGACAATCTCTTGGAAAAGCTGTGAGTTTTTTTTTGTTGAATAATATTTCTTTGAAATTTTATGCTATATAAGGTGAAAATTAGTTATTAGTTTTGGTATTATTAAGTTTGGATGGGAGGTAATTTCTGTGAATTTTAATGCATTACTGAATTGAGTATATTTTATATGTGGAAAATATCTTATTTATGGAAATTATACTATGTTTTTGGGGGATTTGGAATGGGGTTTTGGTAGTTTAGAACAAACTGTGTCTCATTGTCGCCAACTGACTCGCAATGCTGATAAATCTTGATTGGTTTCACCTTTTGATCGCTGCTGATTTGTGGATTCGAGTGATGTATAATGAAGCGCAAATTAGATTCTACATCCTCCCGAAAGAACGAATACTGGGAAGTAAAGGAACATACAGTTTAGTTTGTAAGAACATATGTATTTTCATTTTTAAGAGAACATGCAATTCATGATGAAAAGAATGGAGTTACAAAACATCTATATGATAGAACTACATGTAGGTAAATATCAAGCTCAGGTAAGGAAGTCTAAGCGTCAGGTAAGGAAGTCTTCTTTTGCTCATTGATGATGGAGAAGGGATTATAGTGTAATCAGTTTCTAATTGTTTATTGGTCACCTTAAGCTTATAGACATGTAGGTTCTGTTGGGGTTCTTACTTACGGAGCTGGGGTTCTATATGCAATGTCGTATTATTGTTCCGATAAAATGTACTGTAAAGACATGGCATTGAAACCTAGAGCCATCCCTCCAATCAATCCGGCCTTAGACTGCTTTCAAAATTGGCTACATGGATTTTGTGCTAGCACGAAGCAAAATTACTAACCTACCAGTCTCGAAGTGGCATAGTCTTCTACATGGATGTATAGAAGGAATCAAAATTATCAATCTCTAAGTTTGATCCAAGCTTGATCCTTTAGTGAATACCGGCTATCAGATCTAAATTTCGGATTTTACTTCAATCCCGAATCTAAATATTGGACCTACTGGTTGTCTTTTGCTTGTGAAGCTTCAATAATAGCCGCATTTAGCTCATGTTATCCAGATAGTGCTGCCATGGAGTGTTAGATGATATCAGTTTCCAGTGAAGCAGACAGATGTGTGTGATCAGTGTTTGTTCATAATTTACTAAATTTTGGATTTCATGATGAATGTATATTCGAGCATTGTACTCCAAAAGGGAAAGGCACCATTTTGATAGAATATTTATTATGTTACAATGGTAGTTAAATATCAAAATTTGTCTTTTGTTTTTATGATGCTGATTGAGATGCATTTTGCAAGTCATTTCTCACACATCATTTGGTGTTTCTTCTATTGCAGATATAATATGGGTGTCATACCCAATCGAAGAAGCTTGGCTGTTTGTGAACGCTTGAGTGTGTCATCTATTTGCAGGTCAGTACCCTTGCTACCCTGTACCCCTCTTGCTGGATACATGACTTCTCTGTACTTGTTGCTTGGTTTTGTGGAGCAAGGGATACAAATGATTATTCTCAGCATAGAGAATTTAAATTTGTTGCCCATGAAACAAGATAGAGTCTCTAAGTGGTTGTTTGGTTAAATGGAGTGTACCAAGGAAATTTCATTTCTGATAAGTGTAAAAAAGTCGTTTGCTGGGTTGTAGAAAGTAGAAATTCTCATGGGAAGTCCAACTTAGCTAGAAGGGATTAGGTAACTGACTTCAGCCATGCCGTGAAATGGCACTTCCGTTTTTGTTTCCAACCAAAGAACTTCTGAACTTTCCCTTCCCATTTTTATATCAACCAGACAAGCACTAAGAGCTTACCTTGAGCAGAAAAAAAGGTCAATTGCGTATTGGCGAAATGTAAAATCTGTAATTTGTGCTTGGCAGATGCTCAGTTGTCTTTTTCTTTTGGTTTTAAAGATCCTAATGCCCTCTTTTGCTTGCAGACGGCGGCTATCATATATATTTGTGAGGTTGAAGTTTGCTGAGTATCTGAAAGAAGCTGTGACATACATTGAGCAGGGACACATCCGAGTAGGTACCGAGACAGTTACAGACCCTGCGTACCTTGTTACTAGGAATCTGGAAGATTTTGTAACCTGGGTTGATTCATCAAAGATAAAGAAGAAAGTACTACAATATAATGACAAGTTGGACGACTATGATCTTATGGAGTGAGCTGGAGCCAAAATTCAAGGTCGTTCTTCTTTACTTTTCTTTGTGAAGGATTCCTTAATTTTGAGGTCTCTTTTTCACATTGAACTATTCTATGTAACTGATGTACTGGTTACAAACAAATTACGAAATCAAGTCGTACATTGTTGTTTAATCTATTTGTGTAGTATGTACATTACTTTTGTAATTGAAGAGAGCCTTTTGTTTTCCACCAGGGTAAAAATTCTTTAAACTAAATTTTGGTTGCAAAGGTCAAAGGTAGATTGGTTGTGGACTTTGTACAAAGTGAAGTTATATATATGCCCACTAGATTTATGAGACATAAATTTAGTTATATAATACTTCCTCTGTTTCTTTTGAACTGACTGAGAGAGAAGGTAAGGGACTACCTGCCTACCAGGGAATCTAGAGAGAAAATTTGCACCACATGATTAAAAGGGATATTGAGTAAAGTAAAAGTGGGTGGTAATTCTGTAAAAAAAATAGTGGCGTTTATGTAAATGAAGTGATATTATTTTGCCATTTTGAGCTATAGGTCACTGTAACATTCTCATGAAAGGAAAGTTATAATGAAATTGAACACCTTTTCATTATTCAACTATAATTGCCACAAATGAGGGCTTTTGAATGAATATGATGCGACATTATTAGTAAAGGTATGTATCGTTTTACAACCAACGTGGATCTCAGTTTACTTTGTGAAAATACTGGTTTAGAAGGGGTTTGTATTAAATATATTGAATTATTGAGTATAATTCTAAATCAAATCGAACCAAATTTTCCATTCCGTTTTTTCAAAAGTGACAAATTAAGAAGACTTCAGATGTCCTCCGAACGTAGGAACCTAATTAATTTAGATTAATACAAGATGGTCAAAATCAATAAATTGACCTAAAACTAACCAATGTAGGACCAGAACCTTATGAGCTAAAGAGGTGATCCAATTTGCAACCTCATTAACTTCACGAGTAGTATGATATATACCTATATTGCAGAATTTTCTTATTTCCCCATAATGTGAAAAGCTTCTATGGGGTTCAATATATGCGTTGTGAGATGTTAACAAGTTCGTTCTTTCGTCCTCGAACAAACTTCTTATTGGACATTAATATCTTTTTCACACGCACTTTGATCATTTTTAGTATGGAAGTGTAGGGTTTTTTGATAAATAACGTAAAAGAATTATGGACTTATCTCAAGGAAAACATGGTCAATCCAGTTTATGTACCATACGCAAATGAAAAGCATTACCGAAGCTCAGTTCAACAAAGCAGAACGTCAAGGTAGAAACAAGGGTATACCGTATACCCCATAAAAAGCTCAAGCAAAATTGAGAATTTCCTTGATTGGAGGTGGAAACTTTCACAGAAAATCATCGTGGACAACTTTGGCAGTTTGGTAATCTAAGTCTACAACATAGCCCTAAAAAGGCGGGGGGAAACTCTTTTAACACTTGAATTGTACATCAAAATTACAATCTGCCTAAGTATACAAATTGTTTCAATTCTTCCCTGCATTTATAGCCGCCTGCACAAATTCTTCACAACTTTTATTCTCACCAGATAACACATCTGCCAAGGCACCAATAACATCAAAAGCTTCCTGCAAGTCGCCAGCAGAAGTCATATCATCTAACCACGATAAAAGCTCCTTTGAGAAACCTACCATCTCCTTCATATCCAATACTTTGTCCTTCATTACTACTTCCCAACTCTCCAAGCCATTTTCATCATCCCCTTCGCCTTCTTTCGATGTTCCTTGTCCATCAGAAGATGCCCCAACAGTGGACTGTTTTGGTTTGAAGAACTGCTGGAGCTGTTCTATAAGACCAGTGTAGACAAGCATAGGTTGAATGATGGGTAGTAAATCGTCACTATCACTTGTTACTTGTTCAGATCTTGTGGAACTTGATCCTCGAGGCAAAGATTTGCTGTGCGCGTGTTGCATGTATGCGTGGTAGATCCCTCGTTGAATGAAGGCACGGCGGTGCTGGAGCCAAAACTCATATGACTCTGTGAGGAGGGAGCTTACCATCATAAATTGTACAGTCTCTTCTGTTCCACCAGAAGGCTGCAATGGAGACGAGGGTGAAGGTCGAGACTCAGAGGATGAGGTGAGATATGACGAAATTGCCCTTGCCATTGAACGACGTTGAGAACTGCTGCCTTGATCTAGCAGGTGACGAGCCATCTGGATCATAAAGGGCAGGAATTTGGAGTTACTCTCTTTCCCACCACCTTTGCTGTCTGAACTGAAAGACGCTCCTGTTGCAAAACGCGCGAGCATCTGTGTAGACAACAGTAAAATGGTCAAACGTGGGCCACCAATTTCCAATTTCATATCTTGAGGTTGGACTATAATTCTCGTTAAACTAATTTTCGAATGAGGGTGCTTTCTTGTAATTTATTGTGAGCTTCTCCCACGTAAGCTCCCCCACCTTATAGGATTATCAACCAAACTGAAGAGATAGCGCAAGATATTCATTCTAGAAGACAAAACTAAGTGTCCATTTTGCGAAAGAAAAAATTAAAATAAAGCATGCAGTGACCCAACTACTATCCATCATTAAAAGCACCTGAATACCCTTTCAAATATGCATCTTTAAAAGTAATTGGTGATCATGATTTTATGGCATGAAATTACATTGGTTATCATTGCGACTAAATGACTAGTGGAATTTCATTTCCCCAAAACAAACTCTTGCAAAATTGAACCATCAAAAAGAAATTACTCCCTCCATCAACATACATTACCCAATTGGTTTTGGCACAACAAAAAGAAGGGGTGAGTTGTGAGTATGCTTGGCCATTTGGGAGATACTGGGGTTAGAAAAAGTGGATGTGATTGAAGATAGTGGATAATGTTACATTGATGAAAGAGGAGGGAATAAGTAGATGTGATAAGAGGATAGAGGAAAATTCTGTAATATTGAGAGAAAGTAGAAGAGCATAGAGGTGCGGTCCCAACCCAAAAAGGGAACGGGTGAAGTATCTTCAGGCATTCCAAAATGGGAAATAAACAATGAATTTTGAGACGGAGGAGGGAGTATCAAGCTGTTGGGCATACTATCAAACTGAAGAAAAAAAAAGTTATTAGCACAAGAATCGGACATGCCAACACAACACAAGCAAAGAAGCTAAAGGTTGAAAGAGTGGTCATACCAGAACAATGTCATACATCAATAGCCGAAGGCGACTTCCATCAGCACGTCCAAGCGCATTGAGATTATCCCAGTACTGGTCCACATAGCGGACGTACTGACCCAACGGAACAGCAGGACCTCTGATAGGAAACAAGGCATTACAGAGAGTTTCATTGTTCCTGAGGGTTGCCCCTTCCCACTCTTTCTTGGGATTCTTCAGAGCAGCATCTGCTCTTTTAGCCTCCTGATGACACTGGAAATGGATGATATTGAAATGACTCACTGTGGTGTACACACATTCTCCTCTAGCACTTCCTGATGTGCCAGCACCTAAGTTTACCCGCTTGCTGTAGGAGTATACTCCTAGCAGATCATTGGGTCTCAAACTGTAACCTTCTCTGCATACCATGCAGGCTAACCCATCTTCTTCTTCCTCCACATCTTCCAAACCTTCAAGGTTTGGCCGAGAAACAACTATACGCTCACCACCATCAGAAGACAGCTCTTGCCGCATTCCGAGTCCCTGTATATGCCACAATTAGCCCAAATTAGCTTACATGCATGCAATTGAGCTACGAGTCTATACAACCTTCTTTATATTGAAGAAAAGCAACCATAAGAGAATATTATTCCCATATTCTCCTATGACAACATACCTGTAGCAGTTCTTCCCTTTTCCTTAGAGCACGACGCCTCATCTCATCCCTTGTGGCATGCCGTAAGTTGAGAATTTTCTCCCCAAGGAACCCGTCTCCATTTCCTTCCTTGTCAGAGAGAGTGTCCAGTAAATTTTCAGCCCTTGCTCCAATCTCATTCTCTCCAGATACTCCTTCCAATGCATGGAGCAAAGGTAAGATGCCTCCCTCGTCGATGCAATTTTGAGTTGTCAAGTGGCCCATTGATAGTCCTCTCAGCATAGATAATATAAGTGGAACAGATGGAAGTTTCAAACCCAGTGTCCACTCTGCCATAGATTTGTAACCAGGATGCCCAGCAACTGCAAATATCTCTCTAAGATGCCCAACTGCAACTCCAGTAATTCCCTTCTCCAGTATAATATCCTTCAATCGCTCCCCACAAGAGCTTGTTTTAAGGGACTCGGAGACTCGGACAAAGTTCTCCACTGCAAACCTCTGATTGACAGCTCGCTGTGCAATGCCGTCATCTTTTGGATCATCTTCATGCTGCGTTTGTAGCCTGTCAAATTCTGTCCAGTTCTGTAGATATGGATCAAAATGCTCGACAAGAGCTTCCATGGCTGAAGGTTCACCATAGGTCAAGTAAGGCAGTATTCTAGCCACCATCTCAGTGTTTCTTTGTTGTTTACTTGATTTCTTCAGACCAGAAGTATGAGATAGTCGTTCCAAGAACATTAGAACTATCTTCTTGGCCTGTTCACCAGCACCAGTTTCTTCACTAGTGATAGTAAGACCACTCTGGGTAATGCTGATATTATCACTCTCGTTAGCTTCCAAGGTCAGTGCCTCAACAATCAAAAGAATGCCTTCAGCGGCCTCCATAGCATCAACAGAGAAAGCACGTCTTGCAGTTTCAAGAAGTAGACTTAAAGCTCCCAGCCTCAATAGGGCTCGTCTGTTCTCCCTTATCTTACAGCAATACATCAGAAGGTTGAGCACCACAATTAACTGCTCATGGTTGGACTTCAAATCATCTCGTAGGCGCTGTATATTTAACAAGTTAGCTCCAATTTATGCACGACAGTTTGGAAAATCAGATTGGTTATGAAAACTGCTAATACACTGCCAATTAGATACTGTAGATTGAAGCTAAAGAAGCCTAAAACAATATAGTAAACCGACCGTTTACATGGCAAGTGCGTAAATCCCAGATGCATTTTGATATAGGTGCGACATAGCGACTCAAAATATTCAAATTAGATGATCTTTTAAATTATTGGATTTGGATAATCTTACAGTTCAGGGTTGCGAGTAGTATTTTGGTGTTGATTTTAATAAGTGAATCCCGTATTTGTTGCTTGTCTTACTTCGGAGATCACTTAAGCCCAAGAAGCATGGAGGAGCAGCAATCCCAATGTGTGCAGCGTGTGTGCAAGCTAAGCCCATCTCCATTGGGCCGATTTTGATGCTTGTTTTTACGTTTTGTTTTAGTTTATTTTTAAGCATGTAATAAGGGAATAGAGTGCATCTTAGAGTTGCTTTATTAAACCGTGTAGTTAAGTGAAGAGTCTTCTAGAAATTCCAGCTTTGATTAAGGTAGTAAAGTGCTGAAATTAAGGAGTGAATTAGAGTCTCTCTTCATATGCTTAGGCGTGTGTTTTTGTGGAGCTTTTGGCTGGTGTTTTGGCCATCTTTTGGCATTCTTTCCTTACTTGTAATCTCTTATAAATATGAGTAACGGAATGAAGAAAATTAGAGTTGATGTTTGAATTTTTTTTTTTTTAAAGTGAGTTCATTAAGCTTTGTTTTGAGTTAGTCTCATTTCAAAAGTATTTCCTTATTGCTTTGAGTCTGTTCTTGAGTGATAAGATTAGGAGAACTTTGAGCGTGTCTTGAGTTCTAGCCTAAGATCCCAATAATTTTGAGTTTGTCTTGGATTAGTGGTTACCTTTTGTTTTGCGGTCATTTGGAGTGTTTTAAAGTGAGATTCAATTCAATCAAGTCTAATTCTTCTACAACCTTTTGGAGTGGAGTTATTGGGCTTTAGATCACATTTCACAGTAAGAATCATAATAACAGTTTGTCAATTTATTTGGAGTAGCTTCCAGCAAACACCAGTAATAAATCAAAATCTACACCAATATATTAACTCATTCTGGGAAAGTGTGTTCAATAAGGCAGAAGGCAAACAGAACTACTCATGACTACAGTAGAGAAGCAATAGCATAAAAAGCATTTTAGTAACAATAACTAAAAATATCATTTAGTTAGAGAGCAAGTGCAAGTATTAGTTTTTTAGATTCTCCAAGACTATATACATGGGCACCCATTATCCAACAATTTGGTTGGCAGAGTTAAGGTCGACTGATTATCAGAATAACAAGCATTCATCAGATTCTTATCAAGTCGATTAACACATTTCTTAACAAATATTTGAAAATTATGCAGTTTTTTTTTCACCCCCTTCTGTTTACCTAGTCGTCATGAATATTAATCCTATATGAGCCCCATAGAATCTCAGCAGGAGGAAGCATAATGACACAACCCAAAGACAAGAAAATTACGAGCTGTTGAAAAGAGAACCCTTATAGTAAATATGACAACCTACCTTAATCATGTCCAATATGATTTCCATCCCGCCATACTCCCTAACTGCACCTGCTATTGCAAACTCAACCTCTGGATCTTGAGATTCCTCTCTATCTTCATCCAGCTCTTTAATCATGGGTTCTGTGGCTTCACCATCCAATCCCTACCATTGTATCAAAAAGCATAAGAAATAATAGTTAAGACCTTTTTATTAAAGTAAGAAAGCTCAGAGCAGCAAAAATCAAAACAATTCCAGACATACTACTCATCACGGTTAAACTATCATTCAGAGATTGTCATCACATGACATGGTGGGAACATGAGTGTATTAATGCTTATCACAATGTTATTTTACTCAGTACTCCCTCCAGTTATGATTAGTTTACCCATTTATTTGGGCACAGAGTTTTAGGAGAAATAGGTATGTAGGTCATAGAAGGAAAGAGAAAGTACTAATTAATTGGCATATTGTATTGAAGTTAATGTTGTGGGCCAAGAAAAATAGAGTGAGAAGGTAAAGATAATAATAAAAAATCGGTGGGACCATTCCAGAAATAGAAAAAAAGAAATGGGTAAACTAATAAGGGACAACCAAAGAAGGAAAGTGGGTATAGTACGTCAGAAAAATCTAGCTAAGTCGTTATGTATCATAACACCACTAAACATAGCACACGCACACACATATTTCCTATTGAGGGGTGGTTGTTTCACAAGAAGCTAGCAGCACCAGTAGTCATAGAACCAGCTCCTCATGTTTCCACAAGTTACTAGGAAGTCACAAGGCCAAGCCTCTATGAGGATCTAATACCAGTTTCAGAATTTCAAGTAGCAGATAGAGACGGTTATTCCAATCTGCATCAAATTAAACTACTCTAAGGAGCTAGAGCTGAACCTGGAGACGATATGTCACAATCATAGGAGGACAATCCCTTGTTGAAGCAGTACCACCAGCGGCTAGCATAGTTGCATTAGCAACAGTATTTGACGATTGAATGTTGGCCTTCTTCCACACATGCTCATAAACTTGAGCAACACTCAGATCTAGAGAAATGATATTCCCAGCGACTAGCAATTCCATTCCGTAGTCATCTTCTATAAGACCCAACAGATCCAGCTGATGACATATTTTGTTTTTCACGTCACGCATCAAAGGACCAACTTCAGCGCTAGAATAGGGATTTTTGGTCATGGATCCCCTGATAAATTCTTCCTGAGTGTGGGCCTTATTAAGAACCAGCAAGTACACAGACTCTGGTTTTGATGGACAGATTAGATTGCAAAGTTGCTCCAAGATAAACTGCATTAAAACACAATCATGAGCAACTAAGATTAATGGAAATCAGTCATAATAGGAAACAAATAATGCTACAGGGGTGTAAAGGGACAGATATTTCTTACCAAAGAAATTTGTCCTTTCTTCTCATCTCCGTGAATCTGTAAACCACATATACAAGCCCGTATGAACAGTCGCTTATTCTCACTGCTTTCCTGCAGAAGGCTATCCAGCAAATCTTTCAGAAGACGATTGCAATCACTGATTAACTTTGTCTTCTGGACAATTAATCCCCGAATGACAATGAGGGCTTCTAGAACTTCAGAGAGCAAGTCGTCTCGCATAAATCTGACATGAAAACAACAGTAATTTGAGGATGAACAGAGCCATTTACCAGGTGAATTTCAAAAAAGAAAAAGAACACAAGATTTATTCGAAAAACCTTGCTCTGATGTTTGGGATCTCCAAAAATTTGCCAAGAAGCTCTATTAGCTTGTGAAGTATGAACCCCTGTGAAATGTCAATATGCAGACTCCTCTCCAAGGATTCAATATTGTTAACTTCTTGGGTAATCAACTTGCATATGGTGCGTAAACATCCCCTGACAGTAAGGAATAAGCGAGCATCTTCCATCTCTATCATCTTAAAGAGCAAGTCAAAATACTCCACAGCATTTTCAGCAGCAGAGAGAGTCAAAGGCAACCATGCCATCAACAAGTTCAACAAGCGGAACCGTCTAGATGAACTCTGGGCACAGAGCAGATTCACCAACATACACATCTCTGATCTTATTGATTGCGAACAAGCACTTAGTATAAGTCCAGAAACCCATGACCCCAGTTCAAACGACGCAAAGTTATTCCGAGCACAAGCACGGCGCTTCCATCTAAGTCCATACTTCAAAGCTAAAAAGTCATATCTCTGAGGTCGTGACTTGTGGCCAGGACCTCTGAATGCCTGTGAAACTTTGCCCTGCCTCCTGACAAAATCAAGATATGATGCACCCTTCTCCCATTCTGAATAACTCAACAAATGAATGTCTTGAGTCTTCTGTGAACCATTCCAATTTCTCTCCACCAACTCTGACGTAGAATTACTCGCATTGGCTGGGACACCTAATGTACCAGGAACATCTGAATTACTAGCATCTTTTGATGGTTGAGATTTTCCACCTGTTTCTTTGTCCAGCATATCAGGTTTTGGAGGTGTACATGCCTGAGATATGATCCTCAAGCAAGGAAGAATTACATGCTCTGATATGGCTGGATGATTGGAACCCACTTTAATTGAAGTAAATAGCAACTGGAAAACAACACGTAGCCTCGATTCCCAAAATTCATCAGTTGACGAACAAATCTCCGAAAGCAACAACATTTCTTCTCGGGTAGCCACAGCAATGTCCATGGATCGATGATGTTCAAGGCAGTACAAGACTTTCTTCTGTATCAGATTATTCAACTGATTAACAGCATTCATATCACCCTCGGAAAAAGCACAAAGCACAGCTCTTGCCTGTGAGCGAGCAGACTTTGGACCTTGATGAATATTGTTCTCAAACAATTCCGTTAAGATGCCCGATGCGACAAGCTGTTTCTTAGAATTGGGATGCTTTGATAGAACCTGCAATATCTCAAGGCACTGGACAACAAACGTGGTAGCACAGCCATAGCAACTGCTCGGTGTCCTGGAAACCACAAATCTTGAAGGTTCTGTTGTCTGAGCACAGTGTTTCTGGTGCAGATAATTCATCAAAACTCGTCGAAGCCCTTGCAGTGTCTGGACACTTTTGCTCACAGAATCAAAAGCTGCCTTGCACTTCTCACCATAGAGCACACCTAGAAGTGCAATTTTACGATTTATCTTACAGGAAGGTCCAGGCAAGGAAACCATCATCTGCTGCACAGAATCCTTTTGCTGCGAGTCTATGTCATTCTCACCAATGCTGGATACAATCTTAAGTAAGGGTTTTTTGAACCCCAAAAGTTGCTGATACCTCCTGTGGGCATTTTCTGATTCAGATTCAATTGCTGCAAGTCCTCTCTTCATATCCTCGTCATTTTCCATGTTATCGAAAGTAAAGCTGGGTTTTGCCATGAAGTTGAACTCAAAACGACCATATTTACTGTATCCACATTCATTGCACAGAAATGAGTCCAAATTCTCATAATTGATGTTGCGACATTGTCTGCATTGATATGCATTCTCATGGCAGTTGCTGCATATACCATGCCTATCAGTGACAGGCCGACTACATCTTGGGCATTGCAACGGTTCCATTGATGAAGCCTGAAGATTTTCATAGAAGGAATCGAGTTCAATCATGAAGTTGCAAGCAGTAATTGGAATAGGGAAATCTACTTTCAGCTCTGTCTGATTAGACGCGAGGTGGCAGCTTTTGGCGCGCTTCCACAATGACCAATTATTTTTTAACTCTGATAAGTCGGTCACAGGTCTGTTGTTATAATACAAGTTCAGAACCTTAACTGATTTGGACTTCCGAGCATCATGCACATTCATTGTAACAGATTGAATGGTGTAGCTTCCCGTACATTTCACTATTATACGATTGTCTGTGAATTTCGTCTCAGATTTCAGGCTCTCTAGCTTCATCCTACTGTAAGGCACCTCAGGAGAGCTACAAGAGACACAAGGCTCACTTTCTAAATAATATCCATCAAACTCCACAAGACCACTCAATGTGTTGTATATACGAGAATTTGGATGATTAGCCAGTAGTTCATTCTGCATATGAAGAGTCTCATAGAAGCACTGAATTACATCAGAAGTCAAGCATTTATCTAAGAGTTCAGCATTTAGCTGCTTTGAGCTGACATCAGGAACTTTGCCAAGCAACCATGTTTGCAATTCCGTATACTCAGCTATGTTTGGTCCATACATCGGCAAACACTTCACCTTCTCGAAGAGCACCCTTAACATGTTCTCCTTAAACAACTGCTTTCCATGCTGCCAGATGCCGTGAAGAACACACTTTGCTTCAGCACGTACAGCACTTGAGTTCCACTCAAGAAGAAAGCAATCAATGAATTGCCTCAGGACTTCACCATCCTTGTCAGTGAAGATGTCAACAGCAACTTCCATGTCTAAGCAAGATTTTTCAGAACCAGACTCTGTTCCATCATCTCCTTTCTTTTTCTTTTTAGTATCCTGCGAATGTGATGCAGATTTATTAGAGCCCACTGCAGCATCCCCTGATTCAGCTTTCTGAGAAGAATGGTTCATATCCTTCCCAGTGTAGAAGGCCAAATTTAGGAGTTTGAGTGTCTGAATAACAGACTCCTCCCCAAGATAGAATATCCACTTCAACAAAAGAGGCAAAACTTCTGCATGCCTCAAACAATACTTCTGCCAGTTTCTAGGACGTGCAGCAGCTACTTCAGCCATCGTACACAAACACTTTATGATTTTAACACTTCTTTCATATGGGACAGGATTCTGAAAACCACCAGTCTTGTTTACATGTTTGTGCAGCCTCTTAATTTCACTTGAGAACTGCCACGAGTCCCGAACACTGTAATAGTGAGACTTGCTTCCACATAAATGCAGAAAGAGTCTTCTTGCATACCTCCTAACAAAAGTTGTGTGTGGATTATTTATATAACTGCAAAGAACATCTTGATATCCTTCTAATTTCAAGTCTTTGCTGGAAGAAAGTTTGTACACCTTCTCTTTTTCCCCGGTTTTGTCATGCTTTTCAGGACGAACCAGACTGTAGACCAAACGGAAAGTATTCTCCAACAATAGTCTATGGTAGTCGGCAAAGATGTCGACTCGGTGGGCCTTTGCATATGAATCTGAAAAGAATGGAGAAAAATTGCCTGCTGGAAGCTCTCTTCGGACGCTTAGTAGAGCCCCGCACCCAGAACCAGGGTGCGAACTAGATGAACTTTCAAGATTACCAGCAGATGACTTAAAAACATGGACTAGCTGCTGCAAAATATCCATGAGATAATTAACAAAAGACTGTTGGCGAAGAACATTACAAGCTCTTAGCAGCTGCATAGTGAAGTCATTTTTGTCTTGGTTGTCTGAAGATACTGCAGCAGCAAATGAAGCAGACAATGGATTTTGAGTATAGCTTCTATCAAGTGTATCCGAGGATCCACCGGATTTTGGAACAGAGCCATCACTCCCAGGCTGGTGCCAATTTCTTAGCATTAGGGTAAAGAACATACAGACAAGGATTGTGACTTCACCACAAGAAGATCGACTTCTGGCAACAAATGGTTTTTTAAGATTAATCTCATCCAGAAACCACTTTATCAGTTTCTCCAGATCTAAGCTTTCAGGGTTTGAGCTATGTATAAAAGGTCCACCGACAGCAGAAGATAGCCGGTAAAATAGTTGCATGACAGGAATAGCTCTAACACCAGAGGTTGTCAACATCCAGCCTCTCAACTGATCCAAGAGCTCGGAGAGAAGCAAGGAATTTACAGCTCGCTTCGATTCAGAGATCGAGATTGGATCCAACACGGAAGGTGAGAAATCCTCAAGCTCATTGGGTTCCAGCACATGGATAGATGGGGTAGAATTTTGCACATTTGAGTTTGACGAGGTTGGCAAAATGCCCGAAACACTTAACTCACCGGAGGGAAAATGAATTTCAGTGCCCTCTCCACCTAAATTTTCCACTTCTATTGGGATTGCCGTCATTAGATGATCTCGGGAATGTGGTGGAGGAAGCCGGTCTGCATCCACCACTTCATAACATGCTTCACATAAATCAAAATCTGGGCAAACAGTGCAATGCCATCTTCGCCTTAATATAGGAACAGTAGAGCAACCATCACAACAATATTGAACCGAGGATGTGACAGTTTCTTCTTCCATCATGACCTGGGCATTGCCTCCGGATGCAGTCACTGTATCCACATGGGTAGATGCTGAAGTAGCATTGTCTGCCGCATCATCAGTAGTCAACATAGTTTGCTTTGGAAATGGAACTTGGAGCAATCTTGAAGAAATTGCCAGGCTATGCATAGGATGAAGAAAATTATATCAGCAGTTTAACCAAGAAAGGTGAGACAAGATGACAAAAGGCATAAGAAAATCAATTACCTGCTTGCTGTCTGGACAGCCTCATTAGGAGAAAATAAGAGTTTCTTTAACAACACTACTGCAGCTGCGACGGAGTGTCCACCAGCCTCCTTCCCATGTAAAGCCAAACATTCCGCATAGCAATAAATGAGTTCCACAGAAGATATAACAATATTATTCATGGTCTGTGTGTCTGGCTGCTCTATCTCCAATATTCCCCACAAGACTTGCATAAGCCCATCTACGACTTGAGAACCTGCAATATCAAAATTATTAGAATTCAACTTCCAAAGAGCCAGCTGCAACAAAGCTCAAAATTGGATAATAATGTTAGTATGAAACCCTTAATTCCCAATACCACCAATTTAGTAATAAGAGATGTGAAACTGCACATATTGGATTGAAATGTATGTAATAGCATCAATAAACTAATCAAACTATGGCTCAGTGATGATTTATGCACCCTCATCCCTGCAGATCAATAACTCTTTGATAAGTTGTAGCAACAGCACTAGATATAAGGACAGCTACCACTACTACTACTGTCGTTTCACCATTATGACTAATAATACAAGCACTAACAGCAACAACAAGAAGGAGAAGAAAGCTACTAAGGCAAAAAAATTCACAGGAAAAGGGCAACATAAAAAGCTGATTTGTCTCAATTTCAAGTTTCGGAGAAAAACTTTTCCTGACACAAAAAATTGGACAAATTGAAAAAGTTCAAAAAGAGGAGAAATAAAAATAAAAGAATGGTTGAGTAAATAAGGATTTTATAAACTAATAATAGCCAACCAACAGAAAGCACCTTTTGACAGTGTACAGATGCATGACAACAGACTTCATTTCAAGACTAAAATCACTAGACCTCAAAGAAAGCGGCGGCATACAGTCTCACACTGGTCAGAAGAGGCAATCACTCATCCGTTGCAAAATATAATTACAGAAACAAAGAGAAAGAAGAGAATTTAAGAACTCTTCAGACCATTCATCTCAAGAAAAGCAGCCAAATTTGACCTTCGATGCAAAGCAATCTTAGACACAGCGTGCATCTGAGCAGTGAATTCCTCAATAATCCATGCTGATGTAGAACCACCCACCCCCAACCTTGATAATATCAAAGCTGCAGATTTTACCACACCAAGAAGGCGCATACTATCCTTAACCTGAGCAAACAATTTAGATCAGCGAACATCAGATCATAAAGCACAACTCTAATCTGTAGAACCTGCATCTGATTAACATGAGAAAAGAAAGACATGGAAAATAGAGTGCCAAAAGAATGGATTAAATACTTGGTAATAGATTTCTCTTTTAGGGTATGCAGCCTGCAAAATACGACATGCAGAAGACTGGAGTAGTGGCTCTCCATCGCTTTCAAAAATAGTTTCAAGCAGCTGCTTGCACTTAAGCACACTTAATTCTGGTTTCATATCTTCAACTTTTGAGCACCCCTGAGGCTTGCATAGCAAATACAATCTTGATAGAAGTTTGAGCCCATCTGCCAACACTTCTTCCTCAGGAGGCGCAGACTGCATAGAACGGATCTTTTTCCTAGATTTAATAGCCCATGAATTACTTCCTAGTACACGAGCTTCCATGTCAAGAACTGCATCCATTTTCTCTTTCCAGCCAAACTCGTCTTTGGGGCGTCCATAAACCTCCAGTGAGTCTATTCTAGGCAATGCAGAGCCATTGAAAGTTGGCCCCACTGACACTGTAAATTCTTCATCAGCAAGGAGAGACTCGGCAACGATAAAAGGAATGTCATACCAACACCGCATGCCTTCATCTAATTTGATCACCCTCTGAAAAATAGTTATATCAGAAGGGATGTGATTTGCTGAGGTATTTCCAACATGTACACGGATGCCAACCATTACTATATCAGGGTTTGAATTTGACACTGTAATCTGAAAAAAAAGAATGAAGTTGTCAATTCAGATGATTATGACAATAAAATGTGCTCAATTTTCACAAAAGGAGTAAGACACAAACGTTAAAGTCTGAACCTCAACACACCCATTTGTGCAACGCAAGTCATACATGATGGGAACTGACAACATATTGTGAAGCATTAAAAGCTATCCGCAAAAGAAAAAAAGTGAAATGTCACCCTAAGGGCATGCTTGGATTGGGAGTAATGTATTAAGGTGGTAATAAAAGAAAAATTAAAGATAATGAAGGTGGAAGGAGGTGGTAGGCGGAAATAAGTATTGATTGTGTGAGAAGGGGGAAGTATTACCCTCATTTTTGGGGTTAATAGTCACCCACCAATCCACACCCCCCCAAGGGTAATGTTATTACCCTCTTTTTGAGGGTTTTAGTTCCCCATCCATCTCTCCCTCCTCACATCCATCTCTTCTACTCCCACCTAAATTCATCTTCATTTTCTTCGTTACATCTCCATTATGAACTTAATGCATTACCCGCAATCCAAGTATATGCCCTAAAATAGAAAAATCATCGTGATATGACGATAGATTATCATAAGTCCACCTCATGAAAGATTTTGCCATTGTGCAATTCCACGATATTAGGAAGAACAGATGGGAAACGGTACATCCAGGTAATAGAATGGTTGAAATACCTTAAACCCAGAAGAGCTGGGACTTTCAAGAAACCCATCTTCAGATGTTAAGCTCTGCTTAGCTCCTTCAGTATCACCATTTCTGACAGCATCGCCACCCAATTTTACATCAGAAGTGATGCACACTGTCTTCTCAAAGAAATCGAGAGGAAATTCAGGGTTTACACCAGCGTAAGCTTTATTGCTGAGGATGTTTGGACCCAATTTTTTGACCTTCTCAGACGTTGCATTTGACCCAGAATCACCTGCAGCTTGAACATGTGAAAATATCTGAAGGCTACCATCATCATGCAGGATAAGAGAGTGGATCTTGTCCTTGGATAAAGGTTTATAAGCAGTTGCACCAACCACAGGTGAGTTTGACCCAACTGCATGTCGTATATTCTGAGAGAAAATCTCATGAGCTCCCAAGGACACAGCAAGTGCAGCATTTGCTCTCCAGCTTGAAAAGCACACAAATAACCCACTACCAGGAATCAATTCTTTCCAATGATGCAACCCAGCCGGTCGTCGCTTGTCATCTTGTTCATCCTC
Organism: Beta lomatogona; assembly: GCA_947646795.1. Taxonomy (NCBI): domain Eukaryota; kingdom Viridiplantae; phylum Streptophyta; class Magnoliopsida; order Caryophyllales; family Amaranthaceae; genus Beta; species Beta lomatogona. The sequence continues at coordinate 2,614,882 of CANSNZ010000957.1, read as the reverse complement.
ATACACAGCCGAAATCTCTGTTAAAGATGTTGCATCTGAGTTCAGCCGGCCAATAAAGGTACTTCCATCTTGATACGATACAAAGAGTAACTTATAGGTAGATGAGAAGTATAAAGACGACCCTTTGACATGGACATCTCTAGTGGAAATATCAACTTTTTCATTCAGTTGTTTCGTCCCCGCATTGACTTCAGTCGACAACTGAAGCTTGAACAAGTTTCCCAGTTCTGAAAGCACAATGAGATAGACTTTACCCTGAGATGCCACAGAGAGTACAGCATCCGTAATCATCTGATCTGCCAACGTGAAGTAATGCAAGGGGCTGATGTTGTCCTGTGACAGATCATAAATCTTAACGAACCTATTAGTGACCACCATCAGTTGCACTTGAGAGCCTGGGACCCAATCAACCCGCCTAATATAAGCACCCTGAAGAGCTAATTCAATAGCAAGACGATCTGTCACTTCACCCCGAGGAGTAACAGTGAAGACCTGGCAGTCATCGTACCCAGCGACAGCAAGATAATTCTCAGCCAAAGGGTTAAAAGCAAGATGTACAATTTCAAAACGAACTACATTCTTGGAAAGAGGCTTAACATTAGTCTTGTCCGCCGTCACAGGTGCGACAGTGGCCTGTCCAATAAGCTGTCCAACATCAAATATAGCAACTTTATCACCCTCCCCCCACAGCAAGCCTACCACGACCGCTCACACTGAGCAAAGATTTCATAAGAGCACCACTAGCTAGAAGAGAACGGAGTTCCTTTGCATTGGAGTAATCTGCCTTAATCTTAAGATCTAAGGAACCACTTTTGTAAGCCTTCTTCAACTGCAGGAGATCAGATCCATATGATAGTACTTTCTCTACTCCTAAAATAAGATTTTTATCTCTCGAAAGGTTTCCATCCCTTCTCCTTGTGATGGAAGGCAGAAGCAAGTTACAAATTTTAAGCACCTGAGCCTCAAGGTCAAGTTCTTCATAAAGACGAGGAATTGCACCTTGGATGTCGTTAGGAACAGAAAGCCTCAGCGAGTTATCTGCTTCAATAGAAGCATCTTCATCAGGATCCGAATCACTTACTGGCAATTGATCTCCATCCTCCGTGAAAGGCAGTAATGATTGGAAATTGCCAGGGCCTCTATCAGGTGCAGCATTGCTTCCAGTGAATTTCCTTGGCTTCAAACACTGGCATGTGCTCCCTCTAACACCCCCGGCTCCACAATCACAGAAGAAACGACTGGAACGTGAGTATACAACCCGATGACCACGGTGACATACTTTCGCACAAACAGAGCAACAGCCTTTTGACACAGTCAGATCACAAGTATAACAAAAGTACCAATGTTGTTCCATGAAATTGCTGCCGCTAGAAGTAAATGTGCAGACTTTGGAAGCAAGGGCCCGTTCACTACTGGAATCCTCTTCATCGTCCTTGTCTATACTTGCCGCCTCCCCATCAGATGTTCCATCGTCCTCATCTTCATCTATAGATGCTGCATCATACTCAAAAGACACTGAGCTACCATCCTGATTAGCACTAAGAATCAAAGTGTCAGTACTTTTTCTAGAGCCAGCCGTTCTACTAGAAATAGATCCCAGCCCACGACTGCTCCCCGGACAAGGATTTCCCAGTGCTTTTAGCTGGAATAGATGCAAAAGATCCAGAATCAGTCAGAATAATCTCAAAGAAACTGAAAAGGAACTTCAGTCCCTGCAGCTGATGTTCCTCAACAGCGAGCTTCTCCATCAAAGAGAGACTACTCTGCAGCAGTAGTCTCATTGAAGGCTCATCTCTTAAGAGTTGAGTCACAAAACCAAAATAAGATTTTGCAGTGTGAATATCATATACTTTAAAAGCTGTCTCCAACGAAACAAGTAAAGCATTAAACAAATGGCTGTATAATTCTCTAGAAAGCGGGTCATCAGGAGATACAAGGCACAAAATGAAGCTCATGGTTGATTCTCTGAGGGACATTGAACTTCCTTTAGCACATGTAACTGCTGACGTAAGATTACCAGAATCTTCAGTCGAGAAACTCAACAATCTCTTCTCAAACCACTTGGACAGACAACTTAAATCTATACCAAGAAATTTCTTTTGAATTCTTTGTTTGACATAAGGGCCCAGGTCCCCTGACAAAACATCAATAAAGAAATTGAGAACCTTGGCATTGACTAATTCAGAGTGACAGCTTTCTAGAGAGTCGATCAGAACAAGCACATCACCACGCTGTGAACCATAAAGTTCAACATCCTGTTGAGAAACATCTTCAGCACCAAGATAAAATCTGAGAACATTGACCCCAATGGAATCTCGCTGAAGAGCGTCCATCATATCAACAGCTTTGACAACTAGTTGTTCAACCTTAACGTGGTCGGCACTCCCACTAAGATTGATGTCCGAAAGAAATCCTTCAATCTGCTTCATCAGGAACAACGAACTATAATCTGGCCCTTCTGCACCTGCACACCCACGACATATATCTCCACACTTTTCACCCAAATTTTTTAAAACCTTATCATATTTCACTGACATCACAGAGTCAAGAATCCCATGGAGCACGTCAGTCTCCAAAGAAATTTCTCCCCTTGTCCCACTGATTTTAATTAGCAAATCAAGAAGACAAATTAGTCCTCTGATACTGAGAATAGAGGAAACGAGAACCCCACTGGAGGGTTGAGGGTGTGTGGGGAAACCATGAAGCATGCATTCAGAGGATATAACACCCAGTAAGTGGGAAGCCCTCTTGCTTATTACGCTGTCAATCTTTGTAATGAGGTCATAAACAGACTCCAACCCCACATGAACTAGACCATTCTTCACCAGGATCTCCTCCTTCATGCACTCATCAAATTCAGTGTGTTTGAGAAGCAAAAGAGCAGAATAATTCTGGGCATGTGACTGGTTCTCACTAATGGTGAACAAAAAAGCCTTCTGGTACACACTGATATATTTAGCCAATAATGAAGACAAACTTTTCAGTATCACAGGGACTTTATTAGTTTCCAACATCAAGGCGATGAAACCTTCAGCAAAGGCAACAAACTCCGGATCAGATGCATTTTCTGTCCATATAAAGTCGACTCCCGGGACAGAATTCTTACAACAGTAGCTCCCAAAACCGGTATAAAGGAAAGAAAGAACCAGGGAAAGCCACTGCCCACTTCTCAACCAGTCCCAACCAAACTCCAGAATGTCATCAGGCAAGGAAACAGAACACAAGTGCTGAAGCAACCTTGTGATCATATCCACGGGGTCCACATGGCTATTTACAAGATCATAATGTCCCAGCAATAAATGGCTAAAAAGAACAAAATGTTCAATATTTGATGTATCAAGATCACAGTTGGCACTCCAAATGGAGGACAGGCGGCTCACTGACAATCCAGCAGCAGGCATATCCAAGCAAAGCAGAAACATGTACCTCTCGAGAACCAAATCTTCAATTGTTGCAGCCTTCTTACCCCTCCATAGCCCCACAAGTGGTGAAAAGACAGCATATATGTCATTCCAACTCCCAAAGGGATTAGCGTCGGCTGCATCGCAGCTAACCAGCCTCGCAGGGACAGATTCAAAATCGATAAGATGATTAAGCAGGTTGCTGAGGAGAGACTCTTCTTTAATAAACGAACTCATAACCTTCCCGACAACAATAGAGGACCAAGATATCACAGAATCATTAGGTTGGCGATTCTGGCATCCAGCAAGTCGGGCTACATTCAGCTTCACTCTGAAATCCATGAGCAATGAGGTTGGACAAGCACGAAAATTCAACAACATATGTCGGAAAATTACAATCAACCGTGAAACTATCAAAGCCCAGCAAGATAGCTGCGAACTGCTCAACATCTGTGAGCTGGCAGCAAAGGTCTTTAAATTAGAGAAAATGAGGTCTGCTAGAGCCACCTTTTCACTTTCAGAAGACAGATGGAAGGCCAAAAGAATAATCTCCATGTGAAAGACATTAGGAAGAGAGGTGACAAGTTCCCTCAGTATGGGGCAATTTGAGCGTACATCTTTTTCTTTTTCAACTATAAAATTCACAAACCGATTGTAAAGTTTATTTCTCAAATGGCTGCCAGCTGAACCCACTCTACAGACTAATGTCTGAGCGACCAATACAAGGGTTTGATCATTGTAAGCAAAAGACCCATTTTCAACCTTCAATATTTGAAGGACAAGGTGCTCCTCCAGCACATCAGAGAGAGCATGACGCTTAAGCAGACCATGCAACATCTCGAAACATATTTCTTGAATTTGCTCTATCCTCCTTTGCTCATGTACACCAGTCCCACCATCAAACCCATCATAGTGACAAATTTGAGAGCCAAGCATCGACAGCAGAGAATCGATATGATCTCTGCTAAGCTTCTTGCAAGCATCCTCATACACAGGAGTACACCATTCTGGAGAAAATATGCAGGACTTGAGGAAGATGAAAAATTCAGCAGCAGCTTGTATTATCATGTCATAAGAACCAGTGAGGGGATTAACAGAAGGTACTTGCTCATATCCATCATTTGATCCAACAGAGCGACCACCCTCAGAAAAGAGATCTCCAAATAAGGCTTCATCATCGTGGCAACCAGTGTTTTCCAACTCAGGAATCGAACTGGATTTTGCACAAGAAGAAGATTTCTCAAGTTTTGGCTGCAATTTCACTCCCTCGTTATGCAAGAAACAAAGAAGATGTATCAGATTATCCACCCACTGAATTGATTTAGGAAATATGATTTCCAAGAGTTCCTCAACTGTGTAATTCTTCGACAACATTATAATGCCAGATCGAACTTGACACACACCTCTGGCCTCAGGATCAGATATACCCAATGAGAGGTCAGCATCCAAATCCCTCACCACATGCTTCTCATTTCCTTGATTTTTAACATCTCCAATGAGTTTCACAACATAAATTACACAGCGAGGGAAGTAAACCAGAGGAGGTTTCAAATTACTGACTGACTTGTTATATCTCCATACACTAAGATCCAAAATACCAAGTATAGAAGCCAGAACACATGCCCTAACGTTCTGGAAGACCCTCTTACCGCAGCTAAGTATTTGTACCAAATGTAGAAACTCTTCAAGGATATTCAGTACAGCACTGTCATAGTAATTTTCGAATGCTATATTGCTACTTATGAACTCAATTCCCGGTCTAAACATGCCAGGAAGCACGTCAGCAAAAGCAGCAATACTCTGCAGCAATTCAGAGTCCAATTCAACGTAAGGGACACTCCTAGCAAGATTTCTAAGTAACTTCAGAATATTCAATGAAAGAGATAGTTTTCGACAGAAGCTCATATCTGCCAGCTTAACATCGAATGCTTCCGGAAGCTGAACAAGTTCTGTACAGAATAGAATTAGCCGGTGGATGCAACCTGAACGAAGAACAGCCCAATGCTGAGTTGAAGACACCAACTTGTTGTGATCTTGGGTATAGATGGAGTCTGTAGGCGATTGTGTCGCATTACCAACTTGCATATCTGACGTCAATCTCATAACAAGCTGATCAACAGGTTGTTCTCCTTCACATGCAGCAATTGAGAACATCAGTGATGTTATAAATGACTTAACATATATGAAGTACATAGAATGCAATGGCATCATATAAGTTCCAAAAGAAGCATACCTAGGGAATTCCACCGGGTGTGCTTTTCAAACAAAGAACCTCCCTCTTTAAAAGAGACAGGAGGCAAGCCATCTACAAGGGAACTTGCTATGCCAGACTGAGATGAATCAGAATCATTATCAATCTGACCCAGTAATCCCGTTTCCAGCAACTTCACCGCAAGATTCTGAGACTCGTATGGAAGCAAAATCAGCTAAGTGCTTTGTCATTCGATCTTTTCATCAAATAATGCATAGAATTTAGAGTAGAATGTTTAACAACCAATAAAGAACAGAAAAGTCATTTTCTTTATTGCACAGCAGATGACAAGTAACATGAGAAAGAAAAATAACAAACTTTCTCCAGCTTCAAGCAAGTTACAAGCAAATGTATTCAAAAACAAAAAAATAAAACGAAGGAAAAGTTAATTCAAAATACAGCATCATGATGAACAGTCAGATACCAAAGAACACACACACTATACCAAAATACAGCTGATTGGCACTCTGGTAGGTTCCAGTAAATCAAACTCTGACACATGTTTAGAAAGTAGGTGTGGACAAAAAGATTCACATTATGTTATCCTATTTTTAATATCACTGGAGATTATAATTAAAATAAAATAAAATAAGCAATGTATATTATATTGTTCTATTTGATTATATTTATTTAGAATTGTTGTCTCTTGTCTTTTAAAAAGAAACTTGTTATTGTTTTATCTCCCAAAAGATAGAATGGGAAACGATGTGTCCTTTCATGCGGAATATGGCCCTTTCACTTGCATCCTTAAACATCTATAATTCATATGCATGGATAAAGACCTACATTTTTGTTCATAATGCAGTTACTAGAAACACATTGTGTTAGTCGGACCTCTACTCTATAGTAATATCAGTGTCAGTTTACAAGAGAAGAAATTTGTTTTATCCTTCGAGATGAATGCTTATAAACCTTGGGTACCGTTTGAGGGAGCAATAAAAACTAATTGGTGACTTTGGATTCATTGATGGCAAATGTAAGATCGCTCATCTTCGTCCAGGTAGAGGCCAATGCTAGATTCATACATAATGTAAAATAGGATCTATCCTAAGGAGGAAAGAAACATAGCGTCATTTGATATAACATTTAATTTTTGAAGGAGCATTTTGTAAATTTTAGTACTGATTCAATTTATCTCATAATAATCCATGTGTTGAGAACATGGTAAACAACAATACGTGCATTGGTAAGCTATGAAATAGAAAAGGAAGAAACCTCAAAGCTATATGTATTCCATGATTTCGATTTTCTTTTCATAAAACTAAAGCACATCACTCCACCAAATCACAAGGCAGAATCACAAAAGCAAACACTGTCCTTAACATCCTCCTCTCAGTGCTCCTTTTACCTCCCAAAACTGGCTAATTGTATCAATGAAGTCATCGACTCATCGTACATTTGATAATCAGCAAAAGTATACAGAGTTTGTCCTGAAAATTTCTCCTTTTTTCTTCATTCCTACTGTTACACTTTAAAGTATAAATACAACATAATTATGACATCTAATATTTTTGAAAGAAAAAGGAGCTGATTTGATCATAAATTTTTAAATTCTTAATATAAGGAGATCTACCATTCATGAAATGTACCAAATCTTGGCTGGTTGTGCTCAAGACCATTCCTAGTCCCATACTGGATTAAACTTCAAGTTATTCTAATATTGCATAAATAAATAACTGCTCATGACCTTCCACAATTTGTAATTTGCTTTAGAGTGTGTTCAAAATTAAATAATCCAATTATGCAAAGATATTGCATGCATTTGATGTGTCTCACAAGCTATCTAATCTACTTTTAATCAATCGAAAGAAATAACAATTTTAACGAAAAAGCCATTACATTTCTACATAGACAAGATAGTCAGTCCACAGTTTTCTCCACAATTACGCCACATTATTGTAGTATGAAATATGAACCACTGCATAAGCTTGAACGTGAAATATATGTGTATACTTTATACCATAACAAACATCAGCTATCTACTACAACACAAATCACTGACCTGCAAGCTCAAGTCATCACTAATATTCGATTTCTCCAAGCAGCACAAAGCGAACTCCATCGATTCATGCAAAGTAGCAACAACCTCAGGCTCCACATGCTCAACTGCTCAAAAATCCACAAAAAAACAACGAAAATTTTTACAAAAAATGCTAAAAAAAACGAAAAACTATATGATCAAATTAAAGGATGAAGTACCTGAAAGCGATCGAGTGGCGGGAAGCAATCAAAAGTGCAAGAGAACAAACAGAATGAATCTGAGAAACGCTCCAACATTGAAGCCCTAACTTCTGCGTATTATCATCAAAATCAGCTTGATTTTCGCCATCGATCGCTTCAACACCGTAATTGAGGATAGAATAGAAGTGGTGCAACCCTAATTTGAGTGAACTGGAAGTTCGAAGTCTCAAAAAGAGATCGCTTTGAGCAGATGATACAGCTTCGACAAGTTTCGCGAGTTCTTCCGCCATTGTTGCACCTTGAAGGAGCGATCGGATGACCGAAAATCGACGATCAATTCATCGGTGAAGTAGAGAGAGAAAAATAGAGAGAGAGATTTATCGTTGTTGATGTTGTTGTGAAATGGTGAGTTAGAGAAAATTGAAGGAGAGAAAGAGGAGGGAGAATTTAGAGGAGGTTTAACTTGTTATGGAGGTGGAAAGTATTTATAGGAGGTGGCTTTTGGAAGCACTGAACTGGAGAAAAGGAGGAAGAAATGGGACTTTATTCTTTGCCTTGGACAAGTGTTCTTGTTCCTTTCGTTGATTTATGGTTCTTTCAATCTTTGATGAAGTATTACTAATTGTTTAACCGACTTACTTTAAATTATGGAATTGTGATTTGTGAATCTTAGATATATGTTGTCTTGTTTGTTTGTGAGATGCTTTTGTTATTTATGTCTTGTGGACAGTCGGAGGTATTTTTAAACTTTATTGTTTTCTTATTTATTAAGAAATTTTTTGAAAAAAATTATACTTCCTCCGTTCCATTTTAAATGAAACGTAAGGCCATAGGATTTAGAATAGGAGAGAGATAGAAAAAAAGCAGGGCCGTGTGATGAGGAGAGATAGAGAGAAGTGAATACCAAATAAGGTAACGTTTCATTTATTTTGAAAGACCTAAAATAGTAAGTGTTTCATTTAAAATGGAACGGAGGAAGTATTCGTTTTCTTGGATAAAATTCCATATGTACTACGATGTAAAATATTGTTGTTTTTTAATAGGGATTTGTCTTACACAAGTACAATACCACTAGGTTATGTAACAAGCAATTGAACCACTCCAGTATGATCGTTTGGAAATCTTACTTGATGTGTCATCTTTCATTCTTTCTCAATTTTTTATATTAAGTTCATATTTCAACTCATCGTAGTTCTATCTATATAGAGGGGTATATGATGTTGCAAGTTAAGTATGACAAATAGTCAACAAACGCATCACCAAACAAACCTTATGACTCTACATTAGAGGTGATCAAATGGCGGGATGGGGTCGAGTCGCCCCCAAACAAAAAAAAATCCATTTGATAGGCCAGGCCATGCCAAATTTTAGCCGAAAATCTTGTGCCCAGATCCCGCTTTTTGGTTCAAACTTGAAAAATGAATTACAAAATCATTTTTAAGTTGCCCAAAACCCGTCAAAAACAAACAAAAAAACGGGTCGGACCGGAGCCTAGAAAAACTGTCCAAACCCGTGTATTTTTCGGGCCGGGGCAACTTTAATTAGCTCTTCTCTACATGAATATGGTCTGAACTCAAACCTAGTTTTTCTCTCTAGCCGCCTCCCTTTTTCCCTTTTCCCTTCATCAGTAAGGGGCTGCCATGGATGATCTCATCCATGGTAAGCCCCTTTTCCTCTCTTGTTTTCACTTTCTAGTTTGTCCTTTTGTTTTGTTGAATAAGTTAGTCTTTCTTTATGAGAGTTTCTTGTGCCCTAATGTGGGAAGACTAGTCTTCTCTGTTGTCGAGGCCTCCTTCTCCCTTATGGGAGTTGTGAGTCTAGTTTTTTTATTTGTAGGTCTGAGAAATTGTTCTCATTGGTTGAAGTCCAAAACTATCAACATGAAGGTATTGGAAGCTCGGATGCGGTCAATATGGATAGATCAAGAAGGTTCTTCTCCAAACTATGTCAAAATGATAGACGGTTCCATTAATAGTTCTTTGGGACAACAAATACAAAGGACTTTGCGCCACAATATTCGATCCGGTTCATTGTAGTTTCATCGAAGACGAAATTGATCTGATCTTGTTTGATTGTATCCTGTTTTTCTTTATTACTTATTGTAAATGCCGTTTGGCTTTCAATTAATGAAACTTCTCTTTAAAAAAAAAAAAAGCGCCAACCCGAGAAACAATGGCAAACTTGCATGATTCGCATTAAAAAGGTAAAAAAATAACTGCAAAATGTTGCTGCCCAGGATCGAACTGGGGACCTTCAGTGTGTAAGACTGACGTGATAACCACTACACCACAGCAACTTATGATGCCAATTGTTGTCTGTTTAACAATATATTGAAATATTCGGAACAAACTTTGCAGCTCATACGAGTTCTTATAAACAATACTTTGCAGTAAAAATTGTATGCATTTATTTACAAATCAGATCAAATGAAAGTATATGTTGTCGTTTAAACAAATCAATCAGCTTATGATATAATCTTCATGTATGTTGCGGTTTGGAGGCAAGACAATGGCAAATGACACGTGATGTTTAGTGTAAAAAATTACTATTAAAAGTGCATTTGAGTCATATATCCATTTATAATAAGCAACAAATCTCAAATTTATCCATGAAGATCCTCCAAAAATTTTAAATCACAAGTTTTAAAGTGAATCTACCCTTGATTGTGGGTAAAATATACTACTATATATATAAGGTACAACCTTGATCAGTTAGGGTCTAGAAGTTTAAGAGTTTTTAAAATTACTCTCTCGACTCTAAATAATTAGACGCATTAATATATTATGGGGTGTCGGAAACAGATCTGACCGCTGGGTTAACCTGATACTGACCTGACTTGAACCTGGTTCGACCTGTGAGGGTCAGTCCCCAGACCTGACCGAAACCTGACCTGAGATTACCCAGACCTGACTAGCACCCGGCAAGATTATATCATGACCTGACCAGACAGACCTGCATTCAAACCCGAACCCGACTGTACTCAATCAAATATTACTAAAATTCAATTTTTTTTATATCTACAAAATCATTTAAATATGTTAATTTATAAAATTGGTTACATTTGATAATTAATTAAATAAAAAATTAAATTACATTCAAGGGTTAAACTTTAAATATCATATACTTGTTTATATTTTTATTTTCACTTATTTTTGAACTATTTGTGTACATTTCTCTCTTGTTTTAATATATCATAGAGACTAGCTTACAAGTCAGAACTAGGGGTGTTAACGAGCCAAACCCAAACCAAACATGTCCAGACTCGACTTGACTCAAAGATTGTCAAGGACGAGCTCGGCTCAAGCTCGAGAGAACCTAATCCAAGCTCGGCTCAAAACTAAAAGTTACAAATAATAAAATATAGATGGGTTGAACTTAGATAAGTCGGGCTTTGAAAAATCTAAAGGCCAACTAAATCCTATCAAAAAAAACCAATTGAGTCAAAGTTGTAGATGCCAAAAGTCCAGCCCATTAAATTAATTAGGCTCAACATCCACAAATTCAACCCTCCATGTATACCCATCTTTATAGAGTTGATTTCCTGTTACACTTATTCATGCTTCGATGTGGGACTTTTGGAATCTCAAAATAATATCACCCCGCTAGTCTCGCCTTAGATTTCACAAAACTTCCCAGCTGGCATGGCAGCATCCTTTCCAAAAGGAATTTCCTGCACCTACAGTCACTAGTCCATGCTTCATATATTACATTTTTTTTGGAGGGTTTTTTTTTAGGGGATATATTACATAATTATTACATAGTCTTTGAGTAATTATTATAAAACAACTAAAAGATGTCCATACTTCATAAAATTATCAAAGTATAGAATTTTCAAACAAAAGTTTAAGTCTAATTACCCAAGTACCCAACAATGTGGGACAAAGCAAACTATAAGTAAGGGAAAAGTAGGTTGCTGTTTGTTTTCTAATTCGATGTGGGACATGAACAATTTGCATAAATACTCATTATTATTATAGGTAGTTATACTATTAGAGCATATTAAGAGTCGATACTCATTAATAATCAATCACGTATTAACTAGAATGGTTCCAATATTATTATCGTACTAATATATTCAAGCCTAATGATAAAATAGTTTCTTTATAGTCACATATATATACAAAGTTAAGAGAAGACCATAATTACTATACTAGTATTAAATTATTATTATTGTGCAACATATGAACCATCGTTATAATCACTTAGGCCTCATATGAACCATCGTTGTAAACATAGATGATTGTCATTTGTTATAGTATTATAACATACCGTATAACATATTGAGAGTCGTTATACTAATTTATAATCAATAGAGTATTAGATTGGTTTTACAATTATTTTGATACCAATCTTATATTAAAATGATTCAACATATTGATAAAATAGTTTGTTTATACTTTATCATATATAATATAGTCACAACATAATACATATATATTGTTTATGTTTGTTATTGTTATTGCTATTATTATCATTGTTGCTACTATTAGTATTTATATTGTTATTGTTAGTATTTCTGTTCTTATTTGTATTACTATTGTTATTGTTAGCCTTGTTTTTGTTACTATTACTGTTATTATTTGTATTTTTACCTATTATCATTGTCGCTTTATGTTTATTAGTATTATTATTCTCATTACCATTATAATTATTTACAAACTTATATATCAATCATAATGCTTATAATAATAAATCATTTATATAAAGTTTGGAATTGACCGTCTACTCGTTATTATTGTCGTTGGTTATAATATATAATATTAAGACATATGAAGAGTCGTTCTACTCCTTTACTCATTAGAGTGGTTTTACGCAGTTGATTATTCGAAATAAGAGTTGAGTAAGAGAATACACTAAACATCACGGTAATCAATATAGTGTTTTTATTGGTTTTTCGTTGTCATCCATATATTTATCGCACACACACATATGTATATATATGTCGATCTTAATGCTTTTATTAATATGATTCGTTTACAAAATCCACAACAAAATCAAGATGGCCCGATCAGGAGTTACCCGAAGATGAGTTGACGTTCAATAGCGAATGGACCCGATGCTTCACAATGATCGAACTAAGGTCATTACTAATTCAACCTGAGTACATTTGACTTAACTCAACCGTACATGAAACCTAAATATGACCTGCACAAACCCGGCAAAAAAATGTCAACGGGCGATCATATCCGGGAATGGATCGACATGTAAATGGAACGCTCAGACCTGTCCGGCACCCGGGAATCCAATGATACAAATGTGTTCGACCCAGTTGAACAAAACCCGACCAATCATGACCCGGGGCGGCAATCGAAATCCCGACATGTCCGGTTCGACTGGTTCACCGTGGGTATACCTACAACTCGTTTGAGAACCTTGTTTTGACACCTCACTAATCAATAGTCTACAATTAATAAGTAAAACTTTAAATCTAACTGTTGTACATGGTATCATATTAACTAACAGTGAGACTTATATGAAAATCAGTTTATGACATAATTTTCGAAAAAAAGAGTTTATAACACGATTGAGATATGAAGGCCCTATTTATTTGAAATGAGAGAAATTGAACTGAACTAAAATAAACTGAACTGAGAGAAACTGAATTACTGAGAGAAACTGAACTGAAAATAAGTCCAAAAGAACATGGCCGAAGTATACTAAACCATGAAGTACAGAGTATTGGAATATGGAGTATACTAAACCTAATAGGCTAATACTTTTCAGATGACCTTAATTAATTGTAGCTTTATTAGTTACAGGCGAAGAATACCTTAGTTAAGTGTACCAATAAGGTTTTTAGTTAGTGGTATGTTTGTGTGTACCAAATTCCAAGTTAAAATACCTCTTCTTATAAAAAAAAAGTTGAGGTATTCACCCAAAAAAAAGATTTGAGGTGGCCTTTGTACTTCTCATAGACCGTTTCATAGAAATCTAATTATGTACTCCATACTCAATTTATTATGCCTTATAAAAGCAAAAAAAAAGGACTACAAACTCACATAAACATTCTACCCTAGCCATTTAGGCATTTTTATTCCTAATCTTATTAAAAATAATTATTAGATGGAATTTAACCATTAGCAATAACAAGTTAACAACAGCTTCAGGCTCCAGGAAGACAAGGATCAAAACCCAAATTCAAGAGGTGTAAGCTCTTACGGTAATTTTAGAAAAAGATGCACCATATCAATGATTACAACAAACAGCAGCTCTTGAAGCAAACAAGATAAGTACTTCAAGAATCAAGACCACTACCTAAACAAGAAAGGTATTGAAATTCGCATACTCAACGCATCATATGTTTTCATAAAATTTAAGGGGGTAAAATTTCAAAATTCACTACCAAAACAACTCCATACAAGTACTTCAACCGAATGAACTAAGTTATCGATTTCTGATGTCGGAAAATTACAATAGAACAAAAAAACACTAAGCATTAATATCTAGGAGCTCTTTAATGCCGAGAATTTGCAGTCTTCAAAACTAATTCATTCTCTGGGCAGCCTCCTTTGCCAAAACCCTCTCCCTGGCCTTCATCTTAGCCTGAGATTTGGAACCCATGATTCCGCCTCCCCATTTCTTACGGTGTTCATCGTACTTGTCGTTGAAGTTAGCCTGTGATGACCAAGAATTTCAAAATGTAAGGTTCATTTCCTCGTCAATTTACACAACAAATGGAGAAAAAAAAGATTATGAGGTAGCAAAAAAGTTCAAAGAACAATGTACTTGGACTGTTCATATATGAAGTTTTACTAATGTGGCTAAGGCAAAGTTCATCACTGCCAATTTGCATGTTATGATCAATTTAATGCATGACTTGTGACATAACAAGTGAATGAATAAAATGCCTGGACTCATCTACTATAGGCAATTTTGTAAGTGTAAGTCAGGAAAGACATTCTAGTCATTTCCTTGTTCATTTTAGTGCATTAAAGAACAGTAAACAGTATGCATTAAGGGCCTATTCAACTCAAATAGGAACAGGAGCAAAGCTATCACCTTGACTGCCTCGACGATTCTGCTGAACTCCATTTTGTCCTCATTCTTAACATTTGTCAGGCAAAGAGCAGCTGCAGTCTTTTTGTGGACAACCTGCACATGATTCAAGGTAAGATTTGCATCAGATTTATTTTATTACAAATCAAATTAAACTAACATAACAATTATCAGATAAGAATTGAAGGTACCGTTCCAAGACGAGCCTTTCCCTTCACAATGCAGTATGGAACTTCCATCTTACGGCACAAAGCAGGAAGCCAAACTACGAGCTCAATTGGGTCGACATCATGGGCAATGACCACCAACTGGGCCTTACCCTGTAATATTATTTTGAAAAGTTCAGGAAACAAGTCAGCAATGATAATACGACACCCTTGTTTGATATAATCTGAGTGAATCAATCCAAATAATTACCTGTTCAATCAAGTAAGTGATGTGGTTAAGACCGTATTTCACAACAACAGGTTTCTTGAGCTCTGGCTTCTTGCCCTCAGCTTCTGCTTGGGCGGCTTTCAAAATCCTTTCCTTCTTCTCAGCCTTGTCCTCAGGTCTGTATTTGAGCAGCAACTTGAAAAGATTTGATGCTACAGGAAAAGTAGAAAATTAACACTAGATCACCTGAAAATACTACTACTACCAACCATCAAACAACAGCGTTCTAAAGTTATTAGCCAAGAACTCTAAACAAAGGAATGTAGTTTACCAAGGTTCTTGTCAAGTGCCTTGGTGAACTGATTGATAGCTGGAGGAACCTTCAAACGCTGCTTCAAAATCCTTCTCTTCCTCTGAATTTGAACCACACGGGGCCACTTGATGAATCTAGTAAGATCCTTCTTTGGTGGGAGAGCACCACCAATTCCAAATTGCTTGGGTCTCTTCTCAAACAAAGGGTTTGTAGCCTTCTCCTGCAATAAACACATCACAAAATCAATAGACATACAGACACTTCTAAATATACTAGACTAAACTGCAAAGCTTCTTATTACACTTCTAAACAACTTACACCTATATTTTTCGGCATCTCAAGTTTCCTTCCGATAATTTGTCACTAACACAAACTATACAAGATTTGAGTTTGACCATTACATACAAACAATGTAACTCTACTCCTACGACATCCGGCAATCTAATCCTACACCACAGATTAAAAATCTGTATAGAAACCACTCAACTGAATAATAAGCTACACTACAACTACCATTTTGAAACATCAACATGAGACTAAGGGTGTGTATCGATACATAGCTCATCTGACATTAACAAAATTCTACAATCCCATCAATCCAAACAACAGTATATTATTTTCTTCTGGCAATTATTCGATAACACGACATAAATCAATTGACCAAAATAAATAACACAAAACGAACATCTAAATATCTAACAGAATGTATGAGAACGAGAAAACTTACAGGCTTCTTTTTTGAAGCAACAGTCTTCACACCTCTTTTGGGAGCCTGCCAAGTCAAACAAACCCCATATTCATAAGAAAAACTCTAATCTCAAATAGCAGATTTTTCATATAACTATGAGAATTAATAAAAATATTGACCTCTACATGATTATCCTCAACATCACACAAACATCAATGCAAATCATTTTTCCTCTCAAACTCACATATTGCTCGTATTATTTTTCTGGGTAAATCAAGACATGATTCCAAAAGCAAAAGAAAATGATTTAAAATCACAATCGAATTGCAACCAATATAATATTAACATAGAACTAAACCAACATCACTAACATTACTAAACTATGAAGCACAAAATTTCCAATATGAGATCCAAAATCATTAATTTCTTGAATACCCAGATGAAAACAGCGAAAGAAATCAATACCCACTTCAATGAATTGTTACACAAAAGCCCATTAAAAATGTCACAGTAAACAAAGAGGAAGAAAGCTCTTACCATTTTCGGGAAGTAGAGAGAGAGAGTGAAGGAACAAAAATAAGGCTGCTGAACGTTTAAGGTGAAGAAGGAAAGGGCTTTATATTCAATGAGAGAGGGCGAGCAAAACCCTAGGTTTTATTGTGAAATGCGGGTGATTGTGGGGCGAACGTGCCGGGCCGGGGCAGAGCAAGCCTTTTGGTCCAATTTGCTCGCATAATTGCTAATACTCTTCATAGTTTTTTACCTACAACACTACAACAGTTTGACTTTTACACTCTTCACCGTTTAAACACTTAACTTAGTTTATCAGAAAAACATGTTCATGTTGGATCTTATTAGATTTGTCTCAATGTCTATTTTTTAAAAATTTACTTCTTATGATTTTTAATTATAGGTTTTCAAATATAAATCATGGTTAAAGTTGTACACTGACAAGCATGAAAGTCAAAGTATTGCACGTAAAAAGAAACACCGATTGTACATAGTTATGTGGCTATGATATCTTTGAAAAATAGTACATTTGGGTTTTAATTTCAAATAATATATAGGTATGGGGATTAACTAGTTGTTGACCCGGGCGATACCTCGAGGATAATCTATATATTGCATTACATTTTAGTTATTCAACATGGTTAATCTCGTTCTTTTTTTTTTTTTTTGCTTGTTTCGTTAAAGAATGTAACCGGTTAATGAAATGTTGTTGTTTGCGGGCGTTATTCGGGTACCCACATATTCGGGTACCAAAAAACATTGGAAGAATTGTAGAATAAGCTACTACTATGAGTGTCAACTGCCGATCCATGTTGATTACCATGAGTGTCAAGTGTCAATTGCATGCCAAGTCTAATCCTCACTCCTCAAAAGGATCTACTACCAATCAACCATAACGTAAATATTCTCACTTGCATATTGCATCAAAACTAAATTTTTAATTTCATGTTGATTCATCCGATCCATTTTTTAAAATGTCGATTCATATGATCCAACTTCTCCTATAAAATGTGCATTCTTCTTATTATTCATCTGTTCTTTTCCCTTTGAAAGCCACAAGCACAACAATGTGGTATTAGGTAGCTAATAAGCTAAGTCAATACATTTTCACAATTGTTTCTTATAAGAGGAGATTAAACTTACTGTGAAAAAAGAAAGAGAAATATATATATATATATATATATATATATATATATATATATATATATATATATAATAAAAGATGCGTTCATCCGGGATACAAGTGTAACTTAAAAGCAAGTACATTGACTGACCCGATTCTTGCATCTTTTTTCGATAAAAATGAAATTTCATATTTTACTGGAAAAATTGATAAAAACAGTCCCAACTATTGGACATCTTCTATAATCAGTCCCAACTATTAATTAATTAACATTAGTCCTAACTTTGAGACATGTTTGAAACTAACAGACCCTAAGAAGGGTTAACCTGCTATAGCAGGTAAAAAAATCACGCCTCCCTCACGTGATTTTTAATGCAACCCCCTCCCTCCCTTTCTTCCTTCTTCCTTCATCCTTCTTCCTTCTTCTGTCTGTTGCGAATTTTCCCCCTTTCAAATTTTTTTTTTTGCGAAAATGTCGGGTGCATCATCCACCAGTTCGAGGAAGTTCTCTAATGGAAGAAGAGATTCTACGATGAAGTGCCACCACAATTTAGGCTGCGAAATTGAGGACCGCAAGGAGTCGAAAGAATCAAGGGAAACAATTTTATGGGTGCTCGTTGTGGCCAGTAAGTAAACCTAATTTATGCAATATCTTGATTTCACACACTTATTAGGGTTTTTAGGGGAAACTGAAAATTTCTATTATTGTAGAACAATGAAGAATGCCATTTTTTTCAATGGAAGGATGATGTTGATGGTGAAGATAACATATGCACTGAATGCGTAGCTCTTGAAACAAAGTTGGAAGATGTGAAGATGAGGTTGGACAAGACAAAATTGAAGAAAATGAAGTCAAGGATGCAAATGAAGAACCGAAGAATGTAATTTTACAACCGAATGCCGAGAAGTCAAAACATGGGAGGGGGAAAAGTTTGCAACTACCGCATTAGTGTTGTCATGGGTAGTTTTCATCATTGTTTTCATGTTGATCTTTTAGAAGTTGGAGTTATGCAACGATTTGGAACATGTTGTAACCATTGCAATGAAGAAATGAAAACAATTCCTTGATTAGCTTTTACTTGCTTGCAATGAAACATTAGTTATCATCAATACATTCAAGTGTTCCCAAAAAAAGCTATTCCTTGTTTGCAATACAACTTGGTAAACATATCTAACAAGGGTCTTAGGAAGTTGTTGATGCTTGACTTCCAATTGGACATCCATCGCCCACCGTGGTTGAGCTTTGTGTGATCTCAATTGGACCTCCTTGTTGAGTGGGGGCCTAGAAAACAGAATAATTAGTAAAGCACGGGGGGTACTTAACCAAAAAAAAAAACAAGAAGATGCATTGTTTACTTACATTCAAGAAGGAACCGCCATCATGTGCAATAAATACTCCCAACCCCCTTGGTATCTCGTTCACAAGAAAACAAGCAACTGGTGAATTTCCTAAATCCAAGCAAAGTGAAGTAAATGAAGAGGATGATTGAGTCATACCCGTTGAGATGCACTCCTTCCTCTTCCTCTACCTCCCCCGCTTCCCCTTCCTCCACCACCCCCGCTTCCCCTTCCTCCACCACCTCCACCACCCCCGCTTCCCCTTCCTCCTCTAATGACCCTTCCATTTCTTCCAATCCTTGTAGGTTCAAGAGTAGCATTCAAATGAGAGGAAGTTTGGGGGTCGTTCAGGGTTAACTCTCGCCTTTTATTAGGTGGTTCCACGGCCTTGTCCTTATTGGGACATCTCCTCTTGTTATGGGTTTTTTCCCTTGCATATACTACGGCTCATTTGGACCCCATGCTTTGTTAGTCTCCCTGGTTTTTTAGGGTTCTCAAAGGGGTCCTTTCTTCCGTTTCTCCCGGGCCCGCCCCGGACCTATCTTTATGGGAGGTGGAGTTAATGGTAGGTGGACCCTAGGCCAATGCCTCTCACCAACACAAGGGGGGATGCTACCAAAGATAAGATTTCAAATATGTATCCTTGTGATACCATTCGAGACACAAAGTCCTCAAGGATCTTTATGAAGAAAAAAAATACAAGAAATAGCATGGGCACAGGGGATCCCGATCAAGTCCCAATACCTACATGTGCAAGTTCTAGCACCTAAATCAACCTCCAACACATCCATGTAGTAGCTAACTTGAAACACGATAATTGTGGAAGGGACCACCAAGTGCATTGGGTCGCTAGTTCTTTGTTTTTTTCTAGCTTGTTCTGTATTCTAGGACACAACTTCCCGATCACTTTCTTATTTCTAGCTTCTTCATAGCAAGCCTTTGCATAAGGGATGTCCTAATTTCTTCTAACATGTAAATTATGTGTTTTGTTCTCGCATTTATAATGTAACAATTGAATGTTTCAACTAAATTATTCAATGTCACATCAACCTTAGATTGTGTTTTCATGAAAGATCTACAAAAAACTTTAGGATCATAGCTCTTAAATCCAATGACTGCATCAGGATTTACCTTCTCCATATCATCCAATGCATCATGGTAATCACCATGTTGTAGGCCTTCACCGCCCTCCAAAACAAAGACTTTCATCTCATCCCCTCCAAATGCTCTATGCCGGTGTGAGAAAATGTGCCTTGCTACAATGGCGGTGTTCGACATTTGGTAGCACCTTCTTCACCGAGCTCAAGATAGACTACGAAGAAAATGTAGTAGCTGTTAGTGTTAGTACAAGTGTTAGTTAAATTACAAGTGTTAGTTTACTTACTATGTGCTCATCTGAGATGATTGCAAGTCCACTACCATTGCCCAACTCCAAGCGTTTTGTAGTTGAAGCATGAACCAATCCCAAGAATCATTATTCTCCCCCTCAACCACCGCCCAAGCCACAGGGAACATCCCATCATTCCCATCCCTTCCCACCGGCCATTAGTTGACCTCCAAGAAAAGTCTTTAAAAAACAAGCATCAATGCATAAGACTTTTCTACAACCCTCTATCCACCCCTTCTTCAAACCCTCAAAGCACACAAACAACCTCTTAAACACAAGGGGTTTCTTACGTCACCGATCACTAGTGCAATGTGGTTCCCCCCGGTTGGACTCATTCAAAACTCCGAACATATCTTGCAACTTTGTTGTAATGTTCTTGCATACTGCCATGCAACATCTTGTGGGCATAATACTTAACCTTATATGCCACATCCTTCTTGATTAAGACCCTATATGCCCTTTTCACGGTGTCCATTATTTCTTTTGCAGCCAACGAGGCTCCGGCCTTGAAAATTTCAATGAACCGTGCAAAGAAGCCATGTGGACTTAAGCGCCTTGTTCTTCTCCATATTCCCGTTGCAAATGTGGCCTGAATCTACGGACTTAACTATGAAACTCTCTTTGTTATTGTCCCAAGAAGCATACAATCCGAACCTCGCACCCGTGCAAGCACCTAACCTCCAATCTTTGTTGCCTATTCTTATGCTTGTGACAAAACTCAAGCTCCTACCCCCGAATGATTGCAAACTTTGCAACCGCCTTCTTAAATGAATCTCTATTAAATCTCAGAACCAACTTTCCACTCAAATGATGTGAAATCCGTGGTCTCACTCACAATGACTCTCCCGGCTCTTCTTTGTTTACTACCTAACACATCATCATCACTCTCATCAGAGTCAAAATCTCATCATCACTATTCTCATACTCACCGATATACCCCTCATGGACTTCTCTTTCAACATTCCCTCCCTCATTAACTGGTTCACCTCCAGTCTTTGCAAAAGCAGCTTTCTTTGCAACCTGTTCGGCTATTGCTAATAACTTCGTGTGCAAACCCTCTCCTTTTCTCTTGCCTCTCTCATCTCATCATCACTACCATCCGGATCATGTTCATACAAAGGGATGTCATCAAATGATTCTCTCGTGAAGTTCATCTAAATTAAACTCCTCCCTCTAATTCAAGATCTGTTTCTTCACCCTCTTCACTCGTCCCCATCCACTAACTCGGGCTCATATTGTGGATCCTTTTCATTTTCGTAGTCACCCCCGTAGCCACAAGTTCATGCCATGGTATTGGACTTTCGTGTCTATTGTCATACCAATCCCAGTAGTCATGAGGGATCCGAGAAGGGCTTGGAGGAGCAAATGAACAGGAGAGCTGGTCTCACTGTGGCGAGGGTTGTGCAATCGATTTGGGAGGGATGTATGTGTGTGAGGGTCATTGAGGAGATGTAATGGGAGACTGTTTGTATGTGAGGGCTGTTGAGGAGATGAAATGGGAGTGGTCTTTTGTGAGTGAGGGTTGTTGAGGATATGCAGTGGGAGGACCTTTTGTGAGTGAGGGCTGCTGGGGAGATGAATTAGGCTGGTCAGATGTTTCTTTTATGTTAGGGTTTGGAGCAGGACAGGCTTTTGATTTTAATGGCTGGGAAAAGTTGGGGATAGATGTTGGGCCCTCCTGAGAAGATGCTTTCCTAGGACTTCTTCTCAGATTTGACCCTCCCAAGGACTTTGGGGTAGTTTTAGGTGGGGCCCTCCTAAAAGGTAGTTTCAGTGGGACCACTTTTTGGGGTTGTGTTTCAGCTTATGGTTGGGGTACTAAATGCATTTGCTTCTTGTTTTGGTTGTTCCTCAATGTACCCAAGCTCAAGTGCTACTAACTCAGGTTCATCAACACCATGTGCTATATAGAGGTCAATGAATTTATGTTGTAAAACTATAGGGGTCATGGCTAAAACCTCCTTGTCAGCATAAACTCTCCTCAACCCATCTTTCAAACTCATACCAGGGATTAAGTAGTAAATCTCATCTATTTTTGTGTATGAACCACATTTTCTTGCAAAGATCCTCCGAGATACCACCAACATAGTTCATCATCGTCAACGGGAAAGGTCCTCCCTTCCCCCGATAAATCATATTTATATATAGTTTTAAGGTGCATTTAGGTTGCATTTTAGAGCATTTAGATTCATATTGAGGTTCATTATTGCATCATATTCTTAAGTTATGTTATTCTACTCCTATTCGGTATGTTTTCTTGTTTTTGATGAATTTCAGGTAATGAGAACGTATTTGGAGTATATTTAGCTGAGCTTGAGGATTAGGAGCACTTGGAAATAAGCTACGATGCATAAGGATAGTATGGATACGTCTTAGTACGAGTTTGAGCGAAAACGAAGCGGAAAATCATTAGAAGAAATGTGAAAAAGGAGTCATGTATACTCTTCTGATCATAACTTTTGATGTGCTTATTAGAATCAAGAAATTCCAGTTGGGTTGGAAACTAGACTTGAAGGGCTTTCCAACGGTAGGTCACACGTCCCAATCCGACTTCTGGTTTGAGAGATACAGCCTTCGCAAGTTGACGCAAAATCGCAGTTTTCCCGCCCGGTCGACCGGGCGGTTTTGCCCGACCGGGCGAAATGAAATTTTCAGGCATGTTAGCCCGGTCAACCGGGCGAGAAAGGAGCCAAAATCGCTTGCGCGCCCGACCGGGCGGGCTCGCCCGGTCGACCGGGCGGATTTGCTGTTCTGTCGTAGCTCCTCAATCACCGTCGCCCGACCGGGCGGTTTCTCGAGACAAGTTTATTTGCCTTTTTTAGCCGCTTTTGTAAAAACTATAAATAGGCCTTCTCTCTCTCCCCAGAGAACCTCTTTTTTCTGACGTTATTTTTTTGTATTCTTAGGTTTAGCTTTAGTTTCCTTCTTCCTTTTCTCTCTAGTTTTTCATGGCAAACCCTAGTTTCTCTTTTCTTCATTAATTCATGAGTTTATAAATTTCATCTCTTTTCTTTCATTGACTTCTTTGATCATGATTTTCTTTGTAGATTTAAATTTCTTTATTTATTTCATGATTGAGTAGTTTATATTCTAGGGTTTGGGAATCCATGTTTATATGCTATGATTCTTGATTGATATTTATTAATGGTTTGATTAGTTATTGATATCTCTAATTGATTAGTGTTTTTATTGTTAATCTTGCAATCTGATCAATTGTCTGATTAAATATTGCTAATATCGAGTCATAGATCGAGAGATAGTACTCTTTAGAGGCTTGCCTACAATTAGCAAATCTGATTATGTTGAGCGACCGTACTTAGCATATGTTGATTTGAGAGCGTTAAGGCCCGACCGTAGGATTAACACGTGCTCTACATATCTGATTCATTGAACCATTGATGACATTTTGATAGATTATAGTTATAAACATGGTAAACCATTGCCCTAGATCCTTTTTAGTTTGATTTTCGTAGTTTGGTTAGTTTAGAACTTTAATTCAATATTCCTGATTTTGTTTAGTTTCTCTATACCTTAGAAGCTAGATTAAAACGACCATCTCTCTCATGGATTCGACCCTACTTACCCTACTACATTGTTAGAAGGTTTGCAGGAATTATTTTTGACAGGTGTACGACAGCCTATCAAATTTTGGCGCCGTTGCCGGGGAGACGGTATTGTTTTATTTTGTTTTTATTGTTGGTGATACTAAACTGTATATATTTTTTTTTTCCTTTCATTCTTTTTGTGAATAGTTTTTTTTTTCTTTGTTTTCCTCTCTGTTTTAGTGTGTTATGGAGTCGTATAATTTTAGTTCGTAGGGGGATGTTTTTTCGAATTATCAAGGGCAATATGATTATTTTGGGTATAATAATGCGAATGATTATGTTTATTATGCATCATGTGATTGTCAAAATTCACAAAATCTAAGCATGAATGCCTATGAATATTCCCATTACCCTAATGAGTCTTATGTGCCTGATTATACTCAATGTTATCAACCTGAAGTAAATAATTATTTTCAACCCCAAACATCAGAGCGTCAGGAACTATTTAACATGATGAAAAAGTATATGGTTAAACAGCATGAAGATTTAAAAGAATTAGCTCATGATTATCAAAACATAGCGAAATCTATTGAATTACTTGTTGTGCAACAATCTACTAATCAACAGGTTATACTTGATGATGATGATTTTGGTGTTGAGAGTTATACTCCAGAGGAGAAAGGCGTTGATATGACTCATGATAGTTTGGTAGAAGGTAAGGGTGTAATTGGTGAAGTTGGTAGTGAGTGTCTCTATGTCGACGAATCCTTAGTTGAGAGTGAAGTGTCTCACACTTCTTCTATAAACTTTTCATCCGCATATGAGTCTAAAGTTGAGAGTGAGATAATACATGAGTCTTTGTCGGCTCCATCCGATACTGTTTTTGAGTCTCATGTTCCCTTCTCTAAAAAACTTGATCTTATTCCTTCTTCCCCTTTATTATATCCTCCATCGTTCCTTCTTTCTCCCCTTTTGAATGGCTCTCATGATAATGTAAATGATGTACAGTTAGTTTTTTTTCCTTCTTTTGCTTCATGTAAAAAGACTAACATTTTTTGTTTTTCTTCTTCTTGTAAATATAATTTTTCCTTTGATTTTTCTTTTTGTAGTTTTAGTAATTTTTTAGTACTAATTTTTTTCATTTTTCCTTTCCACTCTTATATAATATGCTCCGAGATGTTTGCGGGAACATATGATAAGCTTCTTAGAGCATTGAACTATTATGAGTGATGTAATAGTCTTAAACGGTCATGCAAGACCTTAAATCGCGCTTATCGGGGAGGCAACCCGACTTTGTTCATATTTTTTTTTTTTTTTTTTTTTATTTTTTTGGTTTGACTAACTTTGCTAATGTGTGATGAAGTCTTTTGCTAGGTGCAAGCATAGCCAATTTTTTTGGCTAAGTTCACTGCCTCATTACAACTATCGATTGTGGTGGAGGTGTCGATGCTTTTTGACACTCCCTTTGATTACCCACCCCTTTTGTAAGTTGTACATCTCCCTCATTTAATTCCTCTTTGTTCACATTGAGGACAATGTGTCATTCAACTTGGGGGAGGATGTTTGTCATCATTACTTAGCGCATGTTAGTTGCATTTAGAGTAGTTTTTTTTTTTTTTTTTTTTGCTTTCATAGGTTGTTGCACGGTTTGTACCGCTCATTAGGAGTGGGAGTTTACGTGTGACCAAAAAAATTTGTACTGCTTTCTTAGTTGCATTAGCATATTTCATTTCATATTAGACTTCATCTCATTTTAGTTGCATCTATAGGACTATTGTTGGCACTCTTTGAGAGCTTTGATGATATTTTACTACATTTCCTAAGCGTCATTAATCTTGAGCATGATACTTTATAAAGCACGATTGTTTCGCAATTGATTGTTTGTGGTAAGATTGATTGATCTCTCTCTGGTTCGATTTAACTTTATTGTGCGAGACACCTTAAACTAAGTGAGCTTCCGTGCCTATAAACCGACGTATCATGTCGGCTTATGTTCTTTCATGTGTGATTAGTTCCTTAGTTGTCGCATTGATCTTGATTTTGACTTGGTACTCTTTGATATTTGATAGTGCATACATTTTTATATGATTGAGGCATTCTATTTCATGATCTTAGCTCCAGAGTTATTCTTGTTTTCATATTATCCTTCCTCTAGCCCCGCTGAGCCTTTTTGACTATGTTTGATTGCTACCTACATTACAAGCCATTGGCCTCATTTGATATTTGTCCTAAGCCTAGCTTGGGGGAGCGAGTATTAGTTTTGGTTTGGTTTGTATTGACTTGAAATGCTCTATTTGTGGTTTAGAAGGATGGAAAAGTATGTTTAGTGAGCTTTGAAATTGAATTGTAAGTTCGAGAAAAAAAAAAAAAGTGAAAAATGAAATGAAAAAGAAGTGAAAAAGAAAGTTGTGAATAAAGTGAAATAAAAAGGGTTATGATTGAATTTCTTGAGTGAATAAGGTTGTTGATTATATTTGGAGATTGTTGGTTGTTGCGTGGAGTTGTTGTGATCTTTCTTGGTCATGTTTTCAGTTATATGATGCTCCCCCTTCTTGGTTTTTCCACCACAATTCCCAAATTATTCCATACCTTTAACCTCTGCCCCATTACAACCCTTAAAAGTCCTCTTGATGATTGTGTATTATATTGTTGAGTGTTAAGTGAGTCAAAAAGTCAAAGTTAAAGAGTATTTGCTTCATCTGAGTCGACTTGATTAGGTTGAGTGTCATCATTTATCCTTTAAACACATGAGAGATTTGAGCGCACATGACTATAGTGAGGTCTGTCAGGTTTGCTTAAATCCATCTTGGGAGAGATGGTATGTGGTATGATTGGAGAGTTGATTGTGATACATGACATGCTATGCGGCTTTGTTCGAGATTGTTTCGATGCTTGGTTTGTGTAGTGATTATATCTCTTGTGTTTTCGCTTGAGTGTTTAGCCCCGTTTTAGTCCTATATTGTAGGTTGTCTTACTTTTCCCATGTCCATGTCTTATTGCTTGGGGACAAGCAATGGTTTAGCTTGGGGGAGTTTGATAAATCATATTTATATATAGTTTTAAGGTGCATTTAGGTTGCATTTTAGAGCATTTAGATTCATATTGAGGTTCATTATTGCATCATATTCTTAAGTTATGTTATTCTACTCCTATTCGGTATGTTTTCTTATTTTTGATGAATTTCAGGTAATGAGAACGTATTTGGAGTATATTTAGCTGAGCTTGAGGATTAGGAGCACTTGGAAATAAGCTACGATGCATAAGGATAGTATGGATACGTCTTAGTACGAGTTTGAGCGAAAACGAAGCGGAAAATCATTAGAAGAAATGTGAAAAAGGAGTCATGTATACTCTTCTGATCATAACTTTTTATGTGCTTATTAGAATCAAGAAATTCCAGTTGGGTTGGAAACTAGACTTGAAGGGCTTTCCAACGGTAGGTCACACGTCCCAATCTGACTTCTGGTTTGAGAGATACAGCCTTCGCAAGTTGACGCAAAATCGCAGTTTTCCCGCCCGGTCGACCGGGCGGTTTTGCCCGACCGGGCGAAATGAAATTTTCAGGCATGTTAGCCCGGTCAACCGAGCGAGAAAGGAGCCAAAATCGCTTGCGCGCCCGACCGGGCGGATTTGCTGTTCTGTCGTAGCTCCTCAATCACCGTCGCCCGACCGAGCGGTTTCTCGAGACGGGTTTATTTGCCTTTTTTAGCCGCTTTTGTAAAAACTATAAATAGGCCTTCTCTCTCTCCCCCCGAGAACCTCTTTTTTCTGACGTTATTTTTTTGTATTCTTAGGTTTAGCTTTAGTTTCCTTCTTCCTTTTCTCTCTAGTTTTTCATGGCAAACCCTAGTTTCTCTTTTCTTCATTAATTCATGAGTTTATAAATTTCATCTCTTTTCTTTCATTGACTTCTTTGATCATGATTTTCTTTGTAGATTTAAATTTCTTTATTTATTTCATGATTGAGTAGTTTATATTCTAGGGTTTGGGAATCCATGTTTATATGCTATGATTCTTGATTGATATTTATTAATGGTTTGATTAGTTATTGATATCTCTAATTGATTAGTGTTTTTATTGTTAATCTTGCAATCTGATCAATTGTCTGATTAAATATTGCTAATATCGAGTCATAGATCGAGAGATAGTACTCTTTAGAGGCTTGCCTACAATTAGCAAATCTGATTATGTTGAGCGACCGTACTAGCATATGTTGATTTGAGAGCGTTAAGGCCCGACCGTAGGATTAACACGTGCTCTACATATCTGATTCATTGAACCATTGA
The DNA here is from genome assembly GCA_947646795.1 of Beta lomatogona. Lineage (NCBI taxonomy): Eukaryota > Viridiplantae > Streptophyta > Magnoliopsida > Caryophyllales > Amaranthaceae > Beta > Beta lomatogona. Next base: position 2,586,488 of record CANSNZ010000957.1, on the reverse strand, counting down.
TGACATTTTGATAGATTATAGTTATAAACATGGTAAACCATTGCCCTAGATCCTTTTTAGTTTGATTTTCGTAGTTTGGTTAGTTTAGAACTTTAATTCAATATTCCTGATTTTGTTTAGTTTCTCTATACCTTAGAAGCTAGATTAAAACGACCATCTCTCTCGGATTCGACCCTACTTACCCTACTACATTGTTAGAAGGTTTGCAGAATTATTTTTGACAGGTGTACGACACCCTATCACCCCCCAACATATCGCACTCCCTTCTCACCGTGTTTAAAACTTCCACCATGCCAAAACCTATGGGTTACAATACTATCCATAATTCTTAGACCAATCCAAAAATTCACACCTGTATTCATACAAACAATCCAACAAGAACAAATTTAAATCAACTAATTCCTCCCATTTATACACAGTGCAAGCATGAAATTTTTTTTTGAAGAAATAAACCTTCAAATTATGAATGCCATTACCAGAAACTAAACCACAAACAAAAGTATGAACCACAACAACAAATTGCAAACCAGAAATTACCACTTATTTCCCAAACACACAAACAACAATACATTTTAAAAAAAAAATCAAGAAATAACAAATTCGAGTGTTCGTAACTTCAATGTCGCCCGAAAAATCGCTCCTTTCCTCTCGGAGAAGATGAATTGCAGAGGCCAAGTAATGGCGTCGACGGGTAGGTAGGAGGAGTTATGGAGGAATTCAATGGTTAGGGGGAAAATTCGCAATGGACGTAAGAAGGAAGAAGGAAGAAGGAAGAAAGGGAGGGAGGGGTTGCATTAAAAATCACGTGAGGGAGGCGTGATTTTTTTACCTCGCTATAGCAAAGGTTAACCCTTCTTAGGGTCTCGTTAGTTTCAAACATGTCTCAAAGTTAGGACTAATGTTAATTAATTAATAGTTGGGACCGATTATAGAAGATGTCCAATAGTTGGGACTGTTTTTATCAATTTTTCCGTCAATTGCATGCCAAGTCTAATCCTCACTCCTCAAAAGGATCTACTACCAATCAACCATAACGTAAATATTCTCACTTGCATATTGCATCAAAACTAAATTTTTAATTTCATGTTGATTCATCCGATCCATTTTTTAAAATGTCGATTCATATGATCCAACTTCTCCTATAAAATGTGTATCTTTCTTATTATTCATCTCGTTCTTTTCCCTTTGAAAGCCACAAGCACAACAATGTGGTATTAGGTAGCTAATAAGCTAAGTCAATACATTTTCACAATTGTTTCTTATAAGAGGAGATTAAACTTACTGTGAAAAAAGAAAGAGAAATATATATATATATATATATATATATATATATATATATATATATATATATATATATATATATATATATATATATATATATATATATATATATATATAAAGATGCGTTCATCCGGGATACAAGTGTAACTTAAAAGCAAGTACATTCGACCCGATTCTTGCATCTTTTTTCGATAAAAATGAGATTTTATATTTAATACCTTTTTTATGTTGACGAATCATACGTATCGGGTCATACGTATTGGATATCCTGAACACCCCTGATGTAGTTACAATTTGGTTCTTAAATTAAAGCAATGTAGTTTATAGCTATAAATTATAAAATACTAAGCTATAAACTTTCCAGATATGTCAATCATATATATATATATTTTAAAATTCAAATATTATGTTATCTATAAATAAATTTTTGTCCCACAAAGATAAATATGATTTTGTAGATTAGTTGGTTAATGCAATCGTTGAATATTAATAAAGTGGAAGAGTTTGATTTATATAATAAAAATTATTGAATAATAAATATTTAGGTTTTAAAATATTATCTGTATAATTATTAATATGAAATTGCAATATTTTTTCTTTTTATTGTGTCAATCAAGTTATATTGTCAATTTAATTCTTGATCAGAGTTTTTCACATATATTGTATGTAAGAAGAGAAAATCATTCTCCTTAATTTAATATTTAATTGAAATTCAAATTTAATTCCATTGTTAAGTTGTTTAATATATATGGCAAGTAGAAGAAAATATTATTTAGTATAATATGGTAATTTGAATTCATTAAGGGTATATCAGATTTTTTGTAAAAGGGACACCATCCTCCTCGCTCCCTTCCTTATACTTCCTCTGTTTTTTATCATTCTCACTTTTCCGTGCACGTCTCTCAATGCATCTCTTTGAACTTCAATATCTTTCACTATATATTAGTAAAAATTATAATGTTTGAATATTAATAATGTATAATTGAGACGAATCAAACAAGACCCCACATGACTATATTTTTTCTTATAAATTGAAAAAAATTGAGAAGATTCTCTCTAAGTATGAATAGGGTCAAGATTCCAAGTAAGATTGATAAAAAAACAGAGGAAGTATTTCTTTTAAAATATCTAATTAAATTCTAAAGTTACCCAAATTTATAGTGAAATAATTCTAAAGTTACACAAATTTATAGTGAAATAATTATAAATTTGTTAAGATTATTTTGAGTTGAAAAATATTTTTAAAAATAGTTTTATTTATGATATGTTATTTTTGGGGGTGGGGTACTACATAATTTAACCCCAAAAAACCGCAACATAACTTCAAAATTACCCCATCCTATTGCGAAAATGTGAAAAAAATATCATTTTCGGTTGTCCGAAAACAGATGAAACAAAATTAAGCAAACTAGCAAGAAGCATTCCAAAGAAGGCGGTTAAAAGGCGGTTAAGAGTACAGTATGATTTCACATATGGTACATGTTAAGACTCTATTTATGTTATATATTAGGAATAGGTTTGGCTCGCCTTTGGGACGAATTGTCCACACAAGAGGTCGCACCGGTTTGCTTGACCGGTGGTTCGAAGTGCCAGGTCCTAGTCTTCCTTGAACAACAGCGCACTCAAGACCGTCTTCACCGATTTTTCATCGGTCTTGACGATGCGTACGGACCTCTCCGGTCCCATCTTCTCGCACAGGACCCGCAACCTATTGTGACGTGAGCCTACCAGATAATCGCTCAAGAGGAGCGCTTGAGGGGGTCAAGTGCATCAACGCTGCCGTCGCCGGGTAAAGCCCTCGCCTTCGTCGTCGACTCGCGCCCTAAACCCAAAAATTCGAACGACGGATTGTTCCCACTGCCATTGTTCCGGTCATGATGACTCAGGATGCTTTCAACTCAACGGGTACCCCGAGTGGTGGGGTGACTGACCTCAAAATACGCGCGGGGGCACAACAGCTCGTGGTGGCAGGATCACTCGTGGTCGCGAAGGTCGCGGACCAGGTCCAACTCCTCACGCCAACAAGGCGGTGGCTGGCGGATCTGGTGACAAGCCCGGCGGTGGTCACATCGCCTCGACGTCACAACCTCGGGATCCGGTAAGCGCCGGTTTGGCTGGCATCACCATTGAACAGTGGCAACAACTCTTGGACATGCTGAACTTGCCTAAAACTAAGGACCGATTGTGTAACAGCCCGCACTTCCGAGTTGCTAGCTAATCATACTTAACATTCACAAATCTCAATTATCATTTAATAAACCACAATTAGACTTTACTTGCAGCGAAAATATAAACTCAAATACAAACCTCAAAACAAAAATCTCTACGTGCTTTTAATATAATTTTATCTTATACTAGGTTCCAGAGTATACAATATGAGAACATAAGAGTCATTCTTCAATAACCACCATATTCTCCCGGGCGTCTCACTTATGACTTTACCCTTTCATTCTCTGGTCCTTGAATCATTCTTGGCAAATCCTTATACATGCAAAATCACTTAATTATGAACTCTGCCCCCCACCAGGACAGGTTCCATGAACAAAATCAGCGAAACTGAGTACACACTGTCCAACCATAAAATCTTTTTGGTAGCTGAAAATATATTTACAGAATTAAGTTTATCTTACGAAATGTTAGAAATCAAGAAATAGAGATATCATAATGAAAGAACAATATAACAAATACTCATAGACAATTTTCAATGTCACTCGTTTGAATAATAATAAGAGTATCTCACAAAATGAATAATATACACTTTCAATTAGAGAGACCTCACAAGGATTCCATAAGATCTAATACAATATTCCAGAATCTATTCTAACTGACATACTCTATGATATAACAATGAAAGAATAACCTCTAATCCAGATATGAGCAACATAACTAATCCCTTTCATAAATTCCTAACGAGTTTCTTAGTGATTCATTCCCATAATTCGCACATGAATTCCATAAAATTGGGTAAGTGAAACATAACTTCGGAATTAAAATTTAACTTCCCATGAAACCACTCGCATATTCAAATGCATATTCTATCTTCTTTCACAATCATATTATTCTGGGGAAGAGAACACGTCTTTATGGATTTTGGATACTGGTGCTTAGACCTGGGAATGGGCCGGGCCTGTTCATGGGCTTGGCCAGCAGGCTTGAGGAAATGGCGGGTCTGGCCGGGCCTGGGCCTGTAAGTAGCGGGCCGTGTCGTGCCGGGCCTAAAATTTCTAGATTTTGTCCACGGCTCGGCCCAAGCCCGCGGGCCGGACTCGTGCCTACTGCGGGCCTGTCCCGTGTTTTATGTTGTTTTGTAGGATTTTTAGGCTAAAGAACAAAGAAAAGGGGTGTTCGACCCGCGGGCCGACCCACGGGCCATATAGGCGGGCTCTTGCCGATGCGGGCCTAAAATAAAATTTCTTGACCGTGACAGGCCCACGGCCCACGGAGCGGACAACGAGTCAGGCCGGGCCTTGAACGGGCTCGTGCTGGGCCGGGCCCAAACCATGTCGGGCCGGGTGCTGGCCCGGCCCATGCCCACCTCTACTGGTGCTACTCATCATGTGACAGGCACGTTTTCGCAGTTAACTACATCCCGAAAAATAAATGGTTGTCCGGTGGGGTTGCCGAATGGTAGTTTTGCTGAAGCTACTTATGAGGGAGATGTTATTCTTCTTGGAAATCTTAAACTTACTAACGTCTTATATGTCCTTAATCTTGATTGTAATCTGATTTCCATACCGCAGTTATTAGATTATGCGAATTGCATAGTTCAGTTCACTAAAACGTTATGTGTATTACAGGACCGCAGGACGAGGACGCTGATTGGAGCGGGTGAACGGAAAGATGGACTTTACTTTTTCCGGGGCGTTCCTAAGGTAAAGATCATGGTTGTGGATGGATTAGCATCTATAGATATTTGGCATAAACGTTTGGGTCACCCTTCGGAGAAAGTTCTGCGTCATTTACCGTGTGTGAGTCCCTCTAGTATTAGTAGTTGCAATAAAGATGGGTGTGATGTTTGTTCTCGAGCCCATCAACCAATAACTAGTTTTCCTCAAAGTCATAGTAGTGCTAGTAGGATTTTTGAGTTAGTTCATTGTGATTTATGGGGACCATATCGAACTAAGTCTGCTTGTGGTGCCTCATATTTTTTAACAATAGTAGATGATTTTTCCTGCACTGTTTGGACGTATTTATTATATAATAAATTGGAGATTGAGATTATGTTTCTGCACTATGTGGCTTTGATTGACAGACATTTTAATCAGAAAATTAAATGTGTGCGCAGTGATAATGGAAAATTGCGATCCGGATCCGATCTGAAAATTTTCGGATCGGAACGGATATCCGTAATTTCGGATCAGATCATCGGATATCCGAAAACTAAAAAAATTGAAATTTTCAAAGGAAAATTTCATAAAATATGTTTCGGATCGGATCATCGGATATTCAAAAATATCTGAAAAAACGAAACATTTCCATGTTTCGGCTATTTCGGATATCAAAATCCGATACGTACTGTTTAAAAGGGTTTCGGATATCCAATCCGAAAACTAAAAAAATCGGACCGGATATCCAAAAAATCGGATCGGATATCTATGAACACGCCTAGCTGTGCTCGATACCGATGATGGTCGTGAGGATGGCGAGGCATGTGTGCCTCGTGGCTTGCCTGGCATTGTCCCACATGTTGTGGCGCTGGGTGGTAGTGGTACGTCTTGCGAGGCGCGGGATGAGCCTCGTGGGGCACAGATGCAGGGATGGAGACAAGGGGATGGCGCTGAGGTGTTGGGAAGGGGCAGGCGCAACAAAATCCCACATAAAAAGTTGCAGGATTATGTTACTCATACTGTAGTGAAAAAGAAAAGTACATCTGCTCAGACACCTTCTTCGTCAACGTCCTCAGGTACTCCCTATCCCATTGCACATTATGTTTCTTGTGAAAGTTTTCTAATAAACATCGCATATTTTTAGCTGTTATAACTGCAGGGAATCCTCCAAAGTTCTCTAAAGAAGCTATGAAGCATGAAGGGTGGCGTGCAGCCATGGGTACTGAGATAAAAGCTTTGGAGGATCAAGGCACTTGGGAATTGCAACCTCTTCCTATCGGCAAGAAGGCCTTGGGGAGTAAGTGGGTGTACACTGAGAAATATGATGAGCATGGAAAGTTGCAGCGTTGAAGACCAGATTGGTTATATTTGGTCATCATCAGGTAGAAGGAATTGATTATAATGATACTTTTAACCCTGTAGCAAAAATAGTTCGCACTTTTCTAGCTATTGCTTGCCGCTGTGATAAAGTGGGACATTCATCAGATGGATGTCCATAATGCCTTCTTACATGGTGATTTGGAGGAAGAATTATATATGAAAATTCCTCCTGGGTTCCAGGAAGGAAAGACTAATATGGTATGCAGGATGAAAAAGTCGTTGTATGGTTTGAAGCACGCGCCTAGGTGTTGGTTTGCTAAATTGGCCACTGCTATGAAAGCTTATGGGTTTAAGCAGTCCTATTCTGATTATTCCTTGTTCACTCTGACTAGGCAACATATTCAGCTAAACGTTCTTATCTATGTTGAAAATATGATTATTGCAGGGAATGATCAGAATGCGTTACTGAACTCAAATCTTATCTTGGCAAATGTTTTAAAATGAAGGATTTAGGTGCTTTGAAATATTTCCTAGGCCTTGAGATTGTCAGGGGGCAACAGGGAATTTTTATGAGTCAACGTAAATATGCCTTGGATATTATATCTGAGGCTGGATTATTGGGTTCCAAGCCTGCCGAGTTTCCTATGGAGCAGCACCATCAGCTTGCTTTGGCTGATGGTCCTTTGTTTGATGATGTTGAGAAATATCGCAGATTGATGGGCAGATTGATTTATCTTGCTGTTACTAGACCTGATTTGGCATAATCTGTACATTTTTTGTCACAGTTTATGCAGGCACCTAAGGTTGTGCATTGGGAGGCGCTCTGCGAGTGGTTCGTTATTTGAAGAAAAATCCAGGACAAGGAATATTATTTCGTTCTGGCAGTGATCTCCACCTTGAAGGGTGGTGTGTCTCCGATTGGGCTAGTTGTCCTATTAATCGGAGGTCTTTGAGTGGATGGTTTGTTTTATTGGGCTATTCTCCTGTCTCCCGGAATACTAAGAACATTCTACAGTGTCTCGATCGTCTGCAGAGGCAGAATATCGTACAATGGCGGCTATTGTGTGTGAATTAAAATGGTTAAAGCAGCTTCCAGGTGATCTTGGAGTTCAGCATCCTGCAGGGATGAGATTATATTGTGATGATCAATCTGCATTATATATTGCCAGGAATCCTGTCTTTCATGAACGTATTAAGCATAATGAGGCAGATTGCCAGTTTGTTCGCGATGCAGTGACTGATGGTCTAGTGAGTCCTTCTTATGTTCCTACTAAGTTTCAGTTAGCTGATATTTTTACCAAAGCACTGGGTAGGACTCAATTTGAATTTTTGCTGTCCAAGTTGGGCGTTCGTGATTTGCACGCTCCAACTTGAGGGAGGGTTTTAGGTCTTTATTTATGTTATATATTAGGAATAGGTTTGTTAATCCCAGTTTGTGATGAAGTAGGACTCTACTTAGGATGTGTATAAATAAACTTGATTGATGAATGAGAAGGGTGACATAAATTGCCCCAAATTTAACTGTACATGATTGAATTAAGAAGATTGAAGCTGGCTTATGAAATAAAACAGGTTTGTTTGACCAAAAACAATTGCAACAACAACAAAATGCCAGTATAACACCAACTTCCCTTCACCCCGTATATAAACTTCCCTCAACTTCAGAAGAAGAAACGAGTTCACTAGCTCTACTGGTATACAAGAATAAGTAATGCCTGCCAGTCTATGGCTAGATTCGGCATCCTCAGAGGCTAAAACGAGCTGCCGACCTGCCCCTCAAGAAGCTGGTCATAGGAAATCTTCTTGTTTTCATCGCAAAATGTAAGAGCTTCCATTACACTAATTGATGTTGTGAAAAGAGTGAGTATTCAAATTCTAAGAACGTCAAACACCAAAGAATAACTAAACACATATGCAAGATCTGTAGTACCCCAGTAATGTCTGCCATACAGCCATATCGAAATCGGACGAAAATCAGTCATATGCACCGCATTACTCTTTTTTGGAATAAGAGTAATAAAAGTCCGATTGAGATACCTGGGAATAGGGTTCCCGCGAAGAATACGCAAGACCATCTGAGTCACAGAATGTCCCACAATATGCCAGTACGTTTGAAAAAACATTGGACACATACCATCTGGACCAGGGGCTTTAATAGGATGCATCTGCCCCAAAGCAAATCTCACTTCCTCCTCTGTATATTCAGCTCTCAAAACAGCATTCATATCATCAGTAACCCGAGCACCAAAACTGTTGAGAGCCTCCGAAATCAAGGTAGGACAGGACGAAGTAAAGATATGCTTAAAGTAAGACACATCCACTTGGCCCACAGCTTCATCTCCCACATGCTCAGATCCATCCTCATCATGCAACACTCGTATTGTATTCTTCCTTTTTGGCCCCGAGGCTCGCCGATGAAAAAAATTTGAATTTCGATCCCCCTCAGCAAGCCATAACACCCTCGACCTCTGTTTTCGATAAATCTCCTCAATAGACATAAGATCCGCAATCTCCCTCAACAGCTTCCTCCTCTTCTCCAAATTGCGCCCAAGAAGCCCCCCGATTAAGCTTTTTTCGAGCTTTCCTCTTCTTCTTCAAATCAGCAAAAACCTTACCAAATTTTCTTTGACTCCACGACGACAACTCAGCAGCACAAGACTCTATCTTACCCCCCAACGAATCGCCTCCCAGCCAAGCACTAGCAATCACCTCCTCACACTCCCCCTCCGAAGTCCACAACTGCTCAAATCGAAAAGGTTTTGCCCGTAGCTGAGTACTTTCCTCTCGCTTCCACAAAGTAAGCTTAATCGGAGCATGATCAGACCACTCGCGATCCAGGTGCCACAAATGACTATCCGGAAAACACGTTAACCAACCACTACTAGCCAATGCTCTATCAAATCTGCACCGAATGTTATCATCAAGCTCTCGACCATTATCATAAGTGAAATCATACCCTGAAAACAAGATATCATGAAAACCACACACATCCACAGCATTCCGAAAATTATTCATTTGCCACTCAGCCCTATCATTGCCACCCCTTTTCTCCGACATCAGAAAAATCTCATTAAAATCACCAATGCAAAGCCAAGGTAAATCAGATTGAGTCATCAGAGTTGTCATCAAGGTCCATGAAAGGTGTCTATTTTGAAGCTCGGGCCATCCATAGAAACCTGTACACCTCCATTCATCATCCCCCAAGCCATCTCTCACCACAACATCAATATGATGCACAGACATCGACAAAAGGTCCACCACAAAATTCCTACTCCACAATAACGCCAAACCACCTGCTCTACCAATTGAGAAGATTATCTCTAAGTGTGAATAGTGCCAAGATTCCAAGTGAGAAAGGTTAAAAAAAACAAAGGGAGTATTTCTTTTTAAATATCTAATTAAATTCTAAAGTTACACAAATTTATAGTGAAATAATTCTAAAGTTACACAAATTTATAGTGAAATAATTATAAATTTGTTAAGATTATTTTGAGCTGACAAATATTTTTTGAAAAAGTTTTATTTATGATATGTTATTTTTGGGGGTGGGGTACTACATAATTTAACCCCAAAAAACTGCAACATAACTTCAAAATTACCCCATCCTATTGCGAAAATGTGAAAAAAATTATCATTTTCGGTTGTCCGAAAACAGATGAAACAAAATTAAGCAAACTAGCAAGAAGCATTCCAAAGAAGGCGGTTAAGAGTACAGTATGATTTCACATATGGTACATGATTGAATTAAGAAGATTGAAGCTAGCTTATGAAATAAAACAGGTTTGTTTGAGACCTCTACATCTCACAGAACTTAGATACATCAACGACCAAAAACAATTGCAACAACAAAAAAATGCCAGTATAACACTAACTTCCTTTCACCCCGTATATAAACTTCCCTCAACTTCAGAAGAAGAAACGAGTTCACTAGCTCGACTGATATACAAGAATATAAGTAATGCCTGTCAGTCTATGGCTAGATTCGGCGTTCTCAAAGGGTAAAACGAGCTGCCGACCTGCCCCTCAAAAAAGGATTTCCTCGTCATAGGGAAATCTTCTTGTTTTCATCACAAAATGTAAGAGCTTCCATTACACTAATTGATGTTGTGAAAAGAGTGAGTATTCAAATTCTAAGAATGTCAAACAGCAAAGAATAACTAAACACATATGCAAGATCTGTAGTACTAGTACCCCAGGAATGTCTGCCATACAGTCATACAAGTGATATGTTCTATGTCTTGTATGAGATCTTAAGCCTGAGTAATACACTATCTGAATGCTTTAGGACATAAGAAGTGCATTGCTCGGAAAGTTCGTGAATTGAAACGAAGGTAAATGGGGGAACTAGTTCTCCAACAAACAAACAGAGAGGATGAACTGATGTGGGTCTCACTCACACCAAGTGGATTAACTAGATTACTCCATTCTCACATGTTTGTTGGAGATCTATTCTCAAAAAACAGCCGGAGATGGACTCCTGCAACATTCTCAATATGTATACAGACAAACTGTTACCCTGCCTGCACACAACAAAGTATTAAGTACGTGGGACAAAATGCAAGCATTGACATTCTAACAGCAAGTACGAACTCCAAATATACCATTTATTATTATGCCAGACTGCTAGTACTTGAAAATCAAAGGCTGATCAGAGTTTCAGACTAAAACAAACAATCATCCTCGGTAAATTTGTTTTGATTCCATGGAATCTAAACATCAAACGCTATAAGGATGAAGTCATTTGGACTCGGCAAGAAGAGCACTGATCTTTGATTCAATGTGGGCCTCATGATCTTCAAGACGAGCAGCAACAGCATCATTTTCCCAGCGAATAAGGGTCGGAACACCCTTGAGCTGAAACCTCGAGTCTATCCTAAAAGGGTTATTAGGGGTCCTCCAAGTAGGCCGATCTCCCACATAAGCTCGCAAAAGCGCCACATCTTCTCCTGCTTCTTCCAACTTCTTGTATATCACTGGTTCAGCTCTCACACAATCTGCAATTAGTGGCACAACATTTTGCTCAAACACAAATATTCAGCTAAGCATAAAGGCCACAAAGTTTGTAATGCTCCATAAGATTTGGCTCAAATACAGATAAGAGTATTATGTTAGGCACATGTTCAAGGCATCAACTACGTTATTCTCCAAGTGAAATTGTTGTAATACTTCTTGTAGATAAATTGATTGGCTAGTTTCATGTCATCACAATTTCTTCTCACCGATCAATTATCAACAGCAAGCTCAATAATTCAACCAGCCACCTATAGTATAACCGAAAAACTCGTCGAAAAGGGATGACTAAGGCGGCCCTGTTCAGTGTTCACTTCCCTTCATTACTAACAAACTGATATCATTTTTATTATTTTTACTTACTAAACTTGTTTTTGCTCATTCACTAGTATTTTTCTCGTTATCTAATGTACTAACTTTTACTCGCGAAAAAGCTTGAAACTGAGTTTTACTCGACTAAAGTTGATGCTGATTTCTGTTGATTAAAGTAATATACTTTCTCCATTTTTTAATATTTACAGATGTTAAACTTAGACAAATACTTTAAGGAAGAGATTATATATGGTAAGTGGACAAATTAATAAAAAAATGACTTAAACACCAGTTAGAGGGAAAACTTACTTTATCAACATTAAACTCATAAAAACTAACTTGCTCATTTAGCATTTCTAATCTATCTCTATACTATAAGGGAAGGGGGAGGAAGATGATGTCCCCTTCTAAAAATACTTAATTACCCTTAATGATCTAATGAAAGGAAAAAAATTACAAAAGAAAAAAAAAATTAAAAATCCTTTCTCATTTCAAGTTGTCATTCTTAACAAGTTAAAAATGATATATGCATCAAACATTTCAATCAAAAAATTAAATGGACAAAATATCTTGAACTTTTTTTAATAAGAGAAGATGATATACATGACATATAAGTCTGAAAACACTCACTACCTTTGATACTCTTTAATTCAGTCAAACCAACTCATTACGTCTATTATTTTTGTTCAAGTTTCATCCACAAAATAATATTATAAATCATTCACAACATTTGTTAGTTTTTTACATGTTAAGTTCATCTAACTATTATCTAAATTCATCTAACTATTAATATTTCACATTTAAGTGTAATCATAACTATAGTATGTAGGAAGTATATAATAGAATAACAATTTTGAAATTAATGCACGCATCGCGTGCATATAAGGCTAGTCTCTCTCATAAACCGTCTCCTTAACTTTAAGGTTGCAAGGATTAAAAAACCGATGTAGTATATATATATTAAGTAGAAGTGAACCAAATTTATGCTAATTAATATTGAACCCATTACCCTTTAAAAAAAAAATTTGAACCCATTACAATTTAGTCAAAAAGAAGCAAGAAAATTACCAGGACACCAACTGAGGGAAGTAGAAGGCTCTTTGTCAGCCAAAAAAAGAACGAGATTGGCTTTGTTGTTTGCTGCTTCCTCTTTAAACTTGTTGAATACTTCATTAAAATTTTCTATTGTAGCATCCACTATCTTCAATCCCATCTTTATTCACTTGAACAATATTCTTGCGTAAAAAATTATTCAAAATAATGGTAAAAAAAAATAAAAAAGTTTCAATCAATTTACAAGAATTACACAGACAAAAAAAACCCCCCAAAATTATAGAGAAAATAAATTTGGTTCTTAATTTTTTTTTTTGGTAAAAAAATGTAATCTTTATGAAATTGAAGAAGGGTTACCTCGATAAAAAAACGACGAATTGGTCTTTTCCTACACGATTGCAGGAATCCAACTTCACTGCTTCTCTGTTCTCTCCCGCCGGATTAATCACGCTACTTTTCTGTGTTCTTTTTTTCTTTCTTCTAAATAAAAGATTGGGTACAGAGGTAGTCCGTAATCATGACCTCATGGGCTTATAGATGCCCACAGCTTGGGTCGGTTTAAGCACTAGGGCCCGTATATAGAAGGCTGACCTGGTTCAATAGCCCATCGAACTAATACCAAGCTTGTGCAGCCAGGTTAGGGCCATTATTCGTTTTTTTTTGGGTTACTAAATACAGCTCCACTTTACTAACACACAACCCTAAAAACCCTCATTATCATATTCTTTTTTAAATATCTTCTCTCTAAAAATAAAAAATTATCTCTTCCTCTCTCCCACAGTTAGAGAAACATAAATTGCAAAAATACCTAATTGACAAATTTGAATTTGATATTCAATGAAAAATAATCTTGACCCAAACAAATTTCAATCTGATGCAAGGTTTTTTCAAGAACTAATCAATTTCGTGCTACTTCCATGAAATACTTAGCACTATTTCGTGCAATCCTCAAGAAACAGATTAAACTATTTCTTGATGATTGTATGAAATTGATAAAGCTATTTCGTGCAAATTGTATGAAACTCTTATTTTTAATGGCAAAATTCTTGAAGATAATGGTGACACAGGAAATGGGCAGCTTTAATTTCATCGCGTGGTTAAGAACATATTCCAGATATTTCCTGCTATTACGTGTTGAATCTAGATGGGCAGGCGCACAAATTCTTTTTTTTTTTAAAAAAGAAAATTTCAAGGATCACTAATTTTCATTAATCAAAGTACTATGACATTTGCAATGGATAACAACATAAACATATTTAACAAAGTCAAACAAAAATCTTATGTTCAAGAGAGTTTTTTTTAGAGGGAGCCCCTAAATGGAAAATAAAGGTAGAGTTTTAGAGGGGGGAGGGAGGAGAGAGGCAAGAGTATTTCGATAGCCAACATGATGCAAATTCTATTATACATCAAAAGGACCTTAAAATGAAGATTTTGTGTTTGGGCTTTAAATGAGCAAATCATTGACAAAATAATCCTGGAGACAACACAAAAGTACTGCTTTTAGGTATAGATGGAGTACAATAAATTTTTTTTTTGGTGCTAGTAAAAAAAGAATGGACGAAAAAAATTTGTCATCTCTTTAAGACTGATAATATATATATAACAATGACACAAATGAGATTCAATCCTCAATCTTAGGTAGAATCATTCTAATAAGATTTTACCAACTGAACTAACTAAAATCGTCGATAAGCTATGTGATTATATAGTTCGTGTAAAATGTATACGATCATTTGTGACTAGCAATTTCGGTCTCGATCTTTAAAAAAAATCCAAAATCACCTTGAATGACCAAAATTCAACCCAATTTGACCTATGAGATATACTAACCTCTGTTTCTAAATAAGTGCAACAACGTGATTTTCACGCTGGCCAATGCACAACTTTAACCATTAATATCTCTAATTATATATTTGTAAAATTTTTAAAAAGCTGATTTTATGAAAATATTCATTGAAACAAAATCCAACAACATTTTATGTGATTATTTTTTGTTTTCATATATTAGTAAAAAATATGGTCAAAGTGAAGTAAGTGAATAGTGCAAAAGTTAAAGTGCTACACTAAAAAAAAAACAGAGGAAATATTTTAGGGCCCCTTCGTTATCGTTTTTTGTTTTCAGTTTTTTTGAAAACTAAAAACCAAAAACAGGAAACCAGAAAAAGTGGTTTTCACTTTTTAGTTGTCAGTTTTCAAAATCATCATGTTCCTAATAAATTTGACTAATTTTTTATTCATTATAGGACATATATCATACGACTTTGAAAATCAAAAAACTAAAAAACAGAAAACCACAGTAATACCGAATTAGCCCTTAAAGTAACGTTAAGTTCTACACTATTTTTTATTTATTTAAGCACAACCCAAACCCGAATCCAGTTCATGGACCCGAATTGGCACGACTGTTTGTGCCGATTTCTGCAGAAGGAAAGTTAAAGAAACAAATCTACCCCGAAGTCTAGAACCAACTATGAGAGTTCCAATTCCTGAAAGATATTGATTTGACAGCGTAGTCTTACAGGTATACCTTTGTCTCTTCGAGTAGTTTTAACTTTTAATGGCTATTGTGTTTCTGTATTCTTGTATATTTCCTCTGTTTTCTTCTGGTTTCCTGCAAATTTCTGTAGAATTTGATACAACAAGTTACAAGTTTCATCACTTCATGTGAATGATTTTCTTATGCGGGCAATATAATTTGTAATTAGATTTATAAAGTATTGTTCTTTGGAAATGAAAGATAAAATGGGTTTTTTAAGTAAACCATGTCAGACAGAGTTAGTCAGGAACACAGTCAATTTATTAAAAAGAAGAAATTGTTGGGTGGGAGAAGGTTGCATCTCAGAACTTTGTACTAATTTGCCTAAGCTTTCACTATGGAGGAAATGTAGGAACAAAAACTGGTAAATAAATTGACACACTTAACTGACGACCGTGGCGTGAGAAAATCACTGCCCTAAAGTTGAATTGCTCTCTGACTTTACATACTCGAGTGATAACACATTATTTTTAACTAAATTTCTAACTATAGCATGCCTTAAGCGAATATGCATTCTCTTGCCGTTATAGGCTTGATTATTCGCTACTCCAATTGCTGCTTGCGAGTCACACCGCATAGAAACTGATGGAGCTGGCTTCCCCCACAATGGAATATCAGCAAGCAAACTCCTTATCCATTCAGCTTCTTGACCTGCCAATTCTAAAGCAATAAATTCAGATTTCATGGTAGATTTGGCAATACATGTTTGCTTTGATGATTCCATGATATAGCTCCACCAGCAAGAGTAAAAACATAACCGCTAGTAGATTGAATTTCATCATTATCTGACACCCAATTGGCATCACAAAATCCTTCAAGGACACAAGGTGTCCTTTGATAATGTAGACCCCAATTAATAGTGCCTTTTAGATACTTCAACAATCTAATCAAGGCAACCCAATGCTCTCGATTAGGACCGTGAGTATACCTGCTCAATCTACTAACAAAGATAAGCTATATCGAGGTCTAGTATAATTCATCAAGAACATTACACTACCAATTATTTTTGCATATTGTTCTTGGGATATACTATCACCCTTATTCTTTTTCAAATGAATACTAGAATCATATGGGGTTTTCACGGGAATGCAATCAAATTGATCAAACTTCTTCAATATTTTCTCAACATAATGAGATTGATTTAAAGATATCCCATATGATGTTCTAGTAATCTTTATTCCAAGAATAACATCAGCCTCTCTTAAATCCTTCATCTCAAAACAAGAATTTAGGAAACTCTTAGTTGCATTTACTACGTCTATATTGGTCCCAAAGATTAACATATCATCCACATATAGACATATGAAAACACAACCAAGCTCATCAACTTTGGAATAAACACAAGCATCAGAATCATTTACCAAAAAATCATTTGAAGTAATAGTTTGATGAAATTTATCATACCATTGTTTTGGTGCTTGTTTTAAACCATACAAAGATCTAATAAGCTTGCATATCTTGTCCTCTTGACCAGGAACCTCACATCCTTCAGGTTGCTTCATATAGATCTCCTCATTTAACTCACCATTCAAAAATGCAGTTTTCACATCCATTTGATGCACAATCAAATCATGAATAGATGCAAGTGCAATTAACGCTCTAATGGTGGCTACCTTAGTCACAGGAGAATAAGTATCAAAAAAGTCTAAACCGTGTTTTTGGCGATGACCTCCAACTACAAGTCTAGCCTTATACTTGTCTAAAGACCCATCAGGCTTACATTTCTTTGTAAAAATCCATCTACTACTTAGAGCCTTACAACCTCTAGGAAGGTCTGACAAAATCCAAGTATTATTACTCATAATAGACTCGATTTCACTGTTAATAGCCTCTAACCAAAAACTTGAGTCTACAGATCTCATGGCCTCAGCATAGGTTCTTGGGTTCTCTTCCAATACAAGCACATTGACATCTTGCTCATCTAAACACTCTTTTTCAGCTAGAAAGGTAGTAATAAAATCAGGTCCGAAACTAGACTCAATTCTAGCTCTCTTACTCCTTCTAGGTTCTAAAATCTCACTAGATGATGCAATGTCATGATGCAAAGTAGAAGAAGATGCAGCAGGCAAGTATGATGATATACTAACTTTCATAGGAAAACATGCTCAAAGAATTCAACATCCCTTGACTCTCTAATAGGACCAAAACCAGAAGCATCCTTAAGAATAAGTCTATATGCAGCACTATTAGAAGCATAACCAATAAAGATACCATCTACAGTCTTAGGTCCAATCTTACTCCTTTGAAAGTCAGGAAGTCCAATCTTACTCAAACACCCCCACACTTTGAGGTAACCCAAATTAGGCTTGAAGCCTTTCCACAATTCATAGGGAGTCTTATCTAACTTCTTATGGGGAACTCGATTAAGAACATAGCAAGCAGATAAAATAGCCTCACCCCACATGTTAGTAGGCATACCTGAACTAATAAGCATTGCATTCATCATATCCTTAAGAGTCCTATTTTTCCGCTCAGCTATTCCATTTTGTTCGGGTGTATAGGGAGCTGTAACCTCATGAATAATCCCATTAGACTCACAAAATTTCTTAAGGGAAACTCCATCATACTCCCCACCCCTATCTGATCTCACCCTCTTAATCTTAAGGTCCAATTGGTTCTCAACTTCGGCTTTATAAATTAGAAATTTCTCTTCAGCCTCATCCTTAGAACTCAATAAATAAACCTTAGTATAACGTGAGAAGTCATCAACAAATGTAATATAATACTTCTTTCCTCCCCGACTCATGGAATTCTTAAAGTCACCTAAGTCACTATGGACTAACTCTAATAAAGTAGAGGAACGAGATACATTTTTATTGAATGCTTTCTTAGGGTGCTTAGCTTCTACACATACTTCACATTTCTCAAACGATGTATTGCTAAAGTCAGGAATAAGACTAAGTTGTTTAAGTCTTTTAACAGATGCAACATTCACATGACCTAGTCTAGAATGCCATAAAGAAACAGCCTCAACAATATAAACGGAAGCATGAGAGTTCTTATTATCAATTACAACATCCAAAACAAAAAGTCCAAAGATTACAAAAGCCTTTACCCACAAAAACACCATTTCTCGGTTAATACAAGTTTATCGATTCAAAAGCTAACTTAATTCCAGCTTTGTTTAAAAGAGAACCAGAAATGAGGTTTCTACGGATGTCGGGAACATGCAAAACATTCTCGCAAAGCAATGGTTTTCCCGGAAGTTAATTTCAGGGAAAACCTTTCCTTTGCCTAGAACACTCACGGTGCTTGAGTTGCCCATGAAGACGCATTCTCCTTCCGAAACATTGCTTGTAGTCCTGGAACATCTCCTTGTTGGCGCAAATGTGACGGGTTGCACCCAGTATCAACGATCTATTCAAGCAACATTGCTTACCAGATTGACCTCGAGACACCACAGCAAGCAATAATGTCGTCTTCAAAGAAGGTTGGCTTGAGCTTTGTTGTCTTTTGCTTTGTTCGGAGCTTCCTTTCTTAGACGGCAATCCTTGGCAAAGCATGCCCATACTTACCACAAAAACGGTTTCCCTTAAACCGACCTTTTCCCTTGAAGTTGTTATAATTCCGCCTTGTACCATGAAACCGATTGGGACCCTTACCTTTTGGTCCTTTACCTGCAGCGAGCCTTTATTTTCCACAAGATTAGCGTAAGATGAAGAATGATCAACAGATTTCCCTTTGATTTGGATACGGTTCTGCTCCTCAATCTTAATGTGGGAAACTAATTCCTGAAGGGTAAAGTCTTTCTGCCTATGTTTTAAGGAATGCACATAATTTTCCCAAGACGGAGGTAATTTTTCAAGTAAACAATTGGCTTGGAACATATCAGGAATAGCCATACCCTCAGCCACAATATCAGCACACAAATGTTCATACTCATGAACTTGATCTAGAACAGGTTTATCATCAGACATAGAAAACTTCAACCAACGACTACAAGCATATTTCTTTGTCCCAAAATCATCAGTACCATACTTAGTATTCAAGGCATCCCAAATATCCTTAGCATTTTTGGACTTACTATAAATCATGTAAAGGGCAGCAGTCATATAATGCAGTAACATCCCACGACATGTCTTATTATCCTTAACAAAATCCCTACCGGAATTCGCAGGAGCAGCATCAGCAGACAAACAATAATCAACCCCAATTTGACCCAAAAAGAATTCCATCTTATCAGACCACATTTTATAATTTTTTCCATGAAACGGATCTAACTTAGACATGTCAGGAATAAAGGGATTGGCAATTGGCACAACATTAACACGCACAGGTCACATTATGGGAAGAGACATGGCCGAAAATCAGGAGAGTGATTAAGGGAAGAACGGTAACTCAAGACTGATTAAAAACGGTCAAAAATGCCAACAAATTTCTGACCCAAAACTCTAGTTAAGTTAAGGCCCAAGGCCCTGGCCCGGTCCGGGCGGGCGGCGGCGTGCGGTATCCACACATCACCACATACCCACTAAAAGCCTCATTGCTACTCAACTCAAAGGGTAGAGGAAGAGTAATGGTTATAAACCTTACTCTTCCCTTATATTCTTTCAATGTGGGACAAAAGGAAAAGATGACTCTTCATATTCTTTTGAAGCAAACTTAAAGTTTCTATTAAAAACTCCAACAGGAAATTTTGCAATGATACCTAAACTTGTTGTGGATGTACTGCCAAAATTAGCTGTTGTAGACCTGTATAGATGTAAACTATAGTTGTTTCATTGTTAGCTATTAGTGGTTAGTTGTTAGCTGTTCGCCTGTTCGACACTACTAGCCATCGAAGTTGTAAAACAAAAACAAAGTTTTGGTAGCTTTCGCTAAAACATTGCTTCATAATCTTGTTTCAGTAACATTTTGCAAAACACTACCTCAAAGCTGTAAAGTTTTGGCTCACCGGCCACTATTTTACCCAATACTACTAAAGTCAACACACTGATGAGCGAAACATAACCCAAAGGTACGATCTACCAAGCAAATATATCACTTGTTCATTGAGAAAATGCCTAGATATTCTCATCCTCATGATTGTAGACTTGTAGTCATTGTTATATAGTATAAGGACTAAGGGTAAGATTGCTTGGTCAAAACAAGAGATATTCTGCTTTCTATTGAGGATATTCAGACTGATTATGTTAACTTGTTATACCATCTCCTCCTACACCCTCAAGTTTTCTATTTTTTTTTTTTTTTTTTTTTGGGGGGGGAATGAATTGTCCCAAATATCAGAAGTGTTCGACTTCGAACATGTATTGTAATATGTATCCTTATTTAGCACTTAGCGGGGTATGAGATCCCAAGTTCTTATGCATCCTGATCCCAAGTTCTTATGCATCCTAGTCCTACACCAAAAGGTATGACAAATTCTATAAATTTCTGATTCTGCGAAAGGAAGGTGTACCTTGGTAGTTGTGAAGTAGTACGTCAAATCCTAAGCTCTCCTTATAGTTGGTGTTGCTAACTATTTTAACGTAGTGAAAGGGTGTTCTAAAATGGTTCAAAAGGTTACCATATCACACAATGTGTGGCCAAAGTATAAAACTATCTTAAAGTTCATGCCTATCTTCTGCACTATGAAATTGTGGCTGATTGAATTCTGAAGTCATATATATCATCAAAGAATGATTGAAATAACCTCAGAATTCATTTATATATATCTATAATTCTGTCATGACCTAAAAGAATGTTGGCAATGCACTGATGAAGGCACTGCAAATGAGCTTCATGGGCGGCCTAAATTGTGCAAGCAATCCAATTCAATGAGGATTTGGTTCATCCCTGATCCCACAAATACACGTCATGGACACCCTGCCTAACTGTAGCAACTAGCAAATGAGTCCATCAAGTTGATGATTGACTGGAGATGACGCTTCTCGTAACTTTAACAGCAGTATTGGTTAGAGGCTGAACTTTTCTTTATCATTATTCGGTTCAACAGTCCATAAAGTCATTGCAGTCAACCAGAATATCCAGGATAATTTCATATCACAAGCCTTATAGATTAACACATATATGATCAATGCTGCATTTCCTTCACAAATCACAATGATTTTATGACTTTTGCAAGTCTAGTGGTCTAGGTATGCGAAATGTGCAGATCTTGTGCAATTCTTGTTGGAGTTTTTTTTTTTCTTTTTTCTTCTTGCTTAATCAGTGCAACCATATTTGGTAGCTTGTTTATATTTAGGAGTATTTGGAAGTCAACTGCATTCAACTTGAACTTGGTAGGTAACAGGAGCACTTATAGGAGTATAAAATTTCCATGGTCAGAATTACAAAGGACTCACAGAGAACAAAAACATGCAAACTTTGGGTAAGATAACACATTACAGACCTTTTTATATCCGTGGAGAAGGCTGAATATTTTTCCTTTTTTCTTTTTTTAAATAACTTGAAAAGAGAAAGCAGCAAATAAAAGCAAAGATGGAAATGATACTGGTAGGCGGTTATGGATTACAAAGATTATACATGCTAGCTAATTACTCTTCAAGGGTTGACTTTCTTTGACTTCACCGGAGGAAAACCAGGGAAAAGCGGTGTAGGTGGCAATGGGATGATTGGAGGGAGGGGCAATGAAGATGCTGGTGGTGGTATTGAGGGTGTTGGATTTAATCCAGGTACTGGTGGCAAAGTAGGCAAGGGGGGAAGAGGTGGAAGAGGGGGCAGGGGTGTAGGAGGCAATAAACCTGGTGGTGGAGTCGGGGGCTGAAGTGGGTTTGGGATGAGAGGTGGAGCCGGTGGCTGTAAGGGGTTCGGCAGCAGAGGTGCTGGCTGAAGTGGGTTAGGTGGTAAAGGGAAAGGACCTTGTGGGGGAGTAAGTACTGGTGGAATAATTGGTGGAAAAATCTGTTGTGGTTGTGTCACCAAACCATTCTCCAGTTTTTTGTCCTCATAAGGCCCTATGGGTATGCCCGGGATTGTAGTAGTAGGCGGTAAAGTTGGGAGAGACGGTAGTTTAGGAAGCGGTGGGAGAGATGGGAGTGTAGGGAGTGGTGGAAGGTTAGGCCAATTTGGCATTGAAGGTGTATTTGGATAAGTTGATGTTGCAGGGTTTGGTGTAACAGGTGTATGAATATCTGGTATTGTTGGAATTGTTGGGTATTGCGGGTTAAATAACTCTTCAAGAGAATTTAACTGGGAATTTGTTACACTTGGTTGTTGATTACATACACCAGGTTGTTTAAAGGGCTTGAATGTGAAGAAACCAGCAGAAAAGATGTGTTTTCCTCCCTTTCTACCCTTAAGGTGGATCAATGATGAAGTAGCAGTAGAGGCCACAGCACAGTATGATTCACTGCTCTTAACCAGCTTCACAATACAACCTTCAATTTTTTTGACATGTTTGCTGACTGAGAAGGGTAATTGCACCTTAAAATTTCCTTGAGTATCTGTTTTTACCTCTTGGTAAAATTCTGGTCTTGAGCGCCCTTCTGCACATCTTACTGCAACAGTTGCACCTGAAATACCAGAATTCAGAAGCATTTTGGGTTCTTTTTCTAATAAACAAAACAATTGAATTTTAGTTTAATGAATGGGAAGAAACAAACTAGTAGAAACAAACAACTACAGAAAGAGTTGTATACACACATATAAAGTCTGAAATGGCTGCTTACTACCTAATAATGCATCTGTCCTGTATTCTTGTCTCCCATGCTACTTGGACAGTTCATTACAACCCAAAACAATATCTTTTTCTCCTCTTATTACTTGTTTGAGGGAGGGGTAACTTTTGGAGTTACACTATTTAAAGAATCGTTCTCCACTGAAACATGGAAGGAAGGGGCATTTTGGTAAATTCCCTATGTGTGAGTTTCACACCATTTTTTTTTTTATGTTCGGTGAAGAACAAGTTATTCATTTAGCCTTTTCCTAACTTTTATTACCAAAAAGATAAAGCACATGCATCAAGAATAGTTTGCAACTTTGCATTCACAAATTCACCCTTTTTTTAAATCGACGAGAACATCCCAAGTGTCATCTATGAATGCCTAACACTGGATACGATACATGTCTGTAAATTCGCCAATATTTTAAAGTCTTGCGTTTTGCTGGCTTTACAGTACGTGCCAAGGAAATAGGTGCGTACTTGGGGTGCAATAAAGAGTCTAAACTACATAATTGCGATAAACATGCATTCAACCCTTGACACACAGTTAAGCATCTTAAACTAGATAAAAGTAACTTAAAAATTGTCTTTTAAACCCTCAAAACCACACCCATACTCAAAATACATTGTCTTCAGAACATCTATATAAAAGAAAGTTCTTGTATCAGATGGTTTATGGTTTGACCCAATCAGACACTATTACTTAAACAAAAAAACAGTAAAATGACAATACATAACTATACTATTAGTCTATGAATTCCTGTATACAAAACCATAAACTGTTAAAAGGTTATACAAGTACTTAAAAGGATAAGCTGATAGGATATTAGCTGATAATCGACTCTTAAAAAACTCCACAATGAAGTACAATGAAATGAAGATTGCACAAAGAAATATGAATGAAAAAATAATAAACCTGAGATGTAATGGCTGCCTTTAGAGAGGTCATCTTGGAAGCAAGTGTCACAAAAAACAGCACCAACTATAACTGCAGAAGGCTTTTGATGATGATGCCTTGCCTCTGAAGTGCATGAGACAGTAAGAATAAGTATTACCAAAGATAAGGGCCAGGAGTTTCTGAGACCTTCCATCATTGAAGGTAGTTTCTTTTGAAACTTAGTGTTAAAACTGATAATATATGGAACTTCAGAAAGAAGTTTTCAGTGGTATACTATAAATATTCCCTCTACTTGGCCTTTATTATGTTGTAGCTAGCTTTTGATGGTATATGTGTTGAGAGGAGAGTTTCTTAATTTATATAGAGAATGAACAATCCACTAGTGTCTATTTATGTCATTCATGCTCAGGCCAGTCAACTACAAACTAGATGCTGTTAATGTTACAGTAAATTTGCTTCTCATTTTATTCTTTTGTTTTTCTACTTTTCCTATTTTTGTTCTTTTTTACACTACCTATGTACTAGAAAATTATTATAATAAATCCAAAATTCGGGGTGGCTTTTTATATTGAATTAAGATTTGAATTATTTCTTGATAATCTGAAGTTTGTGGGTATCCTTCTCTTATTGGTCCAAGCTACTTGTTTCACACTATAATTTTGCTTCTTTTTTTTTTTAACCTTTGGGGTCTGAATTCTCGTTCTTATTGCTCCTCTAGCTCATTCACATCCACCTAGTTATCATGGCTAATTAGATCATGACTCGTGGTTTTTTTTCATTATCAAGCGACCTAGTTGTCATGGCTAATTAGATCATGACTCGTGGTTCTTTTTTCATATCAAGTGACTATTGATCAATTTTGAATAGGGACCAATATGGGAAGATTAGTCCGTAGCCCCAAACTAGTGACTAACCATGAATAATTCAAAATTGAAATTATTATAGGAGGACGCTGTAAAGTTGAGATTTTTAGTGTTATTTTTTATTTTTGAATTTTACCTCAAAATTTACTGTAAGTTAGTTCTTGTATTGGTGGTGCATATTGAAATAGGTTGAAATCCCAGTTGATTCACGAGATAAGTTAAGCAGCCACACATTTCATGAGCTTTGACTTGGAACTTGTGTGTTGATCAAGTAGTAGTAAAGACTGATTAAAGTGTGTTGTTTAGCTGCCAAAACAAACAACCAAAAAAGACTGATTAATAGAGTAACTAACTTTTCCTAGTTTGCAATTTCATACTGAATGCACAGAAAACCACAATATGTGTCATTCAATAAACATTTGGAATTTTTGATCTTGATAAATTTAGCATTTTAATTAAGATTATGTTATTAATATACCTGGAACTTTTTACTAGTCATTCCCAATGCATAATATAGTGAATTGATTTCTAGAGTAGAAATATAAAAGAAAAAACTGTCTACCCACCATTAATAAAGACTTGTTGAGGGTTGTGGTAATGAAATTGAACTCAACAAATTTTTTTTTTTTTTTAATGCTCTATTAGTAGTGGGTTGTCTACTCGGTGAATAGGTGTATTAATGTCCAAATATAAGCGAGATAGTGAATTGATTTTATTGAATGAAAAATAGAGACTGAAGAAACGATTAACCTTCTCCACTTTCTATTATTCAGATTTCAACTAATAGTACAAAAGTTGTTTCGTTTTGTTCTGCTTTTGCTGTCTTGATCGAAACAATACAGTAATATGAAGTTTTGTGACTGCCCATATATAACTTTGTACGTAGCCAAGTGGATGCAAGGTTATGAGAAAAGCTTTTGTTAGGAAAAAATGTTGCAATTAATAGTTGGGTGGTTATTTTGTACCTCCTCTGTTTTTTTTTCTTCCTACTTGAATCTTGACACTATTTACAATTAGTTTGATTCGTGTTAATGAGTACTTTATTAATATTCAATTGTTATAATTTTTACTAATATGTAATGGAAGATATTTAAGGTCAAAGAAGTGCATTAACAAATGTGAACAATTAAAGTAGGAAGAACAAAAAAAAACAGAGGAAGTAATTGTTAGTAATTTGCAAGCATAATTTAGGGTCATAAAAAAGGTGGTAATATCCTTATATTTTTCCAATGAAGACTTTTATCTATTTGCGTGATATGGTCTTATATACTTGATAGCCACCTACGAAATTAAAGAAAAATTGAATGGACCAGGTTCAAAATAACTTATGGTGCACCAGAAACCATATGATATAATCAATTTTCGTTTGATATAGTCAGTTTTTGTATATTATAATTACCTTTATATAGTCAATTTTTGTATCATATAGTCAATTTTCTCATATAGTCAGTTTTCATATGATATAGTCGGTTTTTTCTAATATAGTCACTTTTTGTGTGATAAATTCGGACTAGATACATAATAAATTATTGTGAATTTGGCCCACCTAAGACCTTGCATAACCTAGAATGTTTGTTTATTACATTATTTTATTTTTGATCTTGTAAATTTCAAATTAGCTACAAGAAACATGTGGGCTCACTCCAAAGTCCAAACAACAACCTACAGAAAATAATTTCCAAGTCTATACAATAGGTTGAGGTGGAGCATGCTACACAAACTCTTGCTACAAATGTTTATTCCATTATTATTTTCTATGGTTTTTTCACCATATACCCCGGACAAATTAGAAAATTCACCATATACCATCAATGTTTCAAATATGCATCATATACCTCTGAGTTTTCGAAAACGTTCACCATATACCCTTGACTTTTCAAAATCGTTCACCAAATGCCCTTTTTGGTAACGGACGTTAAGTCGCCGTTAGAGTTATTTACAATTTTGCCATTATTAACCCTAAACCCTAAACCCTAATTCTAATCTAACCCTAACCCTAATCTAACTCTAACCTTAATCCTAATCAAACCCCTAACCCACTCTCCCTCCCCTCCACCCCAACCCCCCCCACCCCTAACCCTCCCCCCCCTCAACCCCCAACCCCTCACCCCACCCCTTCTCCTTCCCCGTCGCAGCCTCCCCCTCCCCTTCCCTCGTCGCTTCTCCCTTTCCTCGCTTTCCCCTTCCCCGTTGCTTGCTCCCCTCCCCCTTCCCTCCCCCGTCACAGCAATTTCGATAGGGATTTCACGGCCTAATTTCACTGGCGGCGGGGGAAAACGACAAGGAGGTGTGAGAAGAAATCGCGGGGGAGGGAAATCCACGGGGAGCGAAGCAACGGGGAAGGGGAAGGGAGCAGCGACGGGGAAGGAGAGGGGTGGGGGTGGGGGGAGGGGGGGGAGGGTTAGGGGTGGGGGGGGGTGGAGGGGAAGGGGAGAGGGCTGGGTTGGGGGTTAGATTAGGATTAAGGTTAGAGTTAGATTAGCGTTTAGGGTTAATAATGGCAAAATAGTAAATGAAGCTAACGGTGAGTTAACGGCAGTTTGAAAAATGGCATATGGTGAACGTTTTCGAAAACTTAGGGGTATATGGTGCATTTCTGAAACATTGAGGGTATATGGTGAATTTTCCAATTTGTCACGGGTATATGGTGAAAAAACCGTATCAAGCTACAGAAAACATTTGTTTGGACACACCTTAACAAGTTAGCATGATTTACAATAGTTTTATAAGATAAGTTTTGGAGGATAGAAAGAAATAGAAATATAAGGTGGATAAGATCCCTGTTTTAGATCAGTGAATTTGCCATCAGAAATTCAGATAATTCCTATCTTCTTTAGAGAGTGAAGACAATCCTAAGAGAGACCACCTCTTCATTTTGTTTTTGGTTTTTACTATTGAGAAAGAAACCAAAATTTCTTAAATTCTTTGTGGCACTTTCCTATACTTTTATACTTTTATTGTTTTTTACTATTTACTGATACATTTTTGTGGTTGATGACTTCAGGGTTCCACAGTACTATCTCAAGCACCACCAATTTCATATTGGTAAAAAGAACCGATACATTCATCAAATATGCACCGCTTGTTGAATTTGTGTAGTATAATTGAGAAATGTGGCATTGAGCACCAACATTGGCATGGCTCTCCAACATTACTTATGCACCGCTTGTTGAATTTGTGTAGTATAATTGAGAAATGTGGCATTGAGCACCAACATTGGCATGGCTCTCCAACATTACTTTCCAACCCATTTTTTAGTTTATCTCTCCTCAAGATACTCTCAAGAGCACCCCTTAAAAAATTGCTAACATTGGTATTGCTCTCCAATAAGCTCTCCAATTCATTAATTTATTTTTTCCAAAAATCAAAAAGCAAAAAAAAAAGGAAAATAAATGATTACCAATGACATGTGTCATATTGATATACTAAGAGCATGCTCTCCCAATGCTCTTGGGGGAGAGCATTTCTCCAAGTGCTCTCCATGAAGAGCAAACGGACACCTTGAGAGCACCAATGTTGAGTTAGAGTTGGTTCTTCATTTTCTCTCCTCGAGAAAGCACCAATATTAGTCCTCTTATTTTTAAGCAATTGGTAGAGGTTTGCTCTTAATTGGGCTTATCGTGGCTCAAATTCAGATTAATCGGACTTTAGTAGGCTATTGAGTATTTGGTTGTTACTAGATGTAGGCCGATTAGCCAAATTAGTAAAAATAATTTGCAACTTTGGTGGATATAGTTTTTTTGTTGAGATCATCAGTTCCGTTAACTTTGGTAAAAAATAAATCAAGACGAGAGTCAAATGCGAATATGGCATATTTATTTCACAAGACTACTTCGCTTATGATTGAGAATATTTTTTTGGTTTAGAGAAAGGCTAAACGTTGTGATATAGATGAGATCCAATCTTGGGTCTTGAGTATCATTATCACAAGACTTTCTGAACTAAACTAGAGATGGCTATATCGAGTAATCACGAACAAGCAATTGTGCATGGTTTAGAAAGACGGGTGTTTGTTATGCATATATTAAACATGGAAATGACTAATTTATCCAACTTAATCAATCAAAGCATATTGATATTTTTGGTGATTAAGGATATTTATTGTTATGCACTTGCTTGTGTTAAATGGAGCAATTATGAAGAATGAATACTTATTCTATCGAATTTCTTAGTTCACGGGTGTCCAAAAAGTCCCCACCTTATCTCACGTACTCACGGGTTGAGCTTGCTGGCAGTGGCACCACGGTTTTACGTACTGCTATGTGAATTATGTCTGCTTTCTTAAGATGAGTATTCTTTTTCTTCTGGTTCATGAGCATTCTATAAGTTTGGCCTATGGGAAAAGAATCAACACTCATAAATT
This sequence comes from Beta lomatogona, assembly GCA_947646795.1. Taxonomy (NCBI): domain Eukaryota; kingdom Viridiplantae; phylum Streptophyta; class Magnoliopsida; order Caryophyllales; family Amaranthaceae; genus Beta; species Beta lomatogona. Next base: position 2,557,422 of record CANSNZ010000957.1, on the reverse strand, counting down.
GTTAATTAACACCACCTTTTATAAAACGTCAAGCTTGTCAAAATCAAAGAATTGCCGCTTGTTATTCTTTAATTGGATACGAGTACGACTACAAGTGATGTGATAACTTATAATCAATCATAAACGATAGGTATTGTTTCAATCGGTCCTGAGTAAAAACTTCCACTTTTACATATAGATATACACCATTTGTTTTTGTTTAGTTATTCCACTTTAACTTTTATATTTGACCTTATCTTTCAATCGTACTTCCTCCGTTTCACAATACATGCACCATTTTGTTTTTTTCACGCACTCCAATACTTCTTCTTTAGGCATTAATATCTTTAGTTATGTATAAGTAAAAATTATAAAAAGTTGAAATTTGGAATCCATGCATTGACACGAATTTAACAAGATCCCACTCGACTATATTTTTTCCTACGTAATAGTGAGATAAAAATTGTCAAAATTGATTGATGAATAGTCTTAAATGAGAAATGGTGCATGTATTGTGAAACTGAGGTAGTATATCATCGAAGAGAATTGAACTCTGTTGCTCATCATTTGGCCAAAGGAGTGTCCCTAAGTTCAGATTTTTATGCCATGGCTACATGGTTGTAAGATTATATCTATGGTTAATTTCTTTTTCTTGTTTACGATGTTTATCTTTGAATTACTCTTTGTTGTATATCTTTGAAGAGTCCTCATGAAAACATTTTTGGTGTTATCTTGGCTTTTGACCTCTAATGCTAAATTCAATTACCGAAAAAAATCAATTATTGAGTATAGGAAAAAGTTGATACAATGAATACATTAAAGACAAATTCAACATCTAACATAATAATTGTGAAGAGTGCAAAAGTCAGTTTAGAATAACTACATAAAAATAGGAGTATATTTATTTATAGTTTTTTCCAAATATCGAGTAATAATTGCATTAGCACCTTTCATCTTGAGAAGACAATCCCCATATTTTCTTTTTATTTACAAAAAATGAGATCCATTTCATCCAAATAAAGTGATAGCTTTGTAAAATATTGAGTCAGTGTTATCAATATAATTTTAGGAAATTCAACTATTTTTGCTAGGTTCTACTAAACGATATACTCACGCGAGTACACCAAAAAAATTCACCTAGACTTCGTAACTTGCAATATTGCGAGTTACATATCTTAATATGGACATGACCTTCAATGCGATAAATGAAGTATATATTTCCATCAAAATGAATTCGTACATAAGAATATCAATAATGAACAACACAAGTTCCATGCGTTGCAATGTTGATGTATAATTATTTTTGCATTCTTTGTGCAATAGCTACTCGAGTGTAAATTCTTAGGTGCTCCCTAAAACACGTAATACTGTGCACTCCCAATCCCATATTCTTTGCACATATGTCACGTACTTTTGTCAAATGAGCAAAATGTAAAATGTGTAAATATGAAATGTGCAAAATATGTGAGAGTGAGCACCATAGAGGCTTTGCCTCATGAGTATTCATTATATATGAAGACCCAAAACACTTATTAACCTAACAAAAAATCTAGCCAGCCGACTAAAATTTTCATAACCTTCGAGCATACTGACACAAAAGGCCAAACGACGGAGCCGTGTGAATATGTGATGTAGTTCTTGTCTATAAACACCCTACCGACATGAAGACAGATCCAAAAAATGATTAGTGTGGCTACTTGGCCTCTCCTTACAAAGAGCCCTATGTTAAAAAAATCATTGAAGAATGATGCGTTTATATCAAACAGATAAAACAAATTTCATGGGAATTGAGAGAGAGCATAGTACAGTCGAAGAATGGTGCGTTTATATCAAACAGATAAAACAAAACACTCCAATCTCAAAATTACTATAGTAAATTAACATTCCTACCTTCATTCTAAACAAATACTACTGTTTATCTTGTTCATATCCGGATTTTGTTACATCTGTCCAGATAAACTAACAATCATTCGAACAGTAATGATACAATGTTGTGTTGTTCTTGTGAAAGATAGGACTCTAAAGTCTAATGTTCCATTCAGATATTATACAGGCAACCACTGCACTCCCCAGTCCCCACAGTCTTCAAAACTAGAGACATCTGGCGCAATCGGTAGCGAAAGGAAAAGGCCAAGTTAGATATTTACCTGATTATGAAAAGCTTGCAAGCTGATAACACCTGGGCTCTGCTAGTGCTATGTTCCTCGCAGAAGCAGCACCTGTAACTTCTTCAGGTGAACAATGAATGATGAGGTGCTCATCACATGATTCCTTCAGTAGTAATGTCAATAGGAAATAGCTTACTAAACACATTTGGCAGATGAAACAGGAAATTTTGCAATTGAGTTATAATTCTGTAAAATATATGGAAAGATAAAAAGTTATTGAGACTTGTGAGAACAAAGAAGTACAAAAAGAATGACATTCTATTAGCATTAGAAGAAAAATGAGGTCTACAAGTACAATTCTTTACATTAATAAATCATACGACACTGCTCTCTTAAAATGGAGAAATCAGGTGAAACTTGAATAATACACTGCCCTTCTAGTGGCATGAAAACCCGATGTAAAAACCGATACAAAATTTATACAAGAGGATAAGATGCTGTACAAAAAGAGGAGTGGGAAGGAGTAGAAAGGAGGAGCCTGGGGAGCTTAGGTGGGAAAAATGTCCTGTACCTCCAATTAGTAATGAGATGATCTTCTTCCATTGCCTCCATGAGCCCAGAAACTGTATACTTGCACTGTTGCACTAAGCCTGATTTCAAGGCTTCAAGCAACCTCTAGGCCGAAACGTGAGAATTGCCAGCCATTGATGGAGAAAATAATGATATTGGTCCAGTTAGGACGCTCATAGGCACTTATAATAGTTCCTTGTCATAAAAGGCAAGAAGCTGCTTGACGCGATTAAGCCAAGCACCAACATTTTGACCATCAACTCTAACCCAGTCAACAACAATTGATGCTGGCTGCTCCCACCATTCATCAAGCTGCAGGGTAACATAAAAAAAGGTCAAAAAATGAACTGAGAAGCTGTCAATACAGACCAGCCAAGCACGGTTGGAAGTGCACCAACATTGGCATGGCTCTCCAACATTACTTATGCACCGCTTGTTGAAATTGTGTAGTATAATTGAGAAATGTGGCATTGAGCACCAACATTGGCATGGCTCTCCAACATTACTTTTCAACCCATTTTTTAGTTTATCTCTCCTCAAGATACTCTCAAGAAAGACCCCTTAAAAAATTGCTAACATTGGTATTGCTCTCCAATAAGCTCTCCAATTCATTAATTTATTTTTTCCAAAAATCAAAAAGCAAAAAAAAAAGGAAAATAAATGATTACCAATGACATGTGTCATATTGATATACTAAGAGCATGCTCTCCCAATGCTCTTGGGGGAGAGCATTTCTCCAAGTGCTCTCCATGAAGAGCAAACGGACACCTTGAGAGCACCAATGTTGGGCTAGAGTTGGTTCTTCATTTTCTCTCTCCTTGAGAAGCACCAATATTAGTCCTCTTATTTTTAAGCAATTGGTAGAGGTTTGCTCTTAATTGGGCTTATCGTGGCTCAAATTCAGATTAATCGGACTTTAGTAGGCTATTGAGTATTGGGTTGTTACTAGATGTAGGCCGATTAGCCAAATTAGTAAAAATAATTTGCAACTTTGGTGGATATAGTTTTTTTGTTGAGATCATCGGGTCCGTTAACTTTGGTAAAAAATAAATCAAGACGAGAGTCAAATGCGAATATGGCATATTTATTTCACAAGACTACTTCGCTTATGATTGAGAATATTTTTTTGGTTTAGAGAAAGGCTAAACGTTGTGATATAGATGAGATCCAATCTTGGGTCTTGAGTATCATTATCACAAAGACTTTACTGAACTAAACTAGATGACATCTATATCGAGTAATCACGAACAAGCAATTGTGCATGGTTTAGAAAGACGGGTGTTTGTTATGCATATATTAAACATGGAAATGACTAATTTATCCAACTTAATCAATCAAAGCATATTGATATTTTTGGTGATTAAGGATATTTATTGTTATGCACTTGCTTGTGTTAAATGGAGCAATTATGAAGAATGAATACTTATTCTATCGAATTTCTTAGTTCACGGGTGTCCAAAAAGTCCCCACCTTATCTCACGTACTCACGGGTTGAGCTTGCTGGCAGTGGCACCACGGTTTTACGTACTGCTATGTGAATTATGTCTGCTTTCTTAAGATGAGTATTCTTTTTCTTCTGGTTCATGAGCATTCTATAAGTTTGGCCTATGGGAAAAGAATCAACACTCATAAATTGTTAATTAACACCACCTTTTATAAAACGTCAAGCTTGTCAAAATCAAAGAATTGCCGCTTGTTATTCTTTAATTGGATACGAGTACGACTACAAGTGATGTGATAACTTATAATCAATCATAAACGATAGGTATTGTTTCAATCGGTCCTGAGTAAAAACTTCCACTTTTACATATAGATATACACCATTTGTTTTTGTTTAGTTATTCCACTTTAACTTTTATATTTGACCTTATCTTTCAATCGTACTTCCTCCGTTTCACAATACATGCACCATTTGTTTTTTCACGCACTCCAATACTCTTCTTTAGACATTAATATCTTTAGTTATGTATAAGTAAAAATTATAAAAAGTTGAAATTTGGAATCCATGCATTGACACGAATTTAACAAGATCCCACTTGACTATATTTTTTCCTACGTAATAGTGAGATAAAAATTGTCAAAATTGATTGATGAATAGTGCCTAAATGAGAAATGGTGCATGTATTGTGAAACTAGGTAGATATCATCGAAGAGAATTGAACTCTGTTGCTCATCATTTGGCCAAAGGAGTGTCCCTAAGTTCAGATTTTTATGCCATGGCTACATGGTTGTAAGATTATATCTATGGTTAATTTCTTTTTCTTGTTTACGATGTTTATCTTTGAATTACTCTTTGTTGTATATCTTTGAAGAGTCCTCATGAAAACATTTTTGGTGTTATCTTGGCTTTTGACCTCTAATGCTAAATTCAATTACCGAAAAAAATCAATTATTGAGTATAGGAAAAAGTTGATACAATGAATACATTAAAGACAAATTCAACATCTAACATAATAATTGTGAAGAGTGCAAAAGTCAGTTTAGAATAACTACATAAAAATAGGAGTATATTTATTTATAGTTTTTTCCAAATATCGAGTAATAATTGCATTAGCACCTTTCATCTTGAGAAGGCAATCCCCATATTTTTCTTTTTATTTACAAAAAATGAGATCCATTTCATCCAAATAAAGTGATAGCATTATAAAATATTGAGTCAGTGTTATCAATATAATTTTAGGAAATTCAACTATTTTTGCTAGGTTCTACTAAACGATATACTCACGCGAGCACACCAAAAAAATTCACCTAGACTTCGTAACTTGCAATATTGTGAGTTACATATCCTAATATGGACATGACCTTCAAAGCGATAAATGAAGTATATATTTCCACCAAAATGAAATCGTACATAAGAATATCAATAATGAACAACACAAGTTCCATGCGTTGCAATGTTGATGTATAATTATTTTTGCATTCTTTGTGCAATAGCTACTCGAGTGTAAATTCTTAGGTGCTCCCTAAAACACGTAATACATGCACTCCCAATCCCATATTCTTTGCACATATGTCACGTACTTTTGTCAAATGAGCAAAATGTAAAATGTGTAAATATGAAATGTGCAAAATATGTGAGAGTGAGCACCATAGAGGCTTTGCCTCATGAGTATTCATTATATATGAAGACCCAAAACACTTATTAACCTAACAAAAAATCTAGCCAGCCGACTAAAATTTTCATAACCTTCGAGCATACTGACACAAAAGGCCAAACGACGGAGCCGTGTGAATATGTGATGTAGTTCTTGTCTATAAACACCCTACCGACATGAAGACAGATCCAAAAAATGATTAGTGTGGCTACTTGGCCTCTCCTTACAAAGAGCCCTATGTTAAAAAAATCATTGAAGAATGATGCGTTTATATCAAACAGATAAAACAAATTTCATGGGAATTGAGAGAGAGCATAGTACAGTCGAAGAATGGTGCGTTTATATCAAACAGATAAAACAAAACACTCCAATCTCAAAATTACTATAGTAAATTAACATTCCTACCTTCATTCTAAACAAATACTACTGTTTATCTTGTTCATATCCGGATTTTGTTACATCTGTCCAGATAAACTAACAATCATTCGAACAGTAATGATACAATGTTGTGTTGTTCTTGTGAAAGATAGGACTCTAAAGTCTAATGTTCCATTCAGATATTATACAGGCAACCACTGCACTCCCCAGTCCCCACAGTCTTCAAAACTAGAGACATCTGGCGCAATCGGTAGCGAAAGGAAAAGGCCAAGTTAGATATTTACCTGATTATGAAAAGCTTGCAAGCTGATAACACCTGGGCTCTGCTAGTGCTATGTTCCTCGCAGAAGCAGCACCTGTAACTTCTTCAGGTGAACAATGAATGATGAGGTGCTCATCACATGATTCCTTCAGTAGTAATGTCAATAGGAAATAGCTTACTAAACACATTTGGCAGATGAAACAGGAAATTTTGCAATTGAGTTATAATTCTGTAAAATATATGGAAAGATAAAAAGTTATTGAGACTTGTGAGAACAAAGAAGTACAAAAAGAATGACATTCTATTAGCATTAGAAGAAAAATGAGGTCTACAAGTACAATTCTTTACATTAATAAATCATACGACACTGCTCTCTTAAAATGGAGAAATCAGGTGAAACTTGAATAATACACTGCCCTTCTAGTGGCATGAAAACCCGATGTAAAAACCGATACAAAATTTATACAAGAGGATAAGATGCTGTACAAAAAGAGGAGTGGGAAGGAGTAGAAAGGAGGAGCCTGGGGAGCTTAGGTGGGAAAAATGTCCTGTACCTCCAATTAGTAATGAGATGATCTTCTTCCATTGCCTCCATGAGCCCAGAAACTGTATACTTGCACTGTTGCACTAAGCCTGATTTCAAGGCTTCAAGCAACCTCTAGGCCGAAACGTGAGAATTGCCAGCCATTGATGGAGAAAATAATGATATTGGTCCAGTTAGGACGCTCATAGGCACTTATAATAGTTCCTTGTCATAAAAGGCAAGAAGCTGCTTGACGCGATTAAGCCAAGCACCAACATTTTGACCATCAACTCTAACCCAGTCAACAACAATTGATGCTGGCTGCTCCCACCATTCATCAAGCTGCAGGGTAACATAAAAAAAGGTCAAAAAATGAACTGAGAAGCTGTCAATACAGACCAGCCAAGCACGGTTGGAAGTGCACCAACATTGGCATGGCTCTCCAACATTACTTATGCACCGCTTGTTGAATTTGTGTAGTATAATTGAGAAATGTGGCATTGAGCACCAACATTGGCATGGCTCTCCAACATTACTTTCCAACCCATTTTTTAGTTTATCTCTCCTCAAGATACTCTCAAGAGCACCCCTTAAAAAATTGCTAACATTGGTATTGCTCTCCAATAAGCTCTCCAATTCATTAATTTATTTTTTCCAAAAATCAAAAAGCAAAAAAAAAAGGAAAATAAATGATTACCAATGACATGTGTCATATTGATATACTAAGAGCATGCTCTCCCAATGCTCTTGGGGGAGAGCATTTCTCCAAGTGCTCTCCATGAAGAGCAAACGGACACCTTGAGAGCACCAATGTTGGGCTAGAGTTGGTTCTTCATTTTCTCTCTCCTTGGAGAGCACCAATATTAGTCCTCTTATTTTTAAGCAATTGGTAGAGGTTTGCTCTTAATTGGGCTTATCGTGGCTCAAATTCAGATTAATCGGACTTTAGTAGGCTATTGAGTATTGGGTTGTTACTAGATGTAGGCCGATTAGCCAAATTAGTAAAAATAATTTGCAACTTTGGTGGATATAGTTTTTTTGTTGAGATCATCAGTTCCGTTAACTTTGGTAAAAAATAAATCAAGACGAGAGTCAAATGCGAATATGGCATATTTATTTCACAAGACTACTTCGCTTATGATTGAGAATATTTTTTTGGTTTAGAGAAAGGCTAAACGTTGTGATATAGATGAGATCCAATCTTAGGTCTTGAGTATCATTATCACAAAGACTTTCTGAACTAAACTAGATGACATCTATATCGAGTAATCACGAACAAGCAATTGTGCATGGTTTAGAAAGACGGGTGTTTGTTATGCATATATTAAACATGGAAATGACTAATTTATCCAACTTAATCAATCAAAGCATATTGATATTTTTGGTGATTAAGGATATTTATTGTTATGCACTTGCTTGTGTTAAATGGAGCAATTATGAAGAATGAATACTTATTCTATCGAATTTCTTAGTTCACGGGTGTCCAAAAAGTCCCCACCTTATCTCACGTACTCACGGGTTGAGCTTGCTGGCAGTGGCACCACGGTTTTACGTACTGCTATGTGAATTATGTCTGCTTTCTTAAGATGAGTATTCTTTTTCTTCTGGTTCATGAGCATTCTATAAGTTTGGCCTATGGGAAAAGAATCAACACTCATAAATTGTTAATTAACACCACCTTTTATAAAACGTCAAGCTTGTCAAAATCAAAGAATTGCCGCTTGTTATTCTTTAATTGGATACGAGTACGACTACAAGTGATGTGATAACTTATAATCAATCATAAACGATAGGTATTGTTTCAATCGGTCCTGAGTAAAAACTTCCACTTTTACATATAGATATACACCATTTGTTTTTGTTTAGTTATTCCACTTTAACTTTTATATTTGACCTTATCTTTCAATCGTACTTCCTCCGTTTCACAATACATGCACCATTTGTTTTTTCACGCACTCCAATACTCTTCTTTAGACATTAATATCTTTAGTTATGTATAAGTAAAAATTATAAAAAGTTGAAATTTGGAATCCATGCATTGACACGAATTTAACAAGATCCCACTTGACTATATTTTTTCCTACGTAATAGTGAGATAAAAATTGTCAAAATTGATTGATGAATAGTGCCTAAATGAGAAATGGTGCATGTATTGTGAAACGGAGGTAGTATATCATCGAAGAGAATTGAACTCTGTTGCTCATCATTTGGCCAAAGGAGTGTCCCTAAGTTCAGATTTTTATGCCATGGCTACATGGTTGTAAGATTATATCTATGGTTAATTTCTTTTTCTTGTTTACGATGTTTATCTTTGAATTACTCTTTGTTGTATATCTTTGAAGAGTCCTCATGAAAACATTTTTGGTGTTATCTTGGCTTTTGACCTCTAATGCTAAATTCAATTACCGAAAAAAATCAATTATTGAGTATAGGAAAAAGTTGATACAATGAATACATTAAAGACAAATTCAACATCTAACATAATAATTGTGAAGAGTGCAAAAAGTCAGTTTAGAATAACTACATAAAAATAGGAGTATATTTATTTATAGTTTTTTCCAAATATCGAGTAATAATTGCATTAGCACCTTTCATCTTGAGAAGACAATCCCCATATTTTCTTTTTATTTACAAAAAATGAGATCCATTTCATCCAAATAAAGTGATAGCTTTGTAAAATATTGAGTCAGTGTTATCAATATAATTTTAGGAAATTCAACTATTTTTGCTAGGTTCTACTAAACGATATACTCACGCGAGTACACCAAAAAAATTCACCTAGACTTCGTAACTTGCAATATTGCGAGTTACATATCTTAATATGGACATGACCTTCAATGCGATAAATGAAGTATATATTTCCATCAAAATGAATTCGTACATAAGAATATCAATAATGAACAACACAAGTTCCATGCGTTGCAATGTTGATGTATAATTATTTTTGCATTCTTTGTGCAATAGCTACTCGAGTGTAAATTCTTAGGTGCTTCCCTAAAACACGTAATACTGTGCACTCCCAATCCCATATTCTTTGCACATATGTCACGTCTTTTGTCAAATGAAGAAAATGTAAAATGTGTAAATATGAAATGTGCAAAATATGTGAGAGTGAGCACCATAGAGGCTTTGCCTCATGAGTATTCATTATATATGAAGACCCAAAACACTTATTAACCTAACAAAAAATCTAGCCAGCCGACTAAAATTTTCATAACCTTCGAGCATACTGACACAAAAGGCCAAACGACGGAGCCGTGTGAATATGTGATGTAGTTCTTGTCTATAAACACCCTACCGACATGAAGACAGATCCAAAAAATGATTAGTGTGGCTACTTGGCCTCTCCTTACAAAGAGCCCTATGTTAAAAAAATCATTGAAGAATGATGCGTTTATATCAAACAGATAAAACAAATTTCATGGGAATTGAGAGAGAGCATAGTACAGTCGAAGAATGGTGCGTTTATATCAAACAGATAAAACAAAACACTCCAATCTCAAAATTACTATAGTAAATTAACATTCCTACCTTCATTCTAAACAAATACTACTGTTTATCTTGTTCATATCCGGATTTTGTTACATCTGTCCAGATAAACTAACAATCATTCGAACAGTAATGATACAATGTTGTGTTGTTCTTGTGAAAGATAGGACTCTAAAGTCTAATGTTCCATTCAGATATTATACAGGCAACCACTGCACTCCCCAGTCCCCACAGTCTTCAAAACTAGAGACATCTGGCGCAATCGGTAGCGAAAGGAAAAGGCCAAGTTAGATATTTACCTGATTATGAAAAGCTTGCAAGCTGATAACACCTGGGCTCTGCTAGTGCTATGTTCCTCGCAGAAGCAGCACCTGTAACTTCTTCAGGTGAACAATGAATGATGAGGTGCTCATCACATGATTCCTTCAGTAGTAATGTCAATAGGAAATAGCTTACTAAACACATTTGGCAGATGAAACAGGAAATTTTGCAATTGAGTTATAATTCTGTAAAATATATGGAAAGATAAAAAGTTATTGAGACTTGTGAGAACAAAGAAGTACAAAAAGAATGACATTCTATTAGCATTAGAAGAAAAATGAGGTCTACAAGTACAATTCTTTACATTAATAAATCATACGACACTGCTCTCTTAAAATGGAGAAATCAGGTGAAACTTGAATAATACACTGCCCTTCTAGTGGCATGAAAACCCGATGTAAAAACCGATACAAAATTTATACAAGAGGATAAGATGCTGTACAAAAAGAGGAGTGGGAAGGAGTAGAAAGGAGGAGCCTGGGGAGCTTAGGTGGGAAAAATGTCCTGTACCTCCAATTAGTAATGAGATGATCTTCTTCCATTGCCTCCATGAGCCCAGAAACTGTATACTTGCACTGTTGCACTAAGCCTGATTTCAAGGCTTCAAGCAACCTCTAGGCCGAAACGTGAGAATTGCCAGCCATTGATGGAGAAAATAATGATATTGGTCCAGTTAGGACGCTCATAGGCACTTATAATAGTTCCTTGTCATAAAAGGCAAGAAGCTGCTTGACGCGATTAAGCCAAGCACCAACATTTTGACCATCAACTCTAACCCAGTCAACAACAATTGATGCTGGCTGCTCCCACCATTCATCAAGCTGCAGGGTAACATAAAAAAGGTCAAAAAATGAACTGAGAAGCTGTCAATACAGACCAGCCAAGCACGGTTGGAAGTGCACCAACATTGGCATGGCTCTCCAACATTACTTATGCACCGCTTGTTGAATTTGTGTAGTATAATTGAGAAATGTGGCATTGAGCACCAACATTGGCGTGGCTCTCCAACATTACTTTCCAACCCATTTTTAGTTTATCTCTCCTCAAGATACTCTCAAGAGCACCCCTTAAAAAATTGCTAACATTGGTATTGCTCTCCAATAAGCTCTCCAATTCATTAATTTATTTTTTCCAAAAATCAAAAAGCAAAAAAAAAAGGAAAATAAATGATTACCAATGACATGTGTCATATTGATATACTAAGAGCATGCTCTCCCAATGCTCTTGGGGGAGAGCATTTCTCCAAGTGCTCTCCATGAAGAGCAAACGGACACCTTGAGAGCACCAATGTTGGGCTAGAGTTGGTTCTTCATTTTCTCTCTCCTTGGAGAGCACCAATATTAGTCCTCTTATTTTTAAGCAATTGGTAGAGGTTTGCTCTTAATTGGGCTTATCGTGGCTCAAATTCAGATTAATCGGACTTTAGTAGGCTATTGAGTATTGGGTTGTTACTAGATGTAGGCCGATTAGCCAAATTAGTAAAAATAATTTGCAACTTTGGTGGATATAGTTTTTTTGTTGAGATCATCAGTTCCGTTAACTTTGGTAAAAAATAAATCAAGACGAGAGTCAAATGCGAATATGGCATATTTATTTCACAAGACTACTTCGCTTATGATTGAGAATATTTTTTTGGTTTAGAGAAAGGCTAAACGTTGTGATATAGATGAGATCCAATCTTAGGTCTTGAGTATCATTATCACAAGACTTTACGAACTAAACTAGATGACATCTATATCGAGTAATCACGAACAAGCAATTGTGCATGGTTTAGAAAGACGGGTGTTTGTTATGCATATATTAAACATGGAAATGACTAATTTATCCAACTTAATCAATCAAAGCATATTGATATTTTTGGTGATTAAGGATATTTATTGTTATGCACTTGCTTGTGTTAAATGGAGCAATTATGAAGAATGAATACTTATTCTATCGAATTTCTTAGTTCACGGGTGTCCAAAAAGTCCCCACCTTATCTCACGTACTCACGGGTTGAGCTTGCTGGCAGTGGCACCACGGTTTTACGTACTGCTATGTGAATTATGTCTGCTTTCTTAAGATGAGTATTCTTTTTCTTCTGGTTCATGAGCATTCTATAAGTTTGGCCTATGGGAAAAGAATCAACACTCATAAATTGTTAATTAACACCACCTTTTATAAAACGTCAAGCTTGTCAAAATCAAAGAATTGCCGCTTGTTATTCTTTAATTGGATACGAGTACGACTACAAGTGATGTGATAACTTATAATCAATCATAAACGATAGGTATTGTTTCAATCGGTCCTGAGTAAAAACTTCCACTTTTACATATAGATATACACCATTTGTTTTTGTTTAGTTATTCCACTTTAACTTTTATATTTGACCTTATCTTTCAATCGTACTTCCTCCGTTTCACAATACATGCACCATTTGCTTTTGTTTTTTCACGCACTCCAATACTCTTTCTTTAGACATTAATATCTTTAGTTATGTATAAGTAAAAATTATAAAAAGTTGAAATTTGGAATCCATGCATTGACACGAATTTAACAAGATCCCACTTGACTATATTTTTTCCTACGTAATAGTGAGATAAAAATTGTCAAAATTGATTGATGAATAGTGCCTAAATGAGAAATGGTGCATGTATTGTGAAACGGAGGTAGTATATCATCGAAGAGAATTGAACTCTGTTGCTCATCATTTGGCCAAAGGAGTGTCCCTAAGTTCAGATTTTTATGCCATGGCTACATGGTTGTAAGATTATATCTATGGTTAATTTCTTTTTCTTGTTTACGATGTTTATCTTTGAATTACTCTTTGTTGTATATCTTTGAAGAGTCCTCATGAAAACATTTTTGGTGTTATCTTGGCTTTTGACCTCTAATGCTAAATTCAATTACCGAAAAAAATCAATTATTGAGTATAGGAAAAAGTTGATACAATGAATACATTAAAGACAAATTCAACATCTAACATAATAATTGTGAAGAGTGCAAAAGTCAGTTTAGAATAACTACATAAAAATAGGAGTATATTTATTTATAGTTTTTTCCAAATATCGAGTAATAATTGCATTAGCACCTTTCATCTTGAGAAGACAATCCCCATATTTTCTTTTTATTTACAAAAAATGAGATCCATTTCATCCAAATAAAGTGATAGCTTTGTAAAATATTGAGTCAGTGTTATCAATATAATTTTAGGAAATTCAACTATTTTTGCTAGGTTCTACTAAACGATATACTCACGCGAGTACACCAAAAAAATTCACCTAGACTTCGTAACTTGCAATATTGCGAGTTACATATCTTAATATGGACATGACCTTCAATGCGATAAATGAAGTATATATTTCCATCAAAATGAATTCGTACATAAGAATATCAATAATGAACAACACAAGTTCCATGCGTTGCAATGTTGATGTATAATTATTTTTGCATTCTTTGTGCAATAGCTACTCGAGTGTAAATTCTTAGGTGCTCCCTGAAACACGTAATACTGTGTACTCCCAATCCCATATTTTTTGCACATATGTCACGTACTTTTGTCAAATGAGCAAAATGTAAAATGTGTAAATATGAAATGTGCAAGATTTGTGAGAGTGAGCACCATAAAGGCTTTGCCTCATGAGTATTCATTATATATGAAGACCCAAAACACTTATTAACCTAACAAAAAATCTAGCCAGCCAACTAAAATTTTCATAACCTTCGAACATACTGACACAAAAGGCCAAACGACGGAGCCGTGTGAATATGTGATGTAGTTCTTGTCTATAAACACCCTACCGACATGAAGACAGATCCAAAAAATGATTAGTGTGGCTACTTGGCCTCTCCTTACAAAGAGCCCTATGTTAAAAAAATCATTGAAGAATGATGCGTTTATATCAAACAGATAAAACAAATTTCATGGGAATTGAGAGAGAGCATAGTACAGTCGAAGAATGGTGCGTTTATATCAAACAGATAAAACAAAACACTCCAATCTCAAAATTACTATAGTAAATTAACATTCCTACCTTCATTCTAAACAAATACTACTGTTTATCTTGTTCATATCCGGATTTTGTTACATCTGTCCAGATAAACTAACAATCATTCGAACAGTAATGATACAATGTTGTGTTGTTCTTGTGAAAGATAGGACTCTAAAGTCTAATGTTCCATTCAGATATTATACAGGCAAGCACTGCACTCCCCAGTCCCCACAGTCTTCAAAACTAGAGACATCTGGCGCAATCGGTAGCGAAAGGAAAAGGCCAAGTTAGATATTTACCTGATTATGAAAAGCTTGCAAGCTGATAACACCTGGGCTCTGCTAGTGCTATGTTCCTCGCAGAAGCAGCACCTGTAACTTCTTCAGGTGAACAATGAATGATGAGGTGCTCATCACATGATTCCTTCAGTAGTAATGTCAATAGGAAATAGCTTACTAAACACATTTGGCAGATGAAACAGGAAATTTTGCAATTGAGTTATAATTCTGTAAAATATATGGAAAGATAAAAAGTTATTGAGACTTGTGAGAACAAAGAAGTACAAAAAGAATGACATTCCATTAGCATTAGAAGAAAAATGAGGTCTACAAGTACAATTCTTTACATTAATAAATCATACGACACTGCTCTCTTAAAATGGAGAAATCAGGTGAAACTTGAATAATACACTGCCCTTCTAGTGGCATGAAAACCCGATGTAAAAACCGATACAAAATTTATACAAGAGGATAAGATGCTGTACAAAAAGAGGAGTGGGAAGGAGTAGAAAGGAGGAGCCTGGGGAGCTTAGGTGGGAAAAATGTCCTGTACCTCCAATTAGTAATGAGATGATCTTCTTCCATTGCCTCCATGAGCCCAGAAACTGTATACTTGCACTGTTGCACTAAGCCTGATTTCAAGGCTTCAAGCAACCTCTAGGCCGAAACGTGAGAATTGCCAGCCATTGATGGAGAAAATAATGATATTGGTCCAGTTAGGACGCTCATAGGCACTTATAATAGTTCCTTGTCATAAAAGGCAAGAAGCTGCTTGACGCGATTAAGCCAAGCACCAACATTTTGACCATCAACTCTAACCCAGTCAACAACAATTGATGCTGGCTGCTCCCACCATTCATCAAGCTGCAGGGTAACATAAAAAAAGGTCAAAAAATGAACTGAGAAGCTGTCAATACAGACCAGCCAAGCACGGTTGGAAGTGCAGACCATTCATCAAGCAAATGACATCATCGTTCCATAACATGTAATTTGCATATTACCAGCTATTTCTACTTTCTATTAGTTAAATTAGGGGAAATAATGAGATTGCCTATCTCACGAGGTGCTTGAGAAGGTCAAAATATTAATAAGCAGCACAGAGCTAAGCTCAACTTGATACGCTTGATTCTTTTCAGCCATTGTATTTCAACAAATCAAAAAACTGGATTTTAGATCAACTTTCTATATATGCAATCCTCGGAAGGCTTTCACTAAATTAGCAAAAACATAGATACAGGGATGTTATATACTAATAGAATATTTGCTTCCTTTGTGATTCTTGTCGCTGACCATTTGAACTCAAACAAGCTTCACTGCTTAATACTAAACCAGGAACTAAGCATCAAGAGCCGAGCCAAGTCAACCCAAAGCTTGAGCTCAACTTGAATCATTATCACCCCTAGATGGCATATAGTAATTTTGGTGGGATTTAGAAGGGCCCTCGTATGATTCCTCCATGTAAATCTTGGATTTTCTGTCCAAATAACTCATTCCTCCTAAATTACTATCATCTGAGAAGGAATAAGAGGGTCATCTAGAAAATCAACCCCCCCCCACCCGGGCGGCCGCCCAAAAAAAAAGGGAAGTAATCAAAATATATTGATCTTATCTCGCATCCAAATCATTGTTGGGTGAAGTGCTTAAGGCAGCGCAGCTTGGACACCCCATCTCCCCCCCCCACGCCCCAGCCCTCCTTTATTGAATAAATGAGTAGAATGAATCCTCCTTCCAATAATGAAAAATATTTATGCTGATAGAATTATAAGGCGCAGCCAGAAAGGCAGAAACAACTAAAATATCTCACAAACTGTGTCAAACTTTCATTTTTGAGCCATTCCAATAGCAGACATCACTGTCCCCCCAAAAAACAAAAAAAATCATTTATAATTTTAATATTCCACTTATTTATGAACTACTCCTTGATGGTTTGTAGAGATAAGTATTAAGGCAAAGAGGAGAGAGGTTGTGTTGTGTGGGGTAAATTAAAAAAAAAAAAAAAAAAAAAGTGGAGGAGAGAGATAGCGTTGTGTGGATAAAGTACAAAAAAGTGAAAAGTAACATCAATAGAAATAACGTTGCCAAAAATTAGAAAAATTATACTATCAAAAAGGAACAAATATAAATGGAAAGTATAACCATCAAAAAAGAACGGAGGGAGAATTTTTTATAGAGAAGTCCCATTATCATATTCCATCTAATGGCAAAGGAAGTTTCAAAGGAAAATTAATAATAATCATGTTAAACAAACCTACATTTCATCCGATTGTAAGAGCTAATACCAATAAAACCAACTCTATGAAGGAAACAACCATTAGCAACCAAAACAAGCAACTTCATAATCTATCTAAAACAATGCCACCTTTCTACATGGCATGAGGTTCAAGAAGAACCCCTTAACAGCACGGCACAAGTGATGTGTGGCTTTAATTTATGTGTGGAGGGTGTATTTTGTCCTAATAAGCTCTTATTACATGCAGACACACAATAACAAACGATTTGTACTTGATACATAACAATACTTACCAAACCCCTGACATATTTGCAATCTTCCAAGCTCTTCTGAGCATTTATTACAGCATTTCTGAGCTCAGGTATCCATTCTTCTACCACGGTTCTCTCTTGTTCAGAGGCCAATGAAAGACAGTACCTTGTAGTTCTGCCGAATTCAGTTAAAAATCATTAAATTTTGGTTCATACATGCCCTCGGTCATCAAGTCAAAGGCCACAGTGGCCACAGGAGACACAACAAGTCAAATCACATCATCAGATTTAACAATAACTTGACAATCCACCCGCAATATACTCTCTCCAGTTTTTATTAGTTTAGCCATTTCTTTGGGCACAGAGTTTTAGGAGAAATAGGTATGTTAGGTAATAAAAAGAGAAATTTTTAATTTATTGGCATATAATATTGGAGTTAATGTTGTGAGCCAAGAAAGGTAGAGTGAGAAGGTAAAGATAATAATAAACAATTGGTGAGACAACTCCAAAAACAGAAAAAAAGAAGTGGGTAAACTAACAAGGGCACCCAAAAAGGAAAGTGGGTAAAGTAATAAAAACCAGAGGGAGTATAAACCAATAATCCAATAGTCTACTAGCTTGATCTTTGAGAAAATTATATGAACTCAAAACCACCAAGAACAAGAAGGAAGGATTATAAGCATTGCACAACATCAAAGGTAAATGATCCTATCAGACAAAAATAGACCACAAAATTCGATAGGAAGCTCTGGTGAAGTAACACACTGGTGCACAAACATATCCAGCAGAGATCAGATAATCCAAGTGTGAAATTAGGAAAGGAGTTTATGTTACCTTTCATAATCCTGCTGTGCATGGTGAGCATGGTTTAACACTGTACGGCCACTTTCAACAAGGTCTCTCCGACTATGAACCAAATTGATTGCTTTTGCCAAGTCCTCCAGAACACAGGCCTCAGAACCCCGTAGTTTCAAAGCAAACTCCATGGCTTTTAGAACTGATGCCAAACCATCATCTGATCCTTCACCACAAAATGACTTATTCACTACACAGCCTAGAGAAAAGGGGTATTTAAAGTGCTAATCAAAAGTGATAAAAAATTCCCCACATATAGATGGTTCGATCAACCTTTTCTGTTACACAACGATAAAACCTTAATAAAGGATATACAACTGGAGATTCGCACATAACTCACAGAACCAATTATTGGACTTTCTGAGCTCAAGTAAAGGAAAATATATAAACAAGTCATGTGAAATGGTTACTCAGGCATGCTCATAGACATTAGTATCTAATAGGAATAGTTGGCCCCAACAAAGAGTTCATAATTGAAAGGTCACAACTACCATACTTCATAATTTCCAGTCAAAATTCTTCCCCATTTTCCTTCTGTTTTTCCTTCTAATCCCTTTATGACAGGAATTATATGGTGGAAACTTACCAGAAGGGGAATGAAGAGCAGCAGAGATGCGACAGATGGAAGGAATTGCAGATGGATCCCTTGCGCCAGCTCTTGCAGTCAACAAAGCAGCACTTTTCTCCACAGCAGCAAGGGCCTCAGGTCCCGTGGACCCACTAGCACCCATGGACTCCAAGAGAGCCTGACAAAAAAAATGTCAGAGACTAACCCGTCCAGGAGATTCAATTGCCACATCACTAAGAAAGCCCAGAATTATAGTTAATTCTTGACCGATTTCTATTTTATGTTCGTCGCTTATTTTTGTAGCTCATCAAATAGCCAAAAAGAAGTCATTTGGTAAGAAAATTATGATGCTGAATGTAAAATCAACAATTTGCAAAGCATCAAGAGATAAGACAGACAGTACATGGTCATAAGCACCAAGATAAGTAGCCCGGTAAAGCCGCTAAAGCAATGCCAGTGCTGAAATACAATATAATGACAATCGACCAGGAGAGTAGACTATGTTGTGCTAAACTACAGTAGAAAGAATATTGGCAAAATAGCACAAGTGCAGAAAACTCTTCGTGAACACCATTGTTGTGCTAGAATTTATCAGTCATGATGTGATGATACCAGTCAAAAATAGCTCCATTAATCCTAGATTAACCCCTATGGCCCTGTTTGAGAACCACAGAGCTACCATCTGTGTACCCTCCTCTCTCCGCACACCCCCCCCTCCGCACCCCCGTGCCAAAGAAAAAAGGAAAGGAGGGGGAGAATTTGAATAGCCTCAAAATAGAGGGGCTGAAGGATAAACAAAAGAGGAGAATGTTAGGAAGAAAACTAAGTTCAATTCCCATCCCTTTCTCTTGTGGTCAGCTCATAGCCTCATACTCCCAAGGTAGACGATTTTCAAATATTTTCACACAAGTTCTAACCAATGTGCCCCATTGCCATGACCTATGATAAAAGTTTAAAACAAAAGATAAAAATAAAAAATAAGCTGCAAAAAAGAGGCATTTCTGATATCTTACGAGAACATCCCTGACGCATGTATAAACAAAGATTATAGTTAATGAAGTATTCTTTTTTTATAATAGCTTAAATTCGTACCTGTGGGGTTGCTGGCAGCATGTAAAGACTATTATCAGGACTTTGCAGAAAAGATGAAACTTCATTTTCAATTAGATCCTTCGCACTATTGGATAACTCGATTACAATTGTAGAAGCTGGGATGATAGTACTTGATGCAAATTCACGAGCAACCAATGGCTGTTGACTCCAAAACGAAGCAGCAGCCTGAAAAACACAGAACAAGATCAAAATAAGAGTAAGAAAAAGTCATCTGTCGATAGACAACTTTGCTTGAGAAAAGAGCCAAACAGGCAAACACCGAACATGGTATATAAATTTGCCAACAGATCTACCAAGTAAAGAGAGCTGATAGCAAAGTCCATAGAACTTCAGTTGCAGTATTTATGTAGAGTTACCTAACTCGTTAAAACCCCAGGAACCTGCGATCCGGAAAAGGCAAATTGGTACATGCAAGTGGTATACCTTTGGGATATTACGACGAAACTAGGCAGTGAATTGCGTACCCGTTTCCATTCTCATACTGTGACTTTGGCGATGCGATCATTTTAATCCCATAATTATCCAAACATTAAATTTTTTTTATGTAAATTTCAAAAGGCATTGAAGAATGTTAAAGGCATTGGAATCTCACAGAAGAGAGTGGAAATATAAAGGGCAATTCCATTTGGTACCACTGTACTTTGGGCTTTTCCATTTGGACCCAATTTTTTTTTGGATTATATATGTACTGTAGTTTGGACTTATTCTCTACCATAACATTCCGTTAAATAAAACCTTAGTTTTGGGTTAAATAGGGTTAGTAGTTTGCCTCGTCTACGTGCCTTGTGCATCGAGAATAATTTAGCTAAGGTTTGGGAGTCATTTTGGCTCTTATGGGTCAAAATCGAAGTCGAAATTGGAGAAAAATGACTAGAACCTCGTTTTACGTGTCAGGAAATGCCTACTTATTTTTTTTTACCAAATTGGACCTTAAATTTGGTCGTTAAGAACAAAAATGACTCCCAAAACCTTAATTATGCAAAATTAGACAAACCCCTAACCCTATTTAACCCCCAAACTAATGTTTTTTTTTAACATACTATTACGGTAGAGAATAAGCCCAAACTAAAGTGGTACGGCTGGTACCATATAGAATCCAAAAAAAAATTTGGGTACCAAATGGAAAAGCCCAAAGTACAGTAGTACCAAGTGAAATTTCCCAAATATAAAATTACAACAGAAAGTAATTATATGGTACTCAAATAATGGGCCATTTTCTAAATTATTAGCATTAACCTTAACTATGAACTTGAAGGAACGTGTTCCTTCAGGCAATGGCACAAACAAAAACTTCTTACATAGAGAGGTACAGATACGAATTTACGATACTTTAATTCAATTCCTTAAACATGACCCTTGATCAAATGTAGCCCATTATTTAAAGGAGTATTTATAGAGTAAAAAGTTTATGGTGCCAACTGCCAACACATTGTTTACAGCTTTCAAGATATGAACATAACAAGATGAGGCTCCAGGAACCACCAAACCAGCAAGAGAAAAGGAAAAGGAAATGTCATAGCCGTCAGATGGGAGCTTAGATTCATGGATTCATGCATTGCAATTTACAAGACTTCTAAGCAAAGGCCATGAGTTAAGAAAAGAAAGTGCCAGGAGCCTTCCAAGATGTCCTAATAGAAAGACATACACAGCAGGTTCTGGATCAAATTGCCAATAGGACCAGCA
This sequence comes from Beta lomatogona, assembly GCA_947646795.1. Taxonomy (NCBI): domain Eukaryota; kingdom Viridiplantae; phylum Streptophyta; class Magnoliopsida; order Caryophyllales; family Amaranthaceae; genus Beta; species Beta lomatogona. The sequence goes on along the minus strand of CANSNZ010000957.1, from coordinate 2,535,748 downwards.
ACTTCTGACATATAGCCATATAGGTGATATCAAGAAAGAGCTTTGTAGATTTTATATCAGTGATATAAGAATGAATTCATTAAAACTTGCTGTGTGTTTAGTGTTTGATGGTTTGTAACAAACTGGAAGGAAAGAGAGAGGAAAAGGGAGATACAACGGCAACAGGAAACCAACTTTAAATTTCATAAAGAGCAGAGTTCTTCAAAATAAACAGCACTAAAAAGTATTCAAGCAAAGAAACGTTAATTCACAGTTACATTAGAGTTAAATCTAGGTCCCGTACAAAAAAAGGGTGTAAATGACAAATTTGCTACTCATCAATTTCAAAAGCCTTAGTTTCAGAAAGAAAGTTGGGAATTCAAAGGAGATTTCAGCTCAAGCCCTTACCTTGTTAGCGTCAAGTAGAGCAGTGTGGATGGCTTCAAGTTCAGATCTCCGAGAATCAAACTCCTCAATCTTTTTCCATTTCTTTTTCAAAGAATCTTCAGCTTCCTTCCTCTCAGCACACAACTTATTCAACCGCTGCACCTCAGACATTAATGTGTTTATACTTGCCCTCAATCCAGCAGCCTCTCTTTCCTTCACCCATACTTCTAACTAGATAACCAAAAGAGAAGGAAACAGTTAGTGTACACCCATTAGAGTCAAAAGCTTACAAACTTTATTCTACAGGGCACCTATAAAGCCAAGAGTGACAAATTTTAATCCAGTTTGTCAGCATAGCTTTAGTCTCACAACCCAAAATAAATAATTTAATAAAGGAGAATGAGAAAGAGGCCAACAGAAACAGAAGGTAGATATTTGAGAAGATAACAGAGCAATTCAATGAATCACAAAACGTGTAATTAACAGCTCAAAAATCAGTGCACCTATAAAGGTTCAAGGAAGATTCAATCCACACCCACCAAGTCTAAACTAAATGTAAAACAGAAAGTGTGAAGCAATCTTGATATGCTAATCAATCAGTAAATTGATGGATTTAAACGGACTTTTTGAATCCTGCATCACAACCTCCCAAGTCCCACCTAAGTTTATTACCTGAAATTGCCTAAGACTTCCCACATTCTGTGATGTTCCTCCAACATTGGGCACCTGAGAACTAACATCTCCACTTCCATGCAGACGCATTAGAAGCTTCTGAGACATGCTTCGAGCTTCTGCAGCCTTATTTAGAGCATCCTCTGTAGCCACAAATTGTTGAACATGAGCTTTCTGCAACAACGATAGAGAGAGAAACATCAATAAACCAGCTTGCAAAATCAAAGCGTAGACTTGAATATAATATAACGAGTCATCAACTAATATACAAACAATAAGAGAATCAAACTTCTACATACTTTTAACACTGCCAAAGAAACAGAGTGACTGACAAATCTAATTAACAAAAACAACAGCATACTCCAGGTGCAAATAATGATATAAGCATAAACACGTTCATAAGTAGAAGTAGAATCAAACCTGTCTTTCAAGAAGCTGATTTTCACTTCCCTTTGAAGGTAGATCTTCCCCTATCTTTCCGTTACCATAAAGTTGATAATCTAATGGCGATGGCGCATCTGGGGAAGAAGCGTCCATTACTCGATTGTTCTCATACTTGTACCTGATAGATAGGATCAAATCTGCAATAAGACTAGTGAAAGATATTTCCCTCTCTTTGAACTCACATCTACACTTCCATGTTCATGTAGATATCTGATGCCTTCAGAAAACTCTTGTATCCAAGGCATCAGACAAACAGATCATTCCACGAAAGCAAATGTGAGGATTGCAAGACAATAGTAGTAACATAACTTTCCAGTCAAAATAATCAGTAAAGTATGGGATTGAAAAACAAATGCCACCGAAGAAAGTAAGGCAACATAACAAGGACCTGAGTGCTTCCGCATCAGCTCTAACATCAACTTTCTCTATTTCTCTAGTAATCAGTGTCTTCAACCGCTGAGTATATGCAGTGACAGCTTGAAGTAACAAAGGTGGACTTTTCAGGCAATTCCCAACAACAGTATTAACTTCTTCAGGTATTTCCCCGTCAAAATCATAGCCCAACTTGGCAGCTTCTAACTGTGGATTTGAGTGCACTCCACTCCCTTCAAAAGCTGGAAAAGAGCCGTGTATTCTATCAAGTGTATGTAATGCAAGAAACTCACAGGCTTTTCTGATATTCCTTTCGCGAGTCGTTTCAATAAGAATGACATCTTCAGCAGCTTTGGCTCCCTTGACATTTGGGTACACAGTCTCTTTTTCGCTGCTCGCATGCAGAGTACTAGCTACTTCAGTAGAGAGATCAACACTGGACCTCTGAGAATTCCTAGCCTGACTGACGTAATAACGAAGACGTTTATGATATTCAGCAAAAATTTTGGCAGCATCATCAGATTGTTGATCATATGTCTCCAACATAACCTGTTTATGCCTGCATTATTAGTTACAGATCATCAATACAACACTAAGGTTTCAGAAGAACCGAAAAACTACCCACTGTTTTACTTTTACATATAGGGTTAACATTTCACAAAGGCCCACCCCTCACTTTCGTAGATATGTGTGGTTCTCCCTATATACTTTGCTATATCCATAATCATAAAGAAATTTGGTAACCATTGAGGAAATTTGAGGAGAGACGCATACAAAAAAAAACCCTTAAGAGAGTAATATGACTTCAAGGTCACCGCATTTGTCATTAAATGTCACCCAATATTGCTTTAAAAGTCACCCTTGCATTTAAACTTTAAAGAACAATCATAACAGTCACTACTGACTATATATCCTATCAAATTCACCTTGTCTCAAATTACATCACTCTAAAGTCTTACCCTAAAAATACTCAAATAGATATTTCTCAAGGTAGTTCTGCGGGCTTCCCCGCCATTATCCGTGTACAAGTGAACAAAATGGTAAGTAGCAATAACATTGCTCGTTCTAGACAACTTCAAATGTAACCATTGTTACATGTCTGATAACTGATTAACTGACAATCTTCTAAGACAGCAGTGCTAGCAAGCAGCTAGAATGTATACTGATCACAATGACATGTCTATTATTTGTAAATTCCTTTTTAGAAAAGAAAGCATCCATGCATCTTATCACTAGAGGACACAGGCTGCAATAATCCAACTTGGCAATCCCTCAGGGTGATGCGGCTGTTTATTGGTCAACAATATCACTGTCAAAATATGAGATTTGCAGTTGAAATTTGAGTAATTCCTTAGTCATTTACTTCTCAGTGAATAATGCCAATCCAATATGGACTCTTGCCCCAAAAAAAGTCCCTAGAATTCCACTTATTATATGAACTCCTCGTCCTAAAAATTCAGAAGCAACACTTTGTGAACAAGGCAGGCCACGTTCATACAGTGCAACTAGGTTGCTGGACTCTATAGTACCATATAAAATGTAACCCAACACCTCTAACACGCTCCTGGGATGGACAAGGCTCGGGTAATTGCTCTCCACTTCCATTCAAAGAATCAAAGATCAGCTCTCACAACTCAAATTTCATATTCAGTTCACAACGCATAGAGAACTAGACAATGTTCAACCCAAACAGCCATGTGACCTTCTAAGTTCCAACAGTCCAACCTATACCCACACGTTATCCTTCTTCCAAGTCCAAATACATAATTACAGTAACTCCCCCTCCCCCTAATCAAAAAATAAATATAAAAATGCAATTCTCCCCACCATGTCAAAGCTACACATGTCTATATCACTCCGTCCAACTCACCTATTTTAAGTATATACTATAATTATACTAAAATAACCTTGGCCAAAGTTGTGCTCTTCCAACCCTCTCATCCTCATTCATCCAAAATGGGGGTATCATGAGAAATTTAAGTACGATTTATAACTACTACTAGGAAATGAACAATATTTAGGATTCATTACGTTCCAAAAGAAATAACTAATTTCCAAACTGCATTTTCTCCAAAATTAACATAGCATCAAAACCAATAGCTTCAATGATAATTCTAAAAACCTCCCGAAACATAAACACAATCCTTAAGTTTTTATTGTGAACTTCTACATTATAGAATAATGTCATTGTCAATAGGTAAAACTAAAGCATTGTATCAAAACCAATAATTCTTGAAACATAAGAACCCTACATCATACCATCGGTGTCAAGTCCAACAAGTAACAAAAAAACCATACATTGCATAAATGAAACCAATACAATCAGCTGCAAAGAAAAGGCAAGCTAAACCTGAGATTAGCGCGATCATCAAGCATACGCTTCCTTTCGGCCTCCTCCCTCGAAACCTCCAACATTTTAGCCTTGAGCTCTTTCCTCTGCCTCCTAAGAGTCTGTCTCAACCTCTCCACCTCCCTCTCGGCCGCCTCTCTCTCCTGCAACGCCTCGGATTTCCCTCTCTCTTTCTCTCTCCTCTTCCCAACCTCCTTCCCTTTTCCACCACCATCACCACCTCCATGTACTAATATGTTCCTTCGTATCGTCTCCGCCGTCTTCTCCGACTTCACCCTCTGAAGCAAGAAATTCCACACTGGAATCATATTCCCTCTACAAACCCTCCTAATTGCATCAACCGATGGGCCCACCCCGGCCCTACTTGTACCCGTGTATGGGCCCACAGGCCTGTATCCCATCTCCTTCTGAAGCCATTCCAATATCGCTTCAGGTTGAGCCGCCATTGCTGAGCTCGTTGAGCTCTGCATTTCCCCAAAATTAAATATGTGTAACCTAAAACCCTAGGATTTCAAAATCACCAACCAAATCATCGAATTAATTTAAGATCGTAAATACCTGTATTCGAATTTGCAAAAGGAGGGTAAATAATAAACTAAAAGTAACACTAAAACCCTAGAACAGATCTGATGAATGTGAAAGTTTAATCGGAGAAATTTTGTAAGAGATGATGAAGTTATGTAATAACTAATAAGCAATTTACAAGTGATTGTGAATTTGAATGATAGTGTATGATATGAGAGAGAGAGAGAAGAGTGAGAGAGTGAATTTTTTGTGTGTTGTTGTGAGTTTAGAGAGATGGATGAAAGTTTTAACGAAATTGAACTGAAAAATGGAGTTCTTTTTTTGAAATGGAAGGTCCCGCTTTTTGGTAAAAGGTCTTCTTTCTTCTTTGCTTCTTTGATGATAGTACTCGAGTAATTTTGTATTGGCTATTCAACCTAGAGTTGTAAGTTGTTGTGGATTAGGGATAAGTCTCGCAATCTTGAAGTTGGAAGGTGCAATTATTTTTAGTAGGTTGGATTTAGCTTGGTTACATTAAAAAATACATTTGATATAAGAATAGAGATATAACATAATATTTCTTAACACTGTCTTTTCTCGACTAAATAGTCCATCACTCGATTCTTACTTGACTTATGATGTTAGTATTACAATGTGGATTGGTAGAGGTATCAAGTATGGATGTTATATCTAATTACTTTTATAACTAATAATCCTCCTTTTTTTATTCAACCAGAAAAATGAAATGACAATTTATCTAGGCTAACTTGCTTGTAAGTTAGATGCTTCTCTAGTAGAAATCCTTGTGTAAGGTAATCAGTAAGCACACTAATGAGCATACTTTTAAGCTCAAGCACCTTCAATTCTAATACGTGAGACCTTGTTACCGTATCCATCTCTTTTAAATAGGGCTGACAATCAGATCGGGTTAGGTCAATTTCCAGGTTGACCTGATTTATATTTCAGGTCACTTACTTCTAAACCAAACCCGACCTGATTCTAATTTAAGGTCGAAAATCATAACCCAAATCCGACCTTTTTGATTTCGGGTTGTCCCGAAACCAACCCAAAATGACCTCAAATGAAATTCAACTATACACGCTAAGTTATGAAAGTTTGGGTTAATGACCTGAAATGAATTTTAGATGATCCAAGAAACGGGCTTGGCCGAATACAAATAAGAATAACAGAAGATAGGTTGTATAAGTTATGAATGTCTGGGTTAATTTCGGGTTGACCCGACTTCTAAATCAGGTATTCAGGTTATTTTCAGGTTCAAAAAGTCAACCCAAACCTAACCCATTATATTTTCAGGTCGGGTTGGGTCGACCCACTTTTTATATCAGGTCGAAAATCTCAACCCAAATCCAGAATTTTCAAATCAGTTTCAGGTCGGTTTATCGGGTTGGGTCAACTTTTGCCGCCCCCTACTTTTAGATTGTGCTACACGAGTAATCAAATTCTCCATGTTCATAAAATATAAACTCAAATTCAAATTGACCCCAACTACATGCATATCTTGGCTCTTTCGATCGATTTCATGCCCACATCAACACAATTAGCGGCATCAGCTAAATTTTGTTCGATTATTATCCCACGATGGTATAAGTAAAAGTTGCGAACCACAAACATGGGTAAATAGGTTTGAAACGGGCTATCCCATTATATTGTTATGAGAATTAGATTGATGATAAATGTTCTTCTTATTTATACCTATTGTAAGACTTAAAAAGTTAAAGTAGCAATATCTGATGTCTATGTATCTATATTAAAAAAGACATTGGTATGTGACGCTAAAGTATTTGTTACGTGACATCTCCCCCATGCAATACAATTCCCTTACACCTTCGTCTATATCAACTAGTTAGCACTAACTAAAGTAAAATGATTGTAGTTCGTATAGGGGAGAGGGGCTAAAATAATTAATGAATTAAGAGGGCTTAACCATTGAAGTTATATGCAAGTAGTTCTTCTCTTACTCCACGATCTATATAGATAAAATACTTCTATATCTCTTTAATTAACATATGCATCAAATATGCATTTGACAATCTAGATTATCATTAGAGCCAATGACTTATTATTTTCTAGAATTTACGTGTACTATCTTACAATGTACTAAAATAGGGTGTTTTTGATGTTGTACCTAGAAATTATTTAAATCCACATTAGTTGTTAGAATAAATAGAAAGTAACAAGGGTCACAAGATAACAATCTTCTAGGCGTGGATCACTTTCCCAAAAGTAATATTCCGACCCTAATCGTAAAGCACGGGTTCACGGAATTCACCTTCGAGATACAAAGAAGAAACAATAGTGGTCACGCTTACTATGAACACTATTCAATGAAAATGAGTTTGTGAGATTTTGTAGAGATGAAGAATTTCTGATTTTTGATCTTTAGAGTTTGTATGCAAAAAAAGAAGTTATTTTCTCAACCTCTTCATCATATGAGAGAGCCTCATATATATAACAATGCTATACTGCTTCAGAAAATCCGAAACGATACATCGACAAACCGTCAAACTTTGCGAAATAACACAATGAACAAACAAGACAGAAGCCTCGTCGCGAGTCGCGAGCTGGGCAGAACCCAGCAGGTCGCGAGGTGCGATACTGGTCGCGAGTCGCGACCAGTTCCCTGCCTTCCCAGCATACGCTGCTGCTCTACCGTCGCGAGGTGCAACCACGATCGCGAGTCGCGATCATCACCATTACCTTGCCCTTGATTCAGCGTCGTGTGTTCATCATTACGTTCTTGATGAAACGCAAATACATATAGCATATTATTTTATATATTATTCGAGTAACAACACCTTTACCAAGTAACTCAAACAATATATCATGAAGTTTAACTAACCTTATACTCTAAATCTCCAACAATCCTCCCCCATTTAGAGTATACAAAAATAGTTATTGCACAAACATCATCAAAACAAAACAACCTCATGCATAAATGAAAGTGTACAAAGACTTGAACTTCCACTTAGTATAATACACATTCCAAGCATTCGTATCCAAATGGTGTCGATAAACGATTGAACCATTAGCAACACATAATGAAAACTTGAAGATATTACACACACAAGATTAACTACTCATTTTCAATATATACTTGACACTAATTAGCCATGTGTCCATATCAATTCATAAGTGCATCAAAGCTATGCCTCACTAGCTCCTTGAAGCGGCCAAACTTCGCACTTACATAGGTAGATCTCTTAGAAAAGCATGCTCCTGTGACAAAGCACAATGTCAAGAGACCTATTAAGATTAAACAACCTCTTAAATCATCACAGATTTAAAGAACTTTACCTTGGATGATTATACAAGTTCTTTCAATCATCAAATAAGGAAATTAATCTTATTGAACTCAAGACCCAACGTCTTATTGGGCGTTAAGTTAAGATTCCCTTACTCGTGATTTCCAAAAGGCACCAATCCTAAACCGATTGCCATCCTCTTTACCGTATCTCTAGCTAGCGCCTTAGTGAAACAATCCGCTAGATTATACGTAGTCCTCACATAGTCAACAGTGATAGCACTATCTTTGATAAGTCCTTGGACATAACTATGTCTCACACCAATGTGTCTTGACTTACCATTATACACTTGACTATAAGCTCTTGCCAATGCTGCATCACTATCACAATGTATAGCAATAGGTGATATTGGTTTTGGCAACAAAGGTATCTCAAACATGAGATTCCTTAACCACTCGGCTTCTTTGCTTGCCGATGACAGAGCTATAAACTCTGATGTCATTGAAGAATCTGCAATGCAAGTTTGTTTCTTGGAAGCCCAAGATATCGCACCTCCCCCAAGGAGGAATGTCCATCCACTCGTGGAGGAATGATCTTCTCTATTAGAGATCCAACTTGCATCCGAATACCCTTCTAAAACCGAAGGATATCCACCATAGGACAAACTATAGTCCATGGTTTTCCTCAAGTACTTTAACACTCGACGAATAGCTTGCCAATGTTCCATACTAGAATTACTAGTATACCTACTTAATTTCCCTACCGCAAATGCGATATCCGGTCTAGTACTCGTCATAGCATACATCAAACAACCTATAACCCTCGCATACTCAAGTTGAGACACGGCATTACCATCATTTGGCAATAATTTTTCACTTGGGTCCATAGGAGTTGAAACAAGAGAGCAATCACTAACATTAAACTTCTTGAGCACTTTCTCGATATAATGAGATTGTGACAAGATCAATTTTCCATTGTCTCTCTTAATTCTTATACCTAAGATGACATCCGCCTCCCCCAAATCTTTCATGGAGAATTGTCAAGATAGAAAAGATTTTGTCCACTCAACTTGTGACAAATCCGTTCCAAATATCAACATGTCATCTACATATAGACAAATCATGACACCATTACCGTTGTCATCAAATTTGCTATAAACACACTTGTCTGAATTATTCAATTTGAAACCATTAGACAACACAACCTCATCAAACTTTTGATGCCATTGCTTAGGTGCTTGTTTTAGCCCATACAAAGATCTAATCAACTTGCATACTTTATGCTCTTGACCTTTCACGACAAACCCTTCCGGTTGTCGCATGTAAACCTCTTCCTCTAGTTCTCCATTCAAGAACGCTGTCTTGACATCCATGTGATGGATCACAAGCTTATGAATAGCCGCAAGAGCTATTAATAACCTTATAGTGGAGATTCTAGCAACGGGTGCATATGTATCGAAATAATCAATACCCGGTTTTTGTGAGAAACCTTGAGCCACTAAACGGGCTTTGAACTTATCAATAGTTCCATCTACCTTCATTTTCTTTTTGAAAATCCATTTACACCCAATTGGTTTACACTTAGGAGGTAAATCAGCTAAAACCCAAGTGTTATTTCCCATGATGGAATCCATCTCATCATCAATTGCCTCTTTCCAAAATGCGGCATCTTGAGACCTCATAGCCTCATTAAACGTTAAAGGATCCTCTTCCACATTAAATATATATGGAAACTTAGTCATAATGGAACTCCTTGATCCTTCAACCAAATATACATGAAAGTCCGGGCCGAAAGATTTCTCTTTTCTCGCCCTTTTACTTCTCCTAGGTTGTGATGATGTTGATGCAACATTCTCATCAAGAGTTTGTTCATCAACTTCTTGATCAATGTTAGTTTGATCAAGTCCAATTCCTTGATCAATGTTAATTTGATCAATTGCTTGAGTATTGGTATTGGGAGTAATATCCTTTGGTCTAGGAATTGATGAATATCGATTTTCATCAAAAATTGCATCTCTTGACTCCACAATAGTGTGAATTGACCAAAAGTCATTTTGTTCTATAACATAGAACCTATAGGATTTGCTATGAAGAGCATACCCTATAAAGATGCACTCAACTCCCCTTTCACCCAACTTTTTACGTTTGGGTTCCGGCACTTTTACAATTGCACGACATCCCCAAACCTTGAGATAACTCAAGTTTGGTTTTCTTTTATACCAAAGTTCATATGGGGTAACCTCGTTCTTTTTCATTGGAACTCGGTTTAAAATATGACAAGTCATTAACATAGCTTCACCCCAAAAACCATCACTTAAACCCGAATAGGATAACATAGAATTTACCATTTCTTGCAAAGTTCTATTCTTTCTTTCGGCTATACCATTTTGTTGTGGTGTATAAGCCGCTGTAGTTTCATGTATAATGCCTATAGATTGAAAATAACTCGGGTCATAGAATTCACCACCCCTATCGGTTCTAAATCGTTTAACTTTGTCACTTAGTTGCAATTCAACTTCAGTTTTATAGATCTTAAACTTATCAAGGGCTTCATCCTTAGTAAATAACAAGTATACATAACAAAACCGAGAGTAATCATCAATAAAAGTTATCATGTATTTCTTGTTCCCCAAGGAAGGAGTGCTATGAAAATCACACAAATCACTATGCACCAAATTAAGCAATGAAGTATCTTTTTCCACATTGTTTGGAAAAGAATTTCTAGTTATCTTTGTTAACATGCATGTTCTACACTTCTCTATACTTGGATCAAAAGAGAGAATCAAATCATGCTTAGACATGGAATACAACTTTTTATAGTTAACATGACCAAGTCTATTATGCCATAGAGAAGAATTGTCATTAACAACAAAGCAAGTATCTTTCAAAGCATTCAAAATACTTAGTTTGAACATACTATTACAAAGATAACCAAGTCCTACAAATGTACCACCCTTAGACAATATGAATTTATCGCCTTCAAACACCATCTTAAAACCTAACCGATTCAAGGTAGCACCGGAGACTAAATTTCTCCTAAGTTCCGGAGCATACAATACATCTCTTAAAATAAGAGGCTTTCCGGAACTAAACACTAATTCTACTTGTCCTACACCTAGAACTTTAGTCGTAGAATCATTCCCCATGTAAAGAACTTCTCCATTCTCAACCTCTTTGAAAGTCTTGAATAGAGACCGCTCCTTGCATACATGTCTTGATGCTCCCGAATCGATCCACCATGAACAATCATCCTGTACACAAAAGATTTCAGAAATCATACACACAAAATTCAGATTTGAATTAAGTGAAACTTGTGTACACATACCTTGCTTGGTATGGGTTTGGCTAGACTCGCCATTCCCACCATTCTTTTTGTTCATCTTCTTCTTCCAAATGGTGCAATCCTTCTTGAAATGACCGGGCTTTCCACATTCCCAACAACCTCGTTGAGCACCTCCACCAAACTTAGGCTTCTTGCCATAGTTGCCTTTGGTGAAATTGTTAGCCCTCTTCTTAGGATTAGAAGACTCCTTTGATTTACCATCCTCCACCATGTTAACGGTGGAAGAATTAGGATTGACATCCTTTTGTCCATCTTGGACCCGAATGCCCTCTTCAATCCGAAGATGAGCACCCAATTGTTCAACATTCATATCGTCTTTCTTATGCTTAAGGGAATTTCTAACATCCTTCCAACCGGGTGGTAATTTATCAATTATAGAGGAAACAACAAAGGTTTCATCCATCACAATGTTGTGTTGCTTAAAACTCCCTAAGATTCTTTGAATTTCATGGAATTGCTCCATTACCGACCTAGAGTCTACCATTTTAAAAGCATTGAAATTACTAACAAGAAATTTCTTACTAGAAGCATCTTCGGCCATGTATTTACTTTCTAGTTCTTCCCAAAGAATCTTAGCGGATTCAACAAATTGATAAATATCAAACAAAGCATCGGACATACCGTTAAGGATGTGGCCACGACATATATAGTCATCATTCTCCCATTTGCTCCTCCTCCGAATTTCTTCAACAGTTTCATTTTCCACTTCCTCGGGTTTGGGAGTGCTTAAAACATACGCCACACTTAACGAAGTGAGAAGGAAATGCATCTTCTTCTGCCATCTTCGAAATCCAACACCTTCGAACTTGTCAAGTTTGTGAAAATTTGCAGACATTTCACGAATTGAAGTCATCTTGTAATAGATATTACTTTTGGATTGTTAGAATAAATAGAAAGTAACAAGGGTCACAAGATAACAATCTTCTAGGCGTGGATCACTTTCCCAAAAGTAATATTCCGACCCTAATCGTAAAGCACGGGTTCACGGAATTCACCTTCGAGATACAAAGAAGAAACAATAGTGGTCACGCTTACTATGAACACTATTCAATGAAAATGAGTTTGTGAGATTTTGTAGAGATGAAGAATTTCTGATTTTTGATCTTTAGAGTTTGTATGCAAAAAAAGAAGTTATTTTCTCAACCTCTTCATCATATGAGAGAGCCTCATATATATAACAATGCTATACTGCTTCAGAAAATCCGAAACGATACATCGACAAACCGTCAAACTTTGCGAAATAACACAATGAACAAACAAGACAGAAGCCTCGTCGCGAGTCGCGAGCTGGGCAGAACCCAGCAGGTCGCGAGGTGCGATACTGGTCGCGAGTCGCGACCAGTTCCCTGCCTTCCCAGCATACGCTGCTGCTCTACCGTCGCGAGGTGCGACCATGATCGCGAGTCGCGATCATCACCACTACCTTGCCCTTGATTCAGCGTCGTGTGTTCATCATTACGTTCTTGATGAAACGCAAATACATATAGCATATTATTTTATATATTATTCGAGTAACAACACCTTTACCAAGTAACTCAAACAATATATCATGAAGTTTAACTAACCTTATACTCTAAATCTCCAACATTAGTTTCAATTATTTGTTATTGTATGTTGAATTACATGTATTAATTACATTAATCTTCAAATTATTTATCATCATATGGCAAACACACACATATTATGTTCACAACCAAAGTACAATAACACTTTTGATAGTTAGCAATTTCTCCACGGATCAAATAAAAAATCCACGAACTAACATAAAATTTTAATAGTTATGGTTCATCACGATCATTTGCGTGGATATAATTGTAAAAGTCATGAGTTTATTTAACAGACACGAATATTATAATCCACCCTTTTTAAATACGTTAATTATCCTCGAAGTTGTTTCAACCAATATGATTTTTAAAACAATTTCTAATTCTGCCTATTAGTTTCACGTGTCTCATATAAATATTTTCTTTATCCATTTTGTATATCATGCTTTGTTTGCACTGTTGTTGGGGGTGTACTACCCAAACAAAATATTAACAATAATTTTACACGTTTAATTTATATGCCATCCGTCTTTATTTACTCGCTACAATTTTTTTTTTTTTGGAGTTAAAATTTATCAACTTTGACTGATTATTTTGATTTTTTTTAGGTTCAAATAGAGTTATGTATGATTTTGTTAGATTCGTCTCGATGTGTAGATTTATAATAACCAATGTTTATAATATTTACTTAGATGGAATAAGAGGTATTCACTGTCAAACAACACCTCGAAGACCCTGTCAAAAAAAAAAAAAACACCTCAAAGACCGTGCAAAAGAAAATATAGCAAGTAAATCAAGCTAGAAGGAGTAGTAAATAGTGTTTTTTGAAGCTAGAAAACTCAAATACTGTAACAACAGTTTCTTTTACTCCGTGTTCTTCTCTATCTATAAGTTCTTTTCAAGTTTATTATCATTAGAAAATAAATTCACATAATAACCATACATCATAACAAAACAAACTATTGTTCTCATCCAAACACACATTAAATTTTGAACTAAAAAATCATGAACAAAAAGAGAATGAAACAACAAGATCAACCAAAACATATCCATGTTTACCCACTCTATTCACCACCTTCCCCTATTTTTTTCACACCATTGAATCAAACACAATTTTGAAATTTCTTTATTGCCTTATTGGGCAGTCATCAGCACAACAACAGCATTGACATTATTATAAAGAACTGTAGTATATTTTCATCCGACAAAGGATGTGACAGATTATTAAATAAAATCCCATAACAACAAACACAATAATAATAATAATAATAACATTAGTTAATAATATAAACCCCCCTTATAATAAAGTTAGTCAGTGCGTCTTCTTTCTTCCATCCACCCACCACTTTTGGAGGTCGCTTTTATTTTGCGCTAAAATAAAAACCCAATTTTTTTTTTCTTTTCATTTTTCCAGAATTTTCCCCCTATTTTATCTCCGCAAAATCTCTAACCCTCTTTTTATCCTTCCTAATTCGGAATCTTTTTGTTTTAATGACTTTGGATTTCTAGATTTATTGACCCTTTTCTCCTCTAAATATTACCGGGTATCTCTTTGCTCCATTTTTCAAGGTACCACCTTTTTTTTCAATTCATAATTTGATTATTTTCGAGATTATTTACTGCTTTTTTCATATATCTAAGTTGGTGATCGTATATTTGCATGATTATCTGTAATGGGTATCTTCAATTTCGGTTTTTTTTTTGTTGTTTGTTGATGGATCATTTGTTTATGTTGCTCAATTTTGAAGCTTGTAATTTTCTCACTTTCCCTTTTTTTTTCTAATTTTTTTTTAATCTTCCAAATTTTTAGAGTTTTATGGATTATGAGTTGTGGGATACCCCATTACTACTAATTTTTTGCTTAATTTTGTGGGTGAGCTTTGTAAATTATTTCCCTGTGAATGATGTTTAAATATGCGATTTTTATACTAATAAAGTTTTGGGAATTGTCACTTTATGTGTCATGAAGAAAATTAAAGATTTTTAATCGTTTTTCAACTGAAAAATTTGAAGAGAGTTTGGAGTAAGAGATGAGAATATCATTACTTGTATATTTTAATTGTATCATGTTGATTGACTTGTTTCTTTGAAGAAGAAGTCTGAACAAATTTTTTTCATCTAGTTAGTTTCTTCTGCATTGACTAACTTTTTGAGTCAGCAATTTCTAGTTAGTTGAAAATTCATGCAAGTTTGGCCAGTTCCTCCTTTTTCAGTAGTTAAGGAAAATGAAAGTCAGTTGGAATTCTGTCGGTGAAGATTGATTGATCAGAAAGCAATGAGATTTGATTGCTTGATGAGTAATGTCACTTTAATCCCTATATTGTGCTATCAGTTTTTGGTGATGTGTATTTGGCAATTTTAGTATGTTTAGAATTGGTTTTCTTTTCAGGTTAAGGAATCCATTATTTCGCTTCTCGACGATTGCAAGGAGTGAGGGTACTAGTTCGTGGAGGTAGTGAACTTCTACGGACTGAGCCTCCTCTCTCGTTCGCTACTGCCAGTTTCATTCATAGACTGCTACAGGAGCTTAAATCCTTTGAGACATGCATGTAGGTAGCAGTTTTGATAATTGTCAATGAAGTTGTGGGGTTAGTGCTGCAACTTTTGGTGTATGAGTGAGACGTCGGCTGCAATCATGGGTGCTATCTGTTCTTGCTTGCGCATGGAGGATATAGAAGACTATGTGAACAGAAACAGTTCCATTTATAGGAACTGTATTTGTCTCAGTTGTTTCCTCCAGAATTTCTTTCATATGGTATGTTGGTGATTTGTTGTTTGTCCTTTGTTTTTTATTTGTTCATTGATATAAGGGTCTGGTTCTAATACTACCTGTTTCTGAGATGGAAAATGGGTTATATGTCTTAGTTGCTTATGCAAGTTTCCCCTCATTCATACTTTAACAAAATGAGGATTTCAAAAATTGAGGTGACTGAAGACCTGTTATTGATAGTGGAAGTTCTCTGTGTGATGGTGCGCTGTGGGCTTTAATAGACCACTTTCTATGATATGTAATTTTTTGGATACATTTCATATATGGATGTGATGTTTCCATTAGGTTATATTATGTTTTCTCAGACTCTTTTTTAGGGTATGTGTTTTCAAATACTGGAGTAGGACGGTTGAACTGTTTTATTAGTGTTTTTTTCTCGTGCAGTTTGTTTGTCTTTGGAAATTTCTCTCTCTCTCTCTCTCTATGGGATGGAAGGAATGGTTTTCAGGAAGGTCTTAGCTTGCTTGAAAGCCATCCATGAAATTTCAGTCTTTCGTCATGGCCTGAAAAAATTGTCTTAATCTTGTTTCAGCTTTGCAGAATTCATATTTTCCACATCATTTGGTTGTAATTTGGCTGTCAGCTTGTCGTAATATCATATGATGACATGCTGCTTTCCTGCTGTGAAAATTTTGGGGTCACTTTGTCAGAGCTTTCTTAGAGTCATAGGATTGGATAAAATTTCTGGTGTATTTATTGTCCCATGTATAATTCTCTAATCATATAAGCAGTTAAATCATAGATGTAGGTTGCAGTCTTGATTTCAAGGGGTACTCAAAATGAGCAGCAAGGTATTCATGCATCTTTTACTGTCTGCATCAAAGCTCACGTGCTGAACAGACTATTGAGGTGCTCTGCTGGTAGTTTTGCTCATACCTCTTAGGGGAGCATGCACACTAACTTATTTTGCTGTTATGAGGCTGAGGTTGTCCTGCAGATAATCCAAGAGTCTTGAAGCAGTATGAATTATTAAAGAGCTGTTTGGCAGTGGACAAGACAAAATGGGAGAGGAATCGACTTAAAGATAAAGGGGACAAGGAAAACGAAAGGAATGTAGTTCCCCCCTGTGTTTGATACTTTGGTTCGGAAGGGAACAAGGCTTGATTCTCGCAAAGTTCTATTTTATCTGGTTTAAAAAGGTTTAGTGTCCCTTAGGCCTTGCCTGAGCCTCCTCCGCCACTCTTCAACCACCTTCCTTTCTTACCATCACTCGCCTGCTGCAGCATCTTCTCTCCCACCGTCTCCGTCACATGATCACATCTACCCCTGTTCTCCCTTTGCTGCACCTATGCCACCCTTTCCAAAATGTTGGCCTCCTCATCCAACACAAGCGCAGGCGCTAATAAAATAATCACTGGTCCTGCTCCCCTGTGTGTGTATGGTGGTTATGTAAGTGCTGTATAATTCAGCATACTATCTCCCCCCTTTCTTCCCAATTGTCATCTTTGCAGCTGGGAGATCCATGTCTGTCTATTACTTCCAAACAACCAAACCTACCGAACTTCGACTGTGAGTTCTTTTTGTGGCTCCTAACTCGTGTGCTCTGAAGTGGAAAAGCAAATGGAGGGGCTACTGGGAACCTTTCCATATTAAACCACTATCAACTACTGATTTGTGGGTTCAGTGCCCATATCCAATTCCTGTGATGTAACTGCTGTCAGCCACCTTTGACGGTGGTTCTAGGTAGTGATGGTTGGATGTGTTTTGTTGGGTTGGGTTTGTGATGGTGAGGTCTGAGTTGTTCTTCATTTTATTTTATATTCTTTTTCCTGATTCTTCACCAGAACAGTAGTGCAGGAATTGAAATTTCTTGTTGGGTGGTGGGGGGAGGATCAGTTAGAACTTAGAACCAAATTGGGAAATGCATTTATGGAAAAAGTTACTTTTGGAAGTTATTCCCTGGAACATTATACATATTGACATGATGGTGTATCAATTCTGCATGGAGCTTCCTTGTGACTTGCAGTTGCACGTCTTGATTTTGAAGGCTGTAGTGAAGGTTCTACCAATTTGATTGTCCTTGGCTCTCCTTTTGCCTCTTATATAGATCGTAGGAACTATGGAAATGATTTTTACTGATTTGTTGAACTCACATCATTTAGAGGAGACTAGTATGTCCGAGGGAACAAACGTAAGTTGAATTGACAGTTTTTTGTAAGATTCGAACATTTATCATTCTTTGACCAGTGTGGTTGGGAGATGTATGATTGTAACTAGAAATAGTAAGTATGAATGGGACCACTGAAGAATGCAGTGAAATGTGTTGAAAGATTTGGGAGGGTGATGAAACATATTAACAGGAGATACACATACCCAAGTATGGTGAAATTGGTGGCCTGATGACCCTGTGATGCTCGAACTCAGCTTTTGGCAATTTGGCTTTGCCGTACACCCGTACCCGTGTTTGTGTATGTTGGTTATGTGTGTCTGTTTGCTCTTTCTTGAAGTAGGGAGTAATTTGCAACTTAACTCTCTTTCCTCCTAGATGGCTTGAAAGGGAAAGGGAGGAAGGAATTTGCATAAATCCAGTAAGGTCTTCTTTAGAAGGTTTGAATAACTGATTAGACGCTTTAGATATTGCATGTTTGATGGGTTTTTGAACTGTTTCATTAGCATATGCACAACACATAACTTATTTCTGGCTCTTGGCTTCAGTTAAGTGATTGTTTCATCTTATTGTGTCTGTAGTATTCTTCATTATTTCGAAGGGGGGAAGTTCAATCCTTACCTTCATCCATCCAAGGGGCATCTTTGACTTCTGTGGTGTCAACAGACAACTCTCTTGCTGATATGTACCGGTCTCCTCCAAGGCCGTTGCCTTATGATGCAGATCCTAGATATTTTCGCATGCAACGGGATGGACTGTTTTCAAGACGTGAAAAGGGGTGTAGTCATTCACATGATGAATCAGAACCTTTGAGGAGAAGTGATATTGATGGTGATTCTGACCCTTTAAGTACAGGGGACAAATGGGATGAGTCAACTTGTGAAGATGGCACAAAAGAGTGTCGTAAATCATCTGTAAAGCTTTCATCCGCTAAATCAACAGCAGTAATGGGGTACTTCTATTCCTCGTCTGAGGATGAAGATGTCTGTCCAACTTGTCTTGAAGGTAACTTATATCCACTCATCCTCCTTTGAGCCTGTGCTAGGTAATCCAGTTACGGGTTATCAGCTGTCCATCATTTCTCAGCTATTTATCGTCTTCTTTCTACCCTTGTGTACCTGATTTTATAGCTTTCCTTCCGCAATTGATAATACCCCTTCTGTGTCCCCAGAGTCTTGATAGTTTTTTCATTATGCTGATGCAGAATACACTGAAGAGAACCCAAAGATAGTGACTAAGTGCTCTCATCATTTTCATCTGGGTTGCATATATGAGTGGATGGAACGAAGTGAGAACTGCCCAGTCTGTGGCAAGGTACTTTCTCTTCTCTGAAAATTCTCCTGCATTAATCATATTTCATGGTTAAGATTGACTCTTCCATGTGTTGGAGAGACACTGATGGCCTCTCTCTTTCTCTCTCTGTCGTGTCTGTATGTGTAAAATTCAGTAGGAAACTGTTTTGCTTATTCATTTACTTTAAGTTAAAGACCTCAACTCACTTCGGGTTGGTAGCAGCTACCAACCTTATCAAGATTGAGTAGGAGCTTCAGAACATATTGAATCAAAATTGTTACTTTAAAAAGTCCTTCCCTTAAATGGTTAAACAAAGTGTAGACCTTGTACGGGAGCTTTTGGACATGGGATTTGGAGTGGTTAGAAATAATTAGAGCTTTATGAGGCTTTTTTTTATTATGTTGAAAAAATATGAATCTTTGCTAACTTTTTTTTTTTTGTGGATGCAGAAGTATCATCTTACCTTCTTCTGTTTATATAGGTGTTGGGGTGAGGGTGGTTCACTGGATTGTAGTTGGAAATATTTTGTTTTATTTCAGTTGAACTTACACCGTCTTCTGTGATGTTCCTAGCGTTTTAGACCCAGTGTCACTCGTTCCTCTTATTGGTTTGATAATTTGCTAAATTATTGACGGGAGAACAAACTTCCATGGTTATACTCACAATATGTGTTTTTTATCACTATTTTGCTTTTTTTTTGATACGTTTTAAATAGATCCAACGGTTGGTACATTTCTTGGAGTTGAATCATAGTGGTTCGATTCAAAATAGCGTCTTAACCTATTTGTGATTCTTATCAATTGTGAAGGACTAAAAGTTCATTTTAGTCACTCCTCTTTCTTGACTTCTGTAGGTGATGGCGTTTGACGAATCTCCTTGACTTAGACCTGTCTCATGCAAAGGAGCAGTTGAAGGCGGAAATATAGAGGAAGAAAAACACTAAACACCTAAGGGTTTGGTGGAGAATAAAGGGGTGCAATATCATATGAACCCTCATCTATGGTAAGGAAAAGCATGTCTTTACAGCAGGGTGTTATTGTCTTTCACCCACTTGTTCTCCACCAAACCGTTTGGTGTTTTCTCAAACTCATAGAGGAAAGCCTAAAAACCGTATAGTCGTTGTGAATATTGCAGGATTGAGGTGTTTGTATCACCTCGCCTGTCAAGTACATAAAAGACCCAAAAAGGTTCTGCATAGTCTTAACAACAGGTACATTATCACAGAGTATCTTGCCTTTCTTCTTTTGGCTTGTTTGATACTCAATTCTGGGTATAATTATATATCATCTTAGAGAAATGAAAGCTATGGTTGGGGGATCTTATGAACTGAAAATATTGGCTACTTGCTTGTAAATTTTTCCACTTTTGGTTATGTATTATCGTTTAGAACTCAATGTATATGGAATTGAGCCACTGATTTTATGCACTTGATCACCGCTCATGCTTCTCTGCCTCCAATCTATTCTACATTGTGATTAATCCCCTCAACTTTCGTTTGTGTGTAACTGTGTATGATATATTATGATTTTAAGTAAGCTGTGTCTGTTTAAATAAATTGGGTTAGTATCGGTTTCTGTCATGGCGATTGATGAAGTTGGGTCCGTATCGGTTTCTGTCATGGCGATTGATCAAATTGGGTCCGTATCAGTTTCTGTAGAAATTGTTTGCGTTCAAGTATCCACCTAGCCTCCGTATGCTGTTATGAATTGAGCTTATGTGGGGGTATTGCTGATGAATTGTATCAGAAATAAAATTGGTAGATGCATTTACCATTTTTATGTGTACAAAATTTTACCAGTTCTTTGAGGATAATTGTTGGTTTTCCTGATCAATCAGAATGTAGAATTTGTCACCTGACTCTGTTAGTACAAATTAACCCCTCTAAAATGTAGTACTCCTATTCTTTTGCAATAGAACAAAGTACATGGAATAATTGGGGGAGATTTGGGAAGGAAGCATAAAATATAATAACTATTATTGAACAGAATATCAGTGACTTCTTACAATACTTCTAACAAATGAATTTTTATTCATATTAAACATTGCTTCAAATAATACCACACAAATTACAAACATGCATATGCAATGCACCAACAACCACACAATCATGTGTACGCATTATTAGTTGAATAATTTACTCTTTTTTATGAATTGAATAATTTACTTATACAAGTTCAAATATGATAAAACACAGTAATTATTGGTGTACAATCATGGTGTTCCAAGGCCATCACTTAGTTGCAGCTTCAAAGGATTGAAGGAAGCCTTCAGGAGGCAACCCACCACTGAACTTATGCTTGTTGTTGATCTGTTGAAAAGGAGAAAAACAAATAATTATGAGATGCATTGAAATGACAGACGGAGCTACTTAATACTAGTGCTAAAGATAAGATAGGGTACAATCTTAAGAGAATCCTAATCTTTTGAGTGCATCTTTCTTTTCTTTTCTTTTTCCTCTAGAAAAGAAGTACATCAGCTACTTGATCTTGAGATATCAAAGGTATATGGGCACTCACCACATAGTAGGGGACACCACTAAGATGTGCCGAGTATTTCTCAAAATCCGCGTTCACCTTCAACAAACACATAGATCAAGCTTAAGTGTTAAATACAAGCTTGCGTTAGTTGGTAAAAGTCTTTGGGGAAGTTGATCTCAAGACATAAGATTGAAATTTATCGGCATCACTGATCACGCCCATTTGTAACTCTATATGAACTAAGACACGGTTTCATGAACATGTCTGTCTTTCTAGAACTCATTGAAGGAGCTGAAGTATATTACGTGTGTAGATACTATGATTGGAAATAGTTAATAATGCACATAAGTTATCTTCAATCTATTTTTACACCAAAGTATGGTATTATTTGATTTGAAGTATTGCCTCCATTAAGATTTATTTGTCGAAATGTTAGTTTCAAATGCGCAATCAACATAACTATAAATGGAAGGAGGGGATATATAATCCGAATTTTATGTATTGTTTCGGAATATGTGTAGAGGGCAGTTCAGTGAAAAATGAAATTGAATTTTCCACACTTGGGGGTTTACAAATCAAAATTGAAAAGCTAAACGAAGCTTAAACACAAACCAATACACTGTATACACATAGTACTTAAAGCGAGAAAGATACCTCCTTGAGGCCATTGTTTGGGTCCTCAAGAAACTCAGCAGCTCCTTCCACACCAACCTTTTTAGCACATTCCACAAGGAACTCCCTGCATCAAACATCAGAAGTTCCATTTGAAGATCAAAAGAACTAGCCAAAGTACTAATAAATACATCATGTTAAGTTCCTCTCAAAATCCAAAATCAATAAGTAGATGTCAGCCAGATTTATTAGTAAAATCATAGGGGTGATGCTCAAAACCTAGATTTGAATCCCGTGTGCATCAGTACCATTTGCTGCTATCAATCTAGATTACTTAGAAACTTCGACATGGATATGGTATATGAGTACTTCGACACTCCAATATGGGTCAAATCATGGAATTTTTTTCTAAGATAGCCAAATAGGACTTTTGGCTATGTACCCGTGTTTTACATGAGTACCCGAGAGTCTGAACATTGCTCTCAATCAGAAAGAAACAAAGAAAGGAAGACATACCAGTCACCTATATACTTTCCCTGTGTCATATACCCGTTGAAAAACTCCTCAACGAGATTGTGTTGCTTATCAAGTCCTTGTTGGCCTGCAAAGTAGATAAGCCTATGGCTATCCAGAGTATTTCCCCTGTATTTATGACCAAACAAAAAAAAAATTAGTTACTTCATGTTAAGTTCATCTCAGATTCAAGTTACAAAGGATTGCTGATGCCAAATCAACTTACGTTAGCCCCTCCATGTTATAGTTTAGGCCAAGGCTCTTGTATACCTGAAGTTTATAATGACAATGGTACAACAAAGATGAGATGTAGCAAGAAAACTAGTATCATAACTCATAAGTGTTATAACAAAGGCAATAAAGCGACGAAGAGTTAAAAACAATCAACACAAGAATTAACGTGGTTCACTAACAATGTGTTAGCTACATCCACAAGCAGAGGATAAACGTTTTTATTATCCTTGGGAATATAGCCTTTCGGAATGCTAGTTACAATTTATGCCCTTCTAAAATTCTTCTATAGATATTGAATTCTTATACGACAGGGTGCACGGGAAGATATTGTAAAAAGAGACAGCAGCTAACATTTCTCCATACAACGAAATTCCTTCATCTCACAGAATCTCAGAATTTGCGCACATCATAGTTTGTTATTCAACAATAATTTGAGTCACATATTATATAGAATACGCAAACATTATGGGATGAAGAGAATATATTTAATGAAGATCGATATACCTCAGTTGTGTGGCCTATAAGTCGTTCATATCGAGAACCAAACTTCCTCTTATAGAAATCCCTCTTGTTGACACCTTCTTTTGGAGCAGAAGGCTCTAGGAAAAAAGGGTGCCAATGTATCTTGACAATACAATAAATCAAAATTAGCATAAATAGAAGCGCGATTAAAGAAAAAAAAAAGTATGTGATATAGTAAGAAAAATTAAGGTGTAAAAAACCTCAAAATTGAACTGATCTTTGGATAAGGCAATAGCTTTATCTAGATTTATTTTGCCCACATAACACCAAGGACATAGATTATCTGAACTAATATCAATTCGAATGAGCTTCTTTGATGAACTGCTAGCTGACTGAGCCATGATTTTGAGGTTCACCTGTAAATTGTAATGTATCTTAAAGTTATTTTGAATGTACTTCATTCCCTTCTCTTGAATTAGAAAAAGATGGTAATTTGAAAATACACTTTAAAACAATTCTAACCGGCTCGAATATGGTCATGTTTTTTCTTATATATTAATAAAAACATATGGTCAAAGTCGATGAATTTCTACATATTTTGAGATGGAAGGAGTAATATGAGTATATTTTTAGTTCCGTACTCTCATTATATAGATAGCGAGGTCCGTATAAGTGGTTAGAGTTCGATCTTGAAATGCAAAATCGGCAGCATAATAAAGATACTAAAGTAATACTAGAAAAAAGTGAAGTAAATTCCTCAAATTGGATGAGAATAGTTGAAGTAAAATCCTCAAAACTAAAATAAATTAAATTTGATCAAAAAAGTCAACCCTCAGTACTTGATCAACATGTATTTGTTTTTTTTTTTTTTTTTTTTTTACAGTAACATTACATTGTATTTGTTGATGAATCAAAAGTCTTAAAGACCACAATTTTTTTTTTGACATTGGTAAAATTTGCATTAATTAAAACACGAAAAACAACGTAGAGCTAGTACATCCAAACGATAAATAGAAGATAAACAAAAGACCACAACTTTAGCTACTTTCATAACAAAAGCATAAACCATCACTATATGATTATGTGATTATAACATGATGAATAAATGCAACCAAAAACTGAAAGATGTATTTATGTAGTATCAAGAATATACAAATGGATTTGCAGAGGAAAAAAAGAAATTACCAGTATTTGATCTGCGGAGGAAAAACGCGAAGTTTATGGGAGCTCAGAAAAATGGAAATTGGATCTCTATTGATTTTCGTTAGGTGAGGTGAGAGACGTTAAAACAATAGAACTTGAAACTTTTCGAGGGATCGTTGACTCCCCGCGGTTCTCCCTTGTCTCTCACTGAAGTACTTAACCCTCTACTTTTTGGACTTTTTTAACAATTTTGGGACCTAAACTTCTATTCGTCGCCCCCAAACTACTTAAAATCGCCCCAACTACCCTCTGAATATACCATTATGCCCTTAACTCTTTTTTACCATTTTACTTTACTTTAGCTTCATTTCAAATCTGAATTTTACCAATTTACAATTCTCTCTAAAATCACCAACCACCAATCGCAACCTCCAACCTAACGTCATCACCCAACGCCATCACCACCGGCAAGAATGTCGTCTTCAGACGAAGAGGTAAATTTTTTTTTAACTGTATACACATCGCCAACGTTTGGCCAGAACGTTGAATCTTTGGAACCAACGTTTGGCCTGGACGTTGATTCCATGGATCCAACGTTTGGCCAGAACGTTGGACCTATGGAATCAACGTCCTGGCCAAACGTTGGTTCCAAAGGTCCAACGTTTTGGCCAAACGTTGAATCAGGCCAAACGTTGGATCTTTGGAACCAACTGGCCAAACGTGGTCCATGCATGTATAACTTTAATATTTTTTTTACTGATATTTAACTTTTATAAATTAAATTCAATTAGGTGCTAAATAGTTTTTAAAAAATTAAAATAAGATTAATTTGGTTAAACTAATGTGTGAATATTGTGATATTTTCGTGTAATAAACGATGATTTGTTTTTTCAGGAGCCTGTTGGTGATCGGATTAATTATAACCCGTATTTCGACAATAGCCCAGAATTTGAAACGCGTGATGCTGCTGCCAAGTGGTGTAGAAACATTGACGTTGAGCTTGGGTTTTTCTTGACGATCACTAGTCACAAAAAGAAGTATCAACTTTTGGATTGTGATCGTGGCAAGAAGAAGGAACCTCGTGATTTCAGTTCAGCAATTAGAAGAAAAACAAAGAGAAAAGCATGTGGCTGTGAATTTCGGTTGTTCCTAGTCCCAAAAAACGACAACACGTATTGGGTGGTCGAGACTAGGGTTGAACAAGGGTTTCATAATCACCCAATGATGTTATACCCGGAGGGGCATCGACAAATCAACGGTCTCAGTCCCGCAACCAAGAAGTTAGTTGGAGAACTAACTTCATCCCATGTGAAACCACGAAACATCATGAAAGCCATTGAAGGTGCATTTCCGTCTTTGAAGCCTAACATGAGGCACATCTACAATTGCAGAGATATATTGAGAAGGGAGAGATCAGAAGGCAGAAATGCATCCCAACAGTTTCTTCATCAGGCTGTTGAAAGCAAGTATCTTTTTTGAATTCAGTCGGACAAGATGGGTAGGGTGACACGTACATTCATTGCACACCCGACTTCCGTGAATTTAGTGCGTACGTATCCACACGTGATTCACATTGATGCAACGTACAAGACAACACTAGTAGAATAAATGCTTATTGCTGCGGTGGTATTGCTGTGGTTTTACCCATACGCAGCAATATATCACGACAAAGAAAAAGGTAAAATATAAAATAACCATATTGCTGCGGTTTTTTAAAAAAACCGCAGCAATATTGTTCCAACGTAATTTTTTTTAAAATAGTTGACCATTTGACCAACCATATTGCTGCGTTTTCTACAGAAAACCGCAGCAATATATTCCAACGAATATTTTTTGAAAAAAGTGAACTATTTTTTACCAGATCTGGCCAGAAATATTGTTGCGGTTTCTGACAGGAACTGCAGCAATATATTTAAATAATCTTAAAAAAATATTGCTTTTTAATAAAGGGAACACGCGTGGCGTCAGTTAGGGTTCTCACTTTTTACTTGTGGCCGTTTTCTATCTATCTCCTCTCTCCTCTCAACCTATCATTCTCCTCTCTCCTATCGCCGGATCTTCAATCTCTTCGTACGTCTCTCATCTCACACATCCGGCGATTCGAGATATGTTTGCGTTCGACAACCGGCGATTCGAGATCCGCCTGCGTTCGACAACCGACCGATTTCTCTCTGTGACGAACCGATCAATCTCCTCGTACTCTCGTTCGTCGAAATCCGCCTGCGTTCGTCGAAATCCGTGGCCGTTTTCATCACCGTCGAAATCCGTGGCCATTTTCTAGTCTCGTCGAAATCCGTGGCCGTTTTCATCACCGTCGAAATCGGTGGCCATTTTCTAGTCTCGTCGGAATCCGTGGCCATTCGAGATCTGATTTTCGTTTGTTATGGAGATTTTCCTTTTTTTTGTAAATTGTACTGCTTTTCATAAATTACAAGAGGGTGGTTGTATTTTTTTTTCTACTTTTTCGTTTGCAGTATTGTATTTTTTTTTTTTGGGATTTTTTTCATTTTTATTTTGTTTAGAATAAATATGATGTTAGTGTTTCTGATTTTTAATTTTCTTTTATTTTATATCTTTTTTTTATCTGTTGGATTTTGTGTATATCATATGTTTTTGTATAAGCATTCTTTGTCATTACTTCTAATTTGTTGTGTTTTATTTTTTTCCTACATATTTATTCTTTCAAATTTGATGGTAAAGTGCAAAAAATAAATTTTTTTTTGACCTGTACCAGTACCTATTGCTGCGGTTTTGAGCAAGAACCGCAGCAATATGTTGTATTTTTTTAATAAAAAAATAAACCTATTACTGCGGTTTTTGTCAGAAACCGCAGCAATATCTTGGCCTATTGTTGCGGTCAAAAACCGCAGCAATAGGTTAATTACCTATTGCTG
Source organism: Beta lomatogona (assembly GCA_947646795.1). NCBI lineage: Eukaryota > Viridiplantae > Streptophyta > Magnoliopsida > Caryophyllales > Amaranthaceae > Beta > Beta lomatogona. The sequence continues at coordinate 2,508,386 of CANSNZ010000957.1, read as the reverse complement.
CGCCCTTAGGCCACTTAATGACCGCATCAATAAGCATTTATTCTACTAGTGCAAATAAGTACTTGTATCCTTTGGTGGAGATTGTTGGAGTGATACCAACCAACAAGAATTTTCTTGTTGCATGGGCATTGTGGCAACATGAGGATGCTCAGAGTTATCGCTGGATGTTGGACAGACTGAAAAACCTCATTGGCAGTGTGGCTCCGAATGTCATTGTCACTGATCGAGATCTGGCTTTGTGCAAATATATCTCGGAGGTTTTTCCCACATCTGCACATCTACTTTGCACGTGGCATATCAATCATGATGTGGAAGCATGGGTAGCAAGGAAGTGTGGTGGGAAAAGCAAGATCGGAATTAGGTTCGAATGAGGAAGTTGGGCTAGGGTGATGAAATCCAAAACCGAGGCTGAATATGAAATAAATGTAGCCAACATGATGGAGGAGTGGGGTACAGTTGGGAATACCACATCCATTGATTTTCCTACCTATATCCACGGGACTTGGCTTGTGCACAAAGAGAAGTTTGTGCAATCTTGGACTAACCGAGTAAGACACTTCGGTAACACAACCAACAACGGAGTCGAGAGTTCTCATTCGGCTTTGAAAGCGTGGATTGCTACTCCAACTGAGGCAATCGACACATTGTTTATGCAAATTGATGCTTTTGTTTTAGGGCAGTCGAAAGAGATAAGAAACTCATTGGAAGCATCGCGGCGTACTCATGGGACTGAATTTGATCCGCCACCATATAGCGCCTTGAACGGTGTTTGTTCTCAATATTGTTTGGAGCTAATTCAGAGAGAGCTTGGAAGAATAGCCGAGCTTGACTGGGACTGGAGTAGATGCGAATGTGTTGTTGATACTACGCATGGTATTCCATGTGCTTGCCATACGTTTTTCTCCTTGCAAGCAGACCATCTCCTATACACTCAGGAGGTTGATTCATTTTGGTGGAGACTAGCCATTGGTGATGGGACAAATTCGGCTGAGATACTATCGAAGTGCGATCAGGACCGTCAGTTCTTCGATTCATTAGTGAACGAGGTACAGACTAGGGATCTTGCGGTCATGAGATCTATTTCTCGGGTACTCCATTCAGAACTCCATCCCAAACGTTGTTCCTTTAAGGAGCCTGATGTTAACGTGACGAGTAAGGGTCGTTCTAAGTTGAACAAGGGCATGCGACGGGAAAAAAGTGGGTGGGAGCACGTTATGGGCAAGTCTTCTAAGGGTAAAGGCAAATCTTCTGGGTCGGCCCCTGGTAATAATATATTTATTTATATACTTTTGTTGTTTGTTTCGTATAATTGTAATAATGCAGGGTGGAGATTCGATATGGAAAATTTTCCATACTTTCATAAACTTCCACTAGCCATGCAACACCGTAGAAGGCTGGCATGATGTAGTTGCCGATGGTAATTGTGGTTTTCGATGCGTAGCAGATGCTTTTTATTCCGGCCAAGAAAATTGGGACATTGTACGCAGATCAGTAGTGAGTGAGTTGCATCAAAATGGTCGTCACTTTCATTGGGTATATGGTCAGGACCTCAAAGAGGCAATTAGGTGTGTTCGATGGGAAGGTAAAGGTTGTAGGGAGGAACATTACATGGAGGCCATTGCAGACTTGTACCCCATTGCGAACCACTACAAATGCACGATCTTTTTGTTCGCTCTTAATGGTCGTATTGATATGTCGGCTACAGTTTTTCCACTTGATGTTGGGGGCATGAGCGCTTTGCCACAAAGGGAGTTAGCCATAGCTCATCTAGGGAGTTACAAGCATTTTATTCGGCTTCAACTTCGCCGAGGTCATCCGGTCCCTACTATTCCTCAACAGTGGTTTCGAGTTGCAACTCAAGTTGTTCGTCCTTGGGCAAGTCATTATTCAGCAAGGATCAAACAGTGGGATGATTCATCTACCTCAACAACCCCAACAACTACTTCTTAGTTTTACCTCTTGCTAGTTGTACTTATGAACTTATGGTAGATGCGAATGTGTTAATTTATGAACTGATTGTGTTAATTTATGAACTAATTGTGTTAATTTATGGACTAAATGTGTTCATTTATCACAATATAACTAATTAAATATGTAATTACTCATATTACTCATAATTAACAAGCATTAAAGTGTTATGAATTAAAAAGCATACATAAACATCGAGTTCAAATAAATAAAACCATTAGGAATGGCTAAAAGGTTTTTAACATAAATAAAATCCGCTACTCGTTCTCTTCATTCGTCTTGTGTAACACTTTGTTCCAACCCTCGATGAGCTGCTTAACATTCCCACGTTCATCATCCCATTCATGTTCGTCCCGATGTTCCATGAATGGACGAGTTGCATTTATCCACCTATTCATCCACTGTTGTATAATAAAATAGTGGGTCGTCAATATATTTAATTTTGGTACATTGATACAAATTATGAATCCATCAAAATACATTTACCTGCTCGGTTGCGGTACGATCTGGTATGGGTCGAGCACTACTACCTCCACCATTCAACAAATATGGATGTGAATGTCGTTGATACCAAGACAAGTAGTCAGTGGCGCAAGTCGCCGGTGCATAACCCTTCTCAAACATCTCAATTAGAGGTGATCATGGGCCGGGCCGGGTTCGGGTCGGGCCGCGCAAAAAAAAAAAACTACCCATTGTGCGGGCCGGGCCCAAATCCGGGCCAAGATTTTGTGCCCAAAGCCCGGTATTTCGGGCCGGGCCGAGCGGGCTTTTGCGGGCCAAAACGGGCCGGGCCCAAAATTTAGACTAAAAAGTGTTTTTTGGCTTGTCCAAAGCCCGCCCAAAAAAAAAATTGTCCGGGCCGGGCCCGCCCCGCCCGCGGGCCCAAAAAACTGCCCAAACTCGCCCAATAACCGGGCCGGGCTGGAGTTGATCAGGTCTAATCTCAATGTTTACACAATTACCTGTTTGTAAACAAAATAACAATTGTAATATAATAGCAATAATAATAAACAATATATTAATATAATAACAATAATAATAAACAATATATTAATATTATATTAATATACTAACAATAATAATAAACATAATATTATTATAATAACAATAATAATAAACATAATATTAATATAATAACAATAATAATAATAATAAACATAATATTAATATTATATTAATATAATTGCCTGTCGGGAACGAGAACCAGCCTGATTCACAATGGACAGCAGAAGATTTCACATACTACTTTCCCTTGCTAGGCCTAGATGCAGACTCTGGAGCAATAATAGGAACAGGTACAGTCTGCATACGGCCTAACTGCCGCAAACATCGATCAGGCATATAGGGCTCGATAACTCCCCGATAACGAATGGTGCCCCTATATAATGTTCTCCGAATAGTGTTCAAATCAAAATGATGACCATAAGGCAACCAATCCGCCTGCAATTGTTACAAAAAAGCGATTTTATTTAATGAAATGCAAGTAAAAAACAAACTTTTAATAATAGTACATAAATAGTCACTTACATCCTATGATGTCAGTGTGTCTAACTGTCTCCTGATAGAACAAAGACGATCATGAGACCTCGACTCTGGGTACGCAGTCCAACTCTGCGCTCGTGGAGCTTCCCCACCAATAATATGTTGTGCGCGTGGCCTGAAGCATGGAAGATACTCATAAATCCATGCCTGGAGTAAAGTCAAACACCCGCTAATCCCGACCGTGGAGGTCCGACTAGCCTCACCCAACTGACGATACAAGTACACAAGTGTAGCCGACCCCCAGGAGAACGTGTGAACGATATCTGGAGACCTGGCCTCAAAAATGTCAAAGGGTCTCAACCTCGATCCACTCTTATCTGGGAACAAACAGCATCCTGGAATCAACCATATAATACAAGTCAGCTGTTTCTCCAATGAAGCAGGTGTCTCCCCATCTGATAGAATATCAGCAACCCCTTGTGCAGCAATAGCACCATTTTCCCAAAATGGACTCCCGAGCTTTGCAACTGTCCTACCGATCGAGTCTGCAACCAAACCCCTAAGAGCACCACTCGGAGTGGTGTCATTGACCGTGCACCCCTCAACTGGAATATGCAATATATGCCACACATCATGCTTCATGATCGTCATCTCCCCAAACGGTAGGTGAAAAGAACTCGTATCAGGCTGCCACCGCTCGACAAATGCTGAAATCAAGGGCGCATCAATGTGCGTGAACATAGTAAAGGGGATATAGTAAAGGGACGTTCTACGAAGACGATCCTGTATCGGTGGAGGCAACGCCCTAGCCCACGTCCTCAAACGTGCACAAATCCTCTTTCGTGTCTGACACTTTAGGAGAATTCTATCCCCCCTCCCAAATCTCCATAGCTACATGTCCACCAAAACTAGGGATAACAGACCCAACAGTAGGTCCTCCTGCAACTGGACCTGTGACCTTCCAGCTAAGGTCATCGACATCCTTCCCCTTCCCCTTTCGACTCTCAATAGTCGATGAACTCCCCTCGCCGCGTATAAACCGCCCACCCCTACCCTTTCGGACATTCCAACGATCACCGGTTGTAGGCTCTGGATCTCTCTCAAATTCCCGCATAAATGCATCCTGAACATCATCATCGTAAAGAACATCAGAACCCGCCTCATATGTACCCCGATCATCCTCCTCCCCCTCATCCATCTCCTGATGCTCCCTTGCATCGTACGATCCACCAACCCCCTCATCGTGTAACTCAAGCTGACGTCGCGGACCAGTCGGCTTCATCCGTGGTTGTTTTAATTTAGCTTCTAATGCATGGAGAAGCTAAACAAGATCGGGAATAATGAATTAAAGTTCTAAACTAATCAAACTACGAAAATCAAGCTAAAAAGGATCTAGGGCAATGGTTCACCATGTTCATAACTATACTCTATCAAAATATCATCAATGATTCAATTAATCAGATATCTAGAGCACATGTTAATCCTACGGTCGGGCCTTAACGCTCTCAAATCAACATATGCCAGTACGGTCGCTCAACATAATCAGATTTGCTAATTGTAGGTAAGCCTCTAAAGAGTACTATCTCTCGATCTATGACTCAATATTAGCAATATTTAATCAGAAAATTGATCAGATTGCAAGATTAACAATAAAAAAACTAATCAATTAGAGATATCAATAATTAATCAAACCATTAATAAATATCAATCAAGAATCATAGCATATAAACATGGATTCCCAAACCCTAGAATATAAACTACTCAATCATGAAATAAATACAGAAATTTAAATCTACAAAGAAAAGCATGATCAAAGAAATCAATGAAAGAAAAGAGATGAATATTATAAACTCATGAATTAATGAAGAAAAGAGAAACTAGGGTTTGCCATGAAAAACTAGAGAGAAAATGAAGAAGGAAACTAATGCTAAACCTAAGAATACAAAATATAACGTGATAAGGGAGGTTCTTTGGGGAGAGAGAGAAGACATATTTATAGTTTTTTTACAAAACCGGCTAAAAAAGGCAAATAAACCCGTCTCGAGAAACCGCCCGGTTGACCGGGCGAAATCCGCCCGGTCGGGCGACGGTGATTGAGGAGCTACGACAGAACAGCAAATCCGCCCGGTCGGGCGCGCAAGCGATTTTGGCTCCTTTCTCGCCCGGTTGACCGGGCTAACATGCTTTGCATCCTCTGAAATTTTCATTTCGCCCGGTCGGGCAAAACCGCCCGGTCGACCGGGCGGGAAAACAGTGATTTTTACGTCAACTTGCGAGGGCTGTATCTCTCGAACCAGAAGTCCATTTGGGGCGTGTGACCTATCGTTGGAAAGCCCTTCAAGTCTAGTTTCCAACCCAACTGGAATTTCTTGATTCGGAGAAGCACATCAAAAGTTATGATCAGAAGAGTATACATGACTCCTTTTTCACATTTCTTCTAATGATTTTCCGCTTCGTTTTCGCTCAAACTCGTACTAAGACGTATCCATACTATCCTTATGCATCGTAGCTTATTTCCAAGTGCTCCTATCCTCAAGCTCAGCTAAATATACTCCAAATACGTTCTCATTACCTGAAATTCATCAAAAACAAGAAAACATACCGAATAGGAGTAGAATAACATAACTTAAGAATATGATGCAATAATGAACCTAAATATGAACCTAAATGCTCTAAAATGCAACCTAAATGCACCTTAAAACTATATGTAAATATGATTTATCAATCCGCTCCCTCCTAACTGAAGCGGAAATACCACGTGAGTGGGGATGTCGCGGACCTGAATCCTTGTTGTGCACGCGAAACCCGGGAAGTGTCTTCCCGACAAATTGTCGAAACCCATATGGCTATTCATCAACAAATACGTAAAAATAAAAAAAATAATAAATCAATATATGAACCATACAACAATAATTATTAATAATCAAAACATACTATTTATAATTTTTTACGACCTATAATAATAATTATTTATAATCAAAACATATTATTTATAACTTTCTACAACCTACAATATTAATTATTTATAATCAAAACTTACTATTTCTAATTTTCTACAACCTACAATAATAATTATAATTAAATTAAAACATACTAAATAATATTTTATGAATTATTTTTATAAAATATTCCAAAAAAAACTATCAATTACATTTCATGAATTAATAAAATAATAACATTTTAAATATGCAAATATAACATATATAAACAAAATTAATAATAACAGAAATTTAAAGAAAAAAATAAAATTCGCTGTTCCAAAGAAGCAACGCTTGGCCTAGCAGTTGCTTCCATGGAAGCAACTGCCAGGACAGACGTTGAGGCTTTTTTTTTAAAAAAAAAAAATTACCTGCGATGCTGCTGCCGCCGCCTCCTCTACAACTTCTTGCCGGCGTCTTGCCTCCGTAGCCCTAAAGATTGCCTCCTCCGTATGACGCTTGAGAACAATCTTCTTCCGTGGCCTTGGATTTTCCGACAATTTTTTGGGTTTAGATGGTGGTGGTGGTGGTGGTTTTTGTGTGAAGAAGGATGAGAGGGATGAGAGGGATGAGAGTGATGAAGAATGGTGAAGCTGAGACATAAAATGGTAGGTGGGAAAGTTAAAAGGTGGAGTAAAAATCCAAAAATAAAATTAAGGGTATAATGGTATAATCATATAATGGTTGGGGCGATTTTAAGTAGTTTGGGGGCGATATTTAACAATCCCGACGGGTTATAAGGACGGCATATCTCTATTATATAAAGGAAGGGAGGAGGAAGACGGCGTCCCCCTCTAAAAATACTAAATTACCCTTAATGATCTAATGAAATAAAAAAATTTATAAAAAAAACCAATTTAAAAACCCTTTCTCATTTCAACTTGTCATTCTAAATAAGTTAAAAATCTTATATGCATAAAATATTTCAATCAAAAAATTAAATGGAAAAAATATATTGACCTTTTTTTAATAAGAGAAGATGGTATACACTCACTACCTTTGATACTCCCTCTGTATTTTTTTATCTTTCTCACTTGGAATCTTAACACTATTCACAATTAGAGAGAATCTTTTAAATTTTTCTCAATATATAAGAAATAATATATTTTAGTCATGTGGGGTCTTGTTTGATTCGTATCAATGAGGAGTTTATTAATATTTAATTATTATAATTTTTACTAATATGTAATAAAAGATATTTAAGGTAGAATAAGTGCATTGGCAAACGTGCAAAGTCAAAGTAGGAAAGATAAAAAAATACATAGGGAGTACTCTTTAATTCAGTCAAACCAATTCATTAAGTCAATTCTTTTTGTTCTGAATTCATTCACAAAAAATTAATATAAAAATTCACTCACAACCTTTGTTAGTTTTTTACATTAGCGAATTAATATATTTAAATTCATCTAACTATTAATCTTTCACATTTTAGTGTAATCATAACTATAGTACGGATGAAGTATATAATAGAATAACAAGTTTTGAAATTAACGCACGCATCTCGTGCATATATATTCTAGTAAGACATAAATACATTGCTTATTGCTTAAAATGGAAATTAATTATAAATTTATGACAAAAATTTGAGTTAATCTATGTAATATATGATCAGTTAATGCTTGTTTTTTCCATTTTTAGCTTCTTTTGCATTTAGCTTTTCCCATAAAGTTTTTAGTTAATAATGAATTAACAATTTTTGGAAATCTAAGAGAACTTTTTTTTGCTCTTCTTAAACAAGTTACACTTTATTTTGGAATTTTGTTTGGCACATCATTGTTGGATTCCTTTTTAATAAGGACATTTTGGTAATTTCATAGGGTTCATTATGAAGGTATCAAATTCTAGATAAGCTGGTACCAATAACAGTCAAGTGGGTATCAAAATTTCTATATTGATATCAAATAAGCTTATGAGTATCAGAGTATGGCTAAACAGTTAACAATTTGTTAGCAAATAAGAGAAAGCGATAAATTGAAAATATGTTTTTCTATCTCTTATTTGTTAGCTAACATTTGCTATCTAATTTCTTTTACAAAGTTTATTACAACATACTATGAGATGATATCTTTGTTTTTTTCTTCTTCTTTCAAATAAAACCATCAAAGGTTAGCCCAATAATGTAGTTGATAAGTAATACTCCCTCCGTTTCTTTATATAAGACACACATTTGTTACGACAATATGCTCTGATGACAAATTTATCTTATAATCTAAACTAAATATAACAAGAATTATACGATTAAATTTTTCTTAAAAAAATACTAAAATATCAAAATATTTTTTCTTACAACTTTTACGAATATAAACTAGTTGTTGAATCTGAACGATGCCCTGAGTAATTTAATAAAATAAAAAATATGTATAATTTAGAGTCAACATATTGCCATGAACTCATAAGTATAAGTCGTAATTTATTAATAAGAATAAGATGATACTCTCTCCGTCCCATAATATAGTGCTTACTTCTTTCTTTTTTTAACGGGGATTAAGGAGAATGGAGGGAGTAGTAGGATTCTAAAAATATATTTAATGAAGTACTTTTGTCTTGGAACTATTTCTTTATTTTCTTTTTCCTTACAAAAAACTCAAAAAGCAATAAATTTTCCTTGGAATGGTGCAAAGCAATATATAGGATCACACATTTTGAAAGAAAGGTATAAATATTTTGAAAAGTTTGTGTAAAAGTTGAGCATAATTTAGTCCAAACAAATCGATAAAAAATGAATAAAATTTTGAGACACCCAACATGGAATGTAAGAGCATGTCCATTCATGGTTTTTTAGGGCATAAAATTGAGTCATGAACTTTGCTAAAAAAAACATAGAGTTGCATCCATGATTTTTTTATGTTTGTATTTGGGTCATGCTATGACTCAATCCATGGTTGGTCATCCTATGACTCAAGCCAACCATTTGTGGACATGTGACAGTGCGTCAAAAAGCTTATTTTTTGTTATTCAAAATTTATAATCTCAATAACTTTAAAAATACAAATAAAAAAAAATTCACCTTTGGTCCTATCTTTTTGATATTTATAAATAGACATTCATTTTGCTATATTCTGACACACTTTTGAAATTAATTATTTTCTCTCTACATTATACACACATGAATAATTATTTTTGAAAGCTTTTATTCTTGAAGAATTTTTTTAATCAAAATTAATTACTACTAAGGGCCTGTTCTCCCTAGTTTATTTTAAGTTTAGTTCAATTCAGTTCAGTTGCAATCAGTTCAGTTCAGTTCAATTCAGTTTAGTTCTAAAATTATTATCATTATTGTTAGTTATAGTTTAATATATTCAATTCAGTTCAGTTCAGTTCAGTTCCTAAATTATTATCATTACTATTAGTTATAACTTAATTCAGTTCAGTTTATTTCAGTTCAGTTCAGTGCAATCAGTTCATTTCAGTTTAATTGTTTTATGCCGAAAATAACATACCCTAAATGATTTTATTTAGGATCGTAAATAAACAAAATAATTTATTTATAATCTTGTATGATATTATAAATATCAAAAGGTATAAATAATGTACTACCTCCGTTTCTTTTTAATAGTTACACTTTGCTTTTCATTAGAACCAAGGTAAAATGGGTAAAGTACGAGAGAGAAGTTGCATAAAGTTAAAAGTTGGCATCAACAAGTACACATAAACAATAAAAAATTATAGGAGAGAGAAAGTTTTAGCATGTGGGAGACTTTTGTGAGACCACATGGGGGGACCAATAGTGGGAATGATGATTGATATTTTACCTTATATAGAAAAAACAAGAGTGTAACCATTAAAAAGGAACGGTCTAAAAAGGAAAGTGTAACTATTAAATAGAAACGGAGGTAGTATTGATGTAGGAGAAAGAAAATGGGATGGGGTATAGTAAAAAGTAGGAGAGAGAAGGATGATTTTTTTTTTTGGGTTATGAGTGGGATACATTTGTCAAAATGAGTCATAAAACAAGATCAACTTTTGTAAGATGAGAGAGAAAGTTGATGAGAGAGAGGGATGCCATGTTTTTTGTTGAAAATTCTATTGTGCTCCCAGGAGCACGGTGCACACGGTGTACTCAGTAAATCTGTTTCATTTTCGATGAATAAATGTTCTATTTCAACAAATGTTCGTTTTAAGCATGTTTTTCAGCAAAAAGAATATGTTCTATTTTCGGATTTTCCGTGAAAATTGTTCTATTTTCAATAAGCAAATGTTTTATTTCAATAAATGTTCATTTTGAGCATATTTTTCAGCAAAAAATATGTTCTATTTTATGTGAAGATTGTTCCATTTTCAATTAGCAAATGTTCTATTTCAATAAATGTTCGTTTTAAGCTTATTTTTCAGCCGAAAATTATGTTATATTTTCCGTGAAAATTATTCTATTTTCGATAAGCAAATGTTCTATTTTATAAAATGTTCGTTTACAGGCTTATTTTTCAACAAAAAATAGGTTCTATTTTCCGTGAAAATATGTTCTATGTTTGATGAGCGAATGTTCTATTTTAGTAATTGAAGTCTGGTAATGTTCCACTTCGACAGTAAAATGTTCATTTTCATAATTGAATTATGGTAATGTTCCACTTCAACCGTAAAATGTTCGTTTTCGTAAGTGAACTCTTGTAATGTTCCACTTCAACAGGAAAATGTTCGTTTTCGTAAGTGAATTCTTGTAATGTTCCATTTCAACAATAAAATGTTCGTTTTGTAAGTGAATTATTGTAATTTTCCACTTCAACAATAAAATATTCGTTTTTATTTTCGTTGATGTTCTATTTTGCATTGTGGTGCTCCTGGGAGCACAATCCATACATTAGCCATACTCTAAGTACTATATTATGGAAGGGAGGTCGGAGGTAGTAATATTATGAGGTCACGCGTTTGAGACATCCGGTGCAAAGTGCAAACTTCACCAGTAATCATAAATGGTTGCCCGTTAATTTAACAGAGTGGGAGGCATAAACGTAGAAAACACAAATTTCACGACCACCGACCACTTGCAAGATTCCTCCAAAGTCCAACATCATCTGTTAAAAATTCTCCATTTTTCTCTCTCCTCAGATTCTTCAAAGCCCAAACAAATAGTATCAGATACCTCCCCCTTTTTGGGTAAAAATTCCATCATTTTGTTTGTCCCATCTCTTCAGCAATTTGTTCTTCTTGATCGACGAAGAAATTCCTTTGGAAGATTAAACTTTTGCATTCTGACTTCTGGGTAAATTGCATTTCATGTCTTATTTGTAATTTTATATGTTTATATGCTGGTTGTAGTTTGATGATTGTATGAAAAATAAAGTTTGTAACTTGCATAAGTTTGAGGAATAGACAGAAAATTTGATTGTTTTGATAAATAATGATGTATTCTTTTGTGGGTTATTTGTGCATTGACCATTGCAATTGATAGGTTTTCCTCTACTTTTTATCAATGTTAAAAATTCAAAGGTATTCCGTATTTTTTTTTTTTTCACTTTGCAAGCAACAATTTTTCCAATTTTGATAATAATCCTTTTTCTTCCTTTTTCCCTGCTTAATTTGATTGAAATCCATTAGATTTTCCAATTTCTATTTCTTTTTGATGGGGAATTTCTATATTTAGGTGGATACAAATTACAATATGGAGAATTACAAGGATTTTGGGTTTCAATATTGTGTCATTATTTCAGAAGAAAATGTTAAAGTAATTTACACATATTTTTATAATTTTTAGAGATCCCAATAAATAAATGTCCTTTCTGTGATAACAAAGCAATGCAAATTTTCAACTTTACTCAAGACCAACCTTAGTTATTGAGTTACTTTTTTGGCAGTTTTTATCTGTAAAAGATGGAGATTGGTGAAATCCTTGGGGAGTCAAAACCTGTGTCTGTGCCAACAAAGAGTGCAATCTATGTGTGGGGCTACAACCAGAGAGGGCAGACTGGAAGAGCAGAGAAAGAACAGAAATTGAGGATTCCGAGGCAGCTGCCACCGGAGCTGTTTGGTTGTCCAGCTGGGTTCAACACCAGGTGGCTGGATGTTGCTTGTGGCCGGGAGCATACCGCCGCGGTGGCCTCTGATGGGTCACTCTTTACTTGGGGTTCAGATCTCTTTCCTCAAAATCCATCCTCCTGCAGTTTTGAACCTCTGTGTAACCTCATGATTCTTCCTATTTGATTGTATTTTTACATATGCCTGTGTGTTTGTGATTAAATGGTGGGTCAATTCCTATTAGCTTTCGGGGGATAATTTTATTTGAAAATTGTTCACCTTACATTCCTGTTTGCAGATTTTATGCATGGATTTGGGAGTTTATGTGTATTGATTGTTGTGGTATAGGGGATTTAGTTCATGTATAGATTATGATATCATCTTGTACTGTTGTACATATATTCTTGCATCTGAAATTCAAAGTGAGTATATAATAAAACAAGTAGACCTTCAGAACAGGATGTAATTAGTTAATGAAGTTTGGTTTTCTTGTTAATGTGGCCATTTTCTTTACTCCTTTAGTTCCCAACTGTTGGAAGTGGCAAGTGTTTTTCGTCTATATATATCCAATCTGCATATTTTTGAGTGCTTCTTCACCTGAATCTGCTATGTGGTGACAGTGTTCGTAGGAGTCAGATGGTTCTTCTGTTTGATTAGGTCCTGTAGTTTTACTTTTTATCATATCTCAATTTACTGGTAAAGTGGTAATTGATAGCTTATGAATCATGACTTCTATTCAACTCTTTATGTATACTGTTGCCCATTGTCTTTGCTATAGTCAGAGTTTGATTATTAGACCTGACTATCTTTGGCAGGAGCGAATGACTTTGGGCAGTTGGGAGATGGAACTGAAGAAAGTAGGAAATATCCGAAAAAAGTGAATTTGTTAAGTACTGAATTTGTGAAATCTGTATCTTGTGGAGCAAATTGTACTGCTGCTATTGCAAAGCCTCGTGAAAATGATGGGACGATATCAACTGGTAGACTATGGGTGTGGGGCCAAAATCAGGTAACACTTAGGTCCTTCCTTTTTTACTATTTTCTACTTCATTCTTATGCTCTATAATTTTAAGCTCTCTTCTTTCATTTCTTCAGGGCTCGGATTATCCTCGTCTCTTTTGGGGAGCCTTTACGCCAAACACTGTAAGTCTTAGATTGGTTAACTTCTGCACTATGATTGCTTGGAGATGTTAAATATGTTTTTTTTTTTTTCTTTTTATAATTGTTGTCCTACATTTTTGCGTCCAGCTTTAATGAACTATTCATTTGGCATATTTGAACTTCTTGTTGTGATTGGAGCTCGCTGTGCAAATTGTTTTTTCTGGGAAGATTGTTGTTGAAGGTCTATTATAAAGGAAACACGTGCTCTTGCTTGGCTATCTAATCTTGATATGAAGTAATCTCTAGTTGCCTCTGTTTTCCTGTGAAGATAATAATCCAATCAGGTGTATGACATTACGGATAGGTACCTTTGAGGATCAGATGATAAGGCCTAGTTATTCTTGTGAATGTGCTAGTCTAAGTGTTTTAACCACTTTCATATGACTCTTGGGCTCCTGGATACATTTTCCTAAGGCTACTCACTGTTTTCCTACTTCTTTGGCTTAGAAACAAGAGAACGGCTAAATAGCTAATTGTTAAATATCTGAGTTAGAATAAGAGTCTATGGGGCATTTATGTTGTGACTCATTTTTTTCTATTTAACATTTAAATCTAGGTTTACCCTTTCTCCAGAAAGAAGAGTTCAAATAGCATAAATGATAGAAGCAGATGTGCATTGCTGGTTCTAGAGCCTAGCATATGTAACTCGGATTCTTTATTTTACGTGTAGTACTGGTGCCGTGGAACCAGTGCCGGTTCCTCGGCACATCTGTCATAGGTAGGGACAATTTGACGCTTCATTTTAGGCCAAAAACATGGAAATTTTTCCCAAAATAGCCAAGTCGCACACATGGATACACAATGAGTCCAAGCAACATAGTATTGGACATGATACTACAACAATTCTAACAAAGAAATCTATCACAATTCTGAGAGTTGAGTTATTATTATTGAATGAATAATGATCCAAGGGAAGAATGGATCTTATATACACATGAGAGGAAGAGAGGAGCTAACAACCTCTAACCACCTCTAACTAACCTTGCCACGTAGGCTTTATTACAACAACAATTCTAACAAACTGATTAAAGAAATATAAATAATTCAAATACATCAGGTGCCAAGTGATGACCTTGTGTTGTTAGAAGGAGATGATGTAGTATCATGTCCAATACCCCCCTCAAGCTGGGAGATGGATGAGATGAAGGAGCAGTCATTCCCAACTTGGACAAGAGGTGTTTGAAGTGTGGAGAACGAAGGACCTTAGTGAAGAGGTCTGCTAGCTGAGATTTTGTAGGAAGATAAGTAAGCTGAATTAAGCCTTCAAGGACCCTTTCTCTTGTGAAATGACAGTCAATATGCTTTGTCCTCTCATGGAAGACAGGGTTCTTGGCAATGTATAGGGTTGAATGGTTGTCACACTGTAAGGTGACTGGCTTGAGGTTATGGACTTCAAGTTCTTCTAGCAGGCGCACCATCCAAGTCACTTTTGAAGCTGCAGAGGCCATGGCCCTGTATTCTGCTTCAGATGATGACTTAGAGACAATATTTTACTTTTTAGACTTCCAGGTAATGGGTGATTGGCCCAACAATAGAACATAGCCAGTGATAGAGCGCCTAGTATCAACACAAGATGCCCAGTCTGAATCTGAATAGGCTTGGAGTTTGAGTTCATCATTAGCCTTCAACAAGATACCCTGGCCTAGGTAATGGGTGATTGGCCCAACAATAGAACATAGCCAGTGACAGAGCGCCTAGTATGAACACAAGATACCGAGTCTGAATCTGAATAGGCCTGGAGTTTGAGTTTATCATTAGCCTTCAACAAGATACCATGGCCTACTGTAGAGTTTAAGTATCTGAGAGTATGTAAGAGAGCATGATAATGAGATGATCTGGGGGACTGCATGAATTGGCTTAAAGATTGAACTACATATGAGAGATCAGGTCTGGTATTGCACAAGAGATTCAACTTGCCAACCAAGGATCTATACATCTCAGGGTTTGTGAGAAGCACACCATCAGAAGCTTGTAGTTTAAGGTTCAATGGGAGAGGAGTGAGAGCTTTCTTAGAGACATCAACACCAGCAGACTTTAAAAGCTTTGAAGTAAATTTCTTCTGGCTAAGAATAATCCCATTATTAACATAGGTGTGTAATGAACTAACATCATCAACAGACCCAAAACAGTATATTAGTTGAAGAAAAGAAAGAACATGGAAGTGAGGAAGATGATTGAGAAAAGAAACAAATGAAGATATAATTGAATAGATGAGTAAATCACCAATTACAACCTAGCCACTCTTTCGAGAGGAATGACACTCTCCCAATTAATCTAACTGACTACTTTTACCAATTTTTAACATGATTTTCTCTCTCCCTATTCTATTCTATTTATAGAGATATTTCCTCCCTATCCCCCAACTTATTCTTCAAGCTACTATTGAAACTAACTAATTATATAATACCAAAAGTGCCCCTCTCCCTAGGCTAGTCTATTACAAGGTGACTTCAATACCTAGGAAGTAATGTAACCTCCCTAGATCTTTAATACTGAACGCATGGTGTAAGTGTGCTTTGAGGCATTCAATGCTTGCAAGATCTGTCCCAGTCAGTATAATATCATCAACATATACTGCAGCAACACACATTAAACCATTTTCTTTCTTTATTAACAGAAGCCTTGAGAAGAGAGAGCAGAAACTAATTTGGCAAACCATTGCCTAGAAGCCTATTTAAGGCCATAGAGTGATTTTTAGAGTTTACAAACCTTCTTGTGAGGATTAGGAATCCCATGAGGTACCTTCATATAAACATCTTCAGATAAATCCCCGTGTAGAAAGGCATTATTCACATCTAATTGGAATAATGGCCAATTTCTAGTTGTTGCCAATGCTACTAAACATCTTACAGTCCCCATCTTGACAACAGGTGAGAAAGTTTCTTCATAATCAACCCCATGCTTTTACTTGAAACCCTTAGCAACTAACCTTGCTTTGCATCTTTCCAAAGAGCCATCTGATTTAAGTTTTACTCTATATACCGATTTGCTTCCTATGGGCTTCTTCCCAAATGGAAGATCAACTAAATCCCAGGTTTGATTATCATGCAAGGCTTGAATCTCTTTGGCCATGGCTTCAACCCAAACAGGTTAAGTAGAGGCTTCAGTGTAATAGGAAGGTTCTTGTATATGACATGTCTGAGAAAAGAAACCATTGTGTGAGGTAGAGTAAGCATCATAAGACAGCAGGTTGCACCAATGGGATGTTATGGAAGATGTGGAGGTGTTGCAAATGTAATCAGCTAGGTAAGATGGTGCTTTATGTTGTCTAGAAGGTCTGGAAGGGATGGATAAGGTAGAAGAAAGATCAATGATAGTAGAGTCAGTAGGTGAAGGATTTGAAGGAGGGAAATCTGTAGAAGAGGGAGAAGAAGTGTGAGGACTAGAGACAGAAGTGGAGGGTGTAGGACTAGTAGGATCTTGATTAGGATGTAGAACTTGTGATTCAGGCATTTTAAGAAACAATCAAGAAATGAAGATAGAATTATATGAAGAAATTATCAAGAATTTCAGTGAGGAATTTTATCAAACAGCTAGGATTCAGATTGATCACAACATTCAATCTCACAATTTCACTGAGGAATTTTATCAAACAGCTAGGATTCAGATTGATCACAACATTCAATCTCACAATTTTTCAGAAAGAATCAAATTCAGTATACTTCAGGAGTATTTATCAATTCAGAGAATAGATTTCAGCAGAATTTCAGTAAGAATTTCAGAGAAAATGAATCAGAAGTAGATTTCAGATAAGATTTCAGAGAATTTATATCGAAAGAAAATTCAGACAAAGAAGAAGATCAGATTCAGACAAGAGAGGAAAAGTTTCAGAAAACCTGATTTTACGCTGGAACCAAAAAAAAAACTGCGAATTTTCAACAACATTTGAGTTTTTCGGATCAAAATTGCGGAATTATGATCAGAATTTGCTGCAAGCTCTGATACCATGTAAGTTTTCAATCTAGGAGAAGAAAACTAAAGAAAAGTTTGAGAGAGAGATCTCTCATAATTCTGAGAGTTGAGTTATTATTATTGAATGAATAATGATCCAAGGGAAGAATGGATCTTATATACACATGAGAGGAAGAGAGGAGCTAACAACCTCTAACCACCTCTAACTAACCTTGCCACGTAGGCTTTATTACAACAGCAATTCTAACAGACTGATTAAAGAAATATAAATAATTTAAATACATCAGGTGCCAGGTGATGAGCTTGTGTTGTTAGAAGGAGATGCTGTAGTATCATGTCCAATACATAGAGCCTATTGTCAAAAGCGAAAAATAGAGTTCCATGTTTTTTTATACCTCAGTAAACTTTTTTTCCCAGATTCAAAACCTTTAAGACATGACATTCTTAAGTACATGTGCCAATAGAAAATCTCTACTCATTTTCAATCCGGATCTTTGTGATGGTATTTACATGTGTCTAGAAGGGACAGAAACAGAGCTCTTCTGTTTCATGCTCTGAGGCATCATTTTCCTGCTGCATTTAGATGATGATGTGTGTGTCTTGTATACTTAGCTTGCTGCTGCCTGGGAACAATCTAAAAACCATCACTTTGTTGTTCATCCAAAGCATGCGCGCTAATAAACCTATGCTGTAGCTTTTATATTCTAGCTGTTATTAAGTTGACATGTGTGCCTGGTGTCACTTGTTGCCTTGTACAATTAGTACTTTGCGATTTGCTGAATGCTCCTGAATTTAACATGTACAGGTTATCCATCAAGTTTCCTGTGGATCAGTGCATGTAGTGGCTTTGTCAGAGGATGGTCTTCTTCAATCTTGGGGTAATGTTCTGCAAGTGTCATATTAGTGACATGAGTCACATGACCCTTTCTTTGACTTGCTTTTCCTTCTTCCATTCAGTTATTTTTTGATAGTGCGGGGGTATCTTTGTTACTCCGACTTGGATTTAGGGTTACTCATGTCGGACATGGGTCTATGATTATATGGTTGAACGGTTGAGGATATGACATGGGTACTTGAGGTCAATGAAGAATCCGATTAACATGAGGGAGGGGGGTGGTTGAAAATTGATATCGTCACCGCCATGGTGTTTCTTACCATATAATGTGGGTTGTACTAACTAGTATGTATTCATCTTTCGCCAGGGTACAATGAACATGGTCAACTCGGCAGAGGCTTTACCTGTGACGGACTGCAGGGGCCAGGTATTCTAAAAGCATATGCAAGCCACCTTGATGAAACCCCTGAGCTATTGAAGATCACTCAAGTGTCATGTGGGGAGTACCACACGGCTGCTGTATCTGAGACTGGTGATGTGTAAGTGACCTAAAGGACTTCCTTTTGATAAGAGTTGTGTTTCTAGTAGAGTTGGCAATCTTTCCGAGATCAATAGATACTAGTACATAATTACCTAGAGAAGCCCAAGCCTGACACGACCGTAACACAAAATCAACCCAAACTGATCCGTTATGCAATTATCTTTCTTATTAAATGTTTTTTATATCTTTTGTGAAATACCCGAAATTAAACGAGACTAAATATTGCCAACTTTAGTTTCTAGTATGTGTCAGCAATGTGATTATCCCCGAGGTTAAGTTCGCTTGGATATAGTCCTGAGATGAGTCTATTTTTGCTCTGGCAGGTACACTTGGGGTCTTGGCAACATGGGTCAACTAGGACATTGTTCCCTTCAATCTGAAGATAAGGAACTACTACCTAGACGAGTGGTTGCTCTTGATGGGATTCAAATTACTAATGTTGCATGCGGAGGTGTCCATACATGTGCAGTGACTGCAAAAGGAGCTCTCTATGCATGGGGTGGTGGGCAAGTTGGTCAGTTAGGCCTCGGACCACAGACGATTTCAGCATCTATCATTTTCAAGGATTCCCAAGTAATGCTTCGGAATATCCCGGCTTTGGTTATCCCAAGTGGCGTGCAGCTTGTTGCATGTGGTCATTGTCACACACTTGTCTCTACCTCAGATGGGAGAATCCATGGGTGGGGATATAATAGCTATGGTCAGGCTGCAAGTCAGAATTCTACCTATGCTTGGTACCCATCACCAGTCGATTGGTAAGAGCCTAAAATGGTGAAATCTGATGTGCACAAAGTTTTGAATTAGACCATACTTGATTAGTATGGGGGCCATCTAATAAATATTTCCAAAGTGACCCACTAGTCCACTACACAGGGCTCTGAGAAGAGGAGGGCTCCATATATTGTCAATACTCAATAATTTAAATAGAATAGCATACCCTATTCTCTCTCATTTAGAAGGACTACTTTAGTGTTAATTACACCTTTTGAGTGAGAATACTTGGCATGAATTATATGAAGAAATGTAGATATTTTAAAATTATGTCATCTCGCGTTTTTTGGGGGTCCAATTATTGAAACTAGCACAGGATCACCAAGTTTTTACATGGCCCTTATTGCAACTTTCAACTACTACTAATTGCAGGTGTGTCGGAGAAGTGAGGAAACTTGCCGCGGGTGGTGGTCACTCAGCTGTGTTGACAGATGCTTGTTCGTTGAAAGATTTATGTGAATTCAGGCTTGCTGAAAGTGTTACTCTGGCAAATGCTGCTCATATTGAGGATGTGGCATTCAGAACCAGCTCTGATGCTTTATTACGCCTTTGTGAAAGATTGAGGTAATTTCTTTATTCTGAATTTCTTGAACTACCTTTTTGCAAGGCTTTTAATCTTTTCTATGGGTCAGGTTTGGGTTTGGTTTCTGGTCAATTTCGGGTTATGCTAAAACTGTAATACTTCTTTTGTAAAACTTAACATAATTATATAAATTGCGGTGGCCTTAAGAAGCATTTTGTTATAAATTTTTATGGATGATCAGGGAGCTGCATAAAGGTGGTGGATGGGAATCTGAAGATGATGATTGTAGTCTAATTAGACCTTGAGGAAACACTTGGTGCAAAAACCTGGTTTCCTGTGTCATTGTATTGGTTTAGGGAGACCGCTATTGGCTGTCATTGTGTATTAGAAAGGTTTCAGCTATTAAATCTCCCTTTCTGTTTTTATTAATGTATAAACATGAATGTATTAAATCAAAAATTATACTTGTAACTTGTAAGCTCAATGTAACATGCTTACCTTGATACTATATTGATTCTGAATAGAGCATTATTTGGATGCAAATATCATAAGGGTAGCACATTTAGTTATATTATTCTGCCTCTTGTATCTTGCACCTAAGGGAAGGCCCATGTATTTTATGCGTCGGCGCATGCAGTACTCACGTCATGCCATAGCCATACATAGCATTGTGGTGGAAGTTTTTTTGGTTCTTTCTAAACATCTTTATAGAAAACAAAATATTTTTCATAATTCATGTTAGACTTTTCCTTTGTTCAAAAACAATAATTATTCTATCATGTGTAGCAACGCAGGAAATATAAGAATAGGTTTGGAATTATTGTGGGTGAAATGTTTTTCATTTGAATGCTCTCATGTGCGTAGAAAAGGTAATGGTGTTGCCCACAAACTTGCGAAACTAAGCTCTAGCTTTGATGAGCTAAGAGTGTGGATTGAGGAATTCCTCCTGAAGCACAACCTGATGTAGCTTTTGATATTTTCAGTATGAATTAATAAAGTTCTTGTTTCCTGTGAAAAAAAAAACAATAATTATTCTAACATAGTATTTTTTTGAAAGCAAATTCAAACTGTTATATAGCATACGATATGTCCTCAAAAAATTCTCCTCTTTGACTTCTTGGATCAAACTTATAAATTTTTAATTTTTAATTGTTCATCAGATAATTATCAAACCATTATGACTTAGCCTTTACTAGATTAATCTCAATATATCAAAGTTTGATAGCTTATATTAATATTGTAATTCAAGATAGGAATATATTGCAGAGTGTAGTTAGGCAAAGTGAAATGTGTATGCTTCTCTACGTGTTCCTAAAAATGGGTTGTCAAATCATGTTTTCTATATTCGCTTTTGATTTCCAAAAGTGGCCCGACACTGCACTTACAACATCAATATAGGCTCATTGTCCGTTATTCATTGGGCCAATGCCTCACGTGCATGTCCGTTTTCCAACTGATGCGAGTGCTTAAGTGCTTGATAATGAATGACAAAAGGATTAAGGGACCCTTCAAAAGCTCATCAACACATTAAAACTATTATTAGTGATATTAGTATGTTACTAGAAAATTATTCTGCTTTTAGTATTCTTAGTGTTTGTAGAACAAAAGTCACTCCTGCTCATAACCTTGCTATGGAAGCAAGGAAGAGTAGGGTGCTGTTTTAGTCTCTTTGTTTTTGTTTCTGTCCCAAAAAAAAAAAAAAGAAAAGAAAGAATGACCAATACCCACCTACCTCCCGCCCCACCTAGGCCTGTATAGCACAACCTAATTTTAGGGAGCGAATCTCGTCTACATCATTATTTTTGTGTGTCGATTAAGGGGAATGGTGAAATCGATTGGAGACAAAAAAAACTCTTTAATGGTGAATATTTATATTTATATGTTTGCTAATGTATTTGTATTCGTACATGGAATAGTAATAATAATGTTTAGGCCAACTTTTAAGATTTGGAAGAAATTCTGCTTCCCTGCTCTTCCATTGGGTTGGTGTCATTAGATGGCGATTATTTAAATCGGAAAAAGATAAGCGGTCTAAAAGATGTATACAATCTCCTTATAAGACTCCATTTGAGTATAGTGAGAAAAGTAAGGCCAAATATAAGACTCCGTTTGGATTCTTGAACGTAACGTGTGTTCATTTACAAAATGTGTGTCTGATCTTATTACACAGACATGTTGTTCTTGTTACTCATAATAAGTTCGAACCAAGTTCCAATACTAAGTTATCGATGATTGCTAGTTTATTGTCTCAATCCAATAGCAAATGTGACTGGGGGATACAAATTCCACACAACAATATCTGATGAAACATCTGAATTCATAAACCTTTCCGCCTATTCTAATTGGACAGCTTCAGACAAAATCGAAACTTACTTCCTTAATTGAGCAGGGCTCGCGGAAGCTATTGTTTAGCACAAGCAGTTCTGTCTTGTCCTGCTCAACTGCCTTTACTCATCTTCTGCCATGTATGTACTCTTTGATTTTACTCATTCAATTTACTTATTTCTAGCAAAGATGAGGATTTTGATGGCGAGTCGCTCTCGTTACTACCACAAATACCAACAGACAAAAGTAATAACTGATCCTTCTTCCTGTTGTAGCGGCCTGTATGTTGATTGTTGATTATATTACGGCTGTAACTCTGCTCTAGATTTTATGCTAGGCTACTTTTCTTAAGATTGGAGTGAATTGAGACAAAGAAATTTTAAATTTTGAGTTAAGGCTTGTTGCAACTAAAACAATAAAATGATATTTATCTGTTGAAGCATGAATGAAGACAAAATTATCGTGACGTGGATGACCACTGTCCTAAAAGACGATTTCGCGCTATCCTGGTGCAGTAGAAAACAAGCGATCGTCCTCCAGGATTAGCACGACTCCAAGATATGTGTGCACTCACACACCTCGGATTGAGACCAGAATATTGCCCAAAACCATAGAGTATTATTGTGGAGAAGAGAAGAGGAGAGTAATCTGTGTGTATATTTTGACTGAAGAAAGCAGCCCTTAAAATAGGCTTCAAAGAGGAAAACGGAAGGCTGAATATAAGGAATGAGAAATCAATTAGGCTCTGGAAATCTTGCTAGCAACGGTTACAGAATACGCTAATAATGGTAATCCGAGATTCTTGCGATAGACGCCAAAACAAAAGAAGGAGATCTAAAACGGACCGCAGACCCACAACCCCCACCCGCGCCGCGCTCGCCACGAGCCCGACCCGGCCGGCGCGCGCGCGTGTGTGTGGTGCATCCATCCATCTAGCACTCTATCAAACAAGAAGTGCTTAGGAACTCCTATTAATAAACAAGATGAAGCATAGCTATTTTTCTAATGTGGGACAAGAGCCTTTTACTTTGTTTTTCCACTCCTCACTTTGAGGTTTTTCTTTTAGAGAAATTGTTGAACTTCCAACAATCCCCCACAGGTTCAAACAAATGAGAAAAGAAGAAGAATGAAGTTGACTTTGGGCAAAACAGAACAATTGCATTAGTGTTAATGTCTTGCGACTTGAATTAACACTTAGTGCTTTTAAGCTAGGATCTCTTTCCTATCAAGTGACTTGAGTCTTGAACTTAATAGGGAGGAAAAGATACATCACCTAAAGCACACAATTGAACATGTATAATATTCTGATTCTCCGCGAATAATAGTGACGCCTTATATTGGCCATACGTCCAGGAAGCTCATAGGTGCTTTAGAGAACTAGCCCATGCAATTCTCATAGGAAGTGGCCACACTTCCACACCTACGTAGGTGAATCCCATCAAGTGTGAACTACATCACACCTCCAAAAGTATGGATATGGGTTCATTAAGAGCCTTGGCTCTTCCTAAAGTTCAATTTGTAGCAAGCACATTACATCATAAACATCTAGGGATGGAAAAAATTAAAAGTTTGTGCTTTTGAATTATTCATAACGTTCTCCTTTGAACTCATAGTGAGTAGGAGTTCATTAGTTACAATTCATCCAATGGGCCTTAAGCCCATCCCTTCCGATGTTTCCAAAACTAGTTTTCTACACAGGCCTTTGGTTAGCGGATCCGCGATATTCTTTTCAGATTTAACATAATCCAGTGATATCACTCCATTTGACAACAGATCTTTGACAACCTTATGCCTCAAACGAATGTGTCTCTTTTTCCCATTGTAGGCATGGTTGTTTGCAACAGCTATGGCAGCTTGCGAATCACAGTGGAGAGCAACAGAAGGAGCTAGCTTCCCCCACATTGGAATATCTGCAAGCAGATTTCTCAACCATTTAGCCTCATGACCTGCCAATTCAAGAGCAATAAGTTCAGATTCCATAGTAGACATAGCAGTACAAGATTGTTTGCAAGATTTCCAAGATACAGTTCCACCCCCTAGGGTGAAAACATAACCACTAGTAGAGTTTACTTCATCGTTGTCAGATACCCAGTTGGCATCACATAAACCTTCTAGTACTCTTGGACATTTGGAGTAATGTAAACTCCAATCCATAGTACCTTTCAAATACCTGAGCAATCGCCTTAGAGCATCCCAATGATCTTTGTTTGGGTTATGAGTGTACCTGCTTAGTCTACTTACAGAATAAGCAATGTCAGGTCTAGTGTAATTCATAAGAAACATCACACTACCAATGATTTTAGCATATTCAGATTGACAAACTGGATCACCTTTATTTTTCTTTAAGTGGACACTTGGATCATAAGGGGTTTTAACTGGATCGACGTTAAATGAGTCAAACTTTTTCAAATGTTTTTCAACATAATGAGACTGTCTAAGACAGATGCCATTTTGATTTCTTATAATTTTGACTCCCAAAATCACATCTGCCTCACCCATATCTTTCATTTCAAATTTGGAACTTAGAAATTCTTTGTCTCATTTACTCGATCAAGACTAGTACCAAAAATTAGCATATCATCCACATAAAGACAAGTAATCACACAACCACTTGAATCATGCTTAAAATAAACACAGGATTCTCCTTTATTGACATGAAACCCATTTCCTGTCATGGTCTTGTCAAACTTGTCATGCCATTGTTTTGGAGCTTGCTTGAGTCCATACAATGACTTGACCAGTTTAAAAACTTTGTTTTCTTGACCCGGAATTGCACAACCTTCCGGTTGAACCATATAAATCTCTTCTTCCAGATCCCCATTTAGAAAAGCAGTTTTTACATCCATTTGATGTACAATGAGATCATGGATACAAGCAAGAGCAATTAAGGTCCTAATGGTTGCAATTTTGGTGACGGGGGAGTAAGTATCAAAATAGTCAATTCCCTGTTTTTGAGTAAAACCCCTCACTACTATTCTGGCCTAATAGAAGTACTTGTCAATGGATCCATCAGGTTTTAACTTTTTCTTAAAGATTCATTTACAAGTAATGGGTTGCAACCTCTAGGGAAGTCAACCAATTCCCAAGTGTTATTGTTGAGAATTGATTCTAGTTCACTATTAATTGCTTCTTTCCAAAAGATTGCATCAATTGACCTCATGGCCTTATCATAAGTATTGGGATCATCTTCCAAAATGAACACACTTACAAAATTATCGTCAATCAAGAGTGGTTCAGATAAGAAAGCAGTAATGAAATTAGATCCAAAACTATTTTCCTTTCGCGCCCTTTTGCTTCTCCTTGGTTCCAAAACAGAATCATCGTTAGTTAAAGAAGAAGCAACAGACAAAACAGGTGCAGTACTAGAGGATGGTAAATCATTACTACAACGAGAAGAATTCAAGGGAAATCTATGTTCAAAGAATTCAGCATCCCTTGATTCTACAATAGTACCGCCTGCATAAGAATTGTTAGCACCTTTCAATAGAAATCGATAAGCAGCACTTTGATAAGCATAGTCTATAAAGATGGAATCAACTGTTTTAGGGCCTATCTTATCTCTCTTAAAGCTAGGTATCTCAACTTTTGCCAAGCACCCCTACACTTTCAAGTATTTCAGATTTGGTGTTCGACCTTTCCACAATTCATAAGGGGTCTTATCAAGTTTCTTGTGAGGTACTCTATTTAAAACATGACAAGCAGAAAGAATAGCTTCCCCCCACATGTTATCAGGAAATCCAGAATTAATAAGCATATAGTTCATCATATTTTTGATAGTTATGTTCTCCCTTTCAGCAATACCGTTTTGTTCAGGTGTGTAGAGAGCAGCTTACTTCATGGACTATTCCATTCTGCTCCTGAGAATGCCTTAAGAGTGTTAGGGTCATACTCAACACCCCTATCACTCCTAAGTCTCTTGATCTTCTTGTCCATTTGATTTTCTACCTCTGCTTTGTATTTGAGAAACATCTCTTCTGCTTCATCTTTTGATATGAGAAGATAAACCATAGTGAAACGAGAACAATCATCAACAAAAGTTATGTAATATCTTTTCCCACCTCTGCTCTCATGATTTTTAAAATCTCCCAAATCACTATGAAAAAGTTCTAGTACTTCGGTTTGCCTATCTATTGATTTAAATGGTTTCTTTTCAAACTTGGCTTCAACACACACTTTGCATTTTGAAAATTCAGCTTTAGAAAAACTCGAAATCAAATTCAAATATTTAAGTCTTTTGATTGAAGCAATGTTAACATGACCCAATCTAGAATGCCATAAATCAATAGACTCAGCAATATAAGCGGAAGAAGTACTAGCACTTTTATTCATCATTTCAACTTTTGCATCAAGAGTAAATAGCCCCCCATTACAAAACCCCTTCCCTACAAACTCCCCATTACGAGTAAGAGCAAGTCTATCAGAATCAAAAGAGAGTTTGAGTCCAGCTTTCATGAGTAGACTTCCAGAAATTAAGTTCCTGCGCATTTCTAGAACATGCAAAACATTAGTAAGAGTAAGTAATTTTCCAGAAGTAGGAGTTAGAACAATCTTCCTTTTACCTTGAACAGTGGCAGATGCTGAATTACCCATGGAGACATTTTCACCATAAACCTTACCATAACTTGTGAACATGTCTTTGTTTGTACAAATGTGTCTGTTTGCCCCAATATCAATAATCCTATAGCAACATTACCAGCTAAATTCGCTTCTAACACAACTGCAACGATGTTATCAGTAGCTTCAGCAAGGTTGGCTTGATTCTGCTTCTTACTTCTACAGAACTTAGCCTTATGACCAGGTTTCCTACAGTTGTTACAGTTTCCCTTAAAATTGTACTTCTGAACTCCTTCTTGAGGTCTATGGAAATTGTTATAGCCCTTATTTTTCCCAGAATTATTGGGTTCTACCAGATTTGCTTTAGAGGAAACAGGAAAAATAGACTGATAAAAAACAACAGACTGACCTTTGTCCTTAAGTCGGTTCTCTTCCTCAATATTAAGGTGACCTATCAGTTCCTGTAAGGTTAGGTCTGTCTTATTGTGCATTAGCTGGTTACGAATTTTTTTCCAAGAAGGAGACAATTTTTCAATCAGCACAATAGCAAGGGTAATATCACAAATGCACTGACCATCGGCAGCCATAGCAAGACATATAATCTCATAGGCATGGATTTGATCAATTATAGGTTTTTCATCATCAACTTGAAAGCCTAACCACTTACTAACACAATAACGTTTGGTTCCAGCGTCATCGGTTCCATATTTCTTTTCTAAAGCATCCCAAATGGTCTTAGCATGATCAAACAACATATAAATATCCAGCAAAGCATTTGACATATGATGCAGTGGCATACCCTTACAAGTTCTATCATCCTTAGCAAATTTGGACTCAAAAGCACCCAACTTAGATTCATCAACAGGTTTAACAACATCATCAAGAACATATGCAAGTATGCAACATCAATTTGTTCCAAATAAAAACGCATCCTAACAGCCCAACTTTTGTAATTTTTCCCATCAAGAGGTTCCATTTTAGACATGTCAGGAATCATAAGTTTGGAAGCCATAATCGTCTTTTAGATTGTTGCAACTGAAACAATAAAATGATACTTATCTGTTGAAGCGTGAATGAAGACCAGATTGCCGTGACGTGGATGACCATTGTCCTAAAAGACGTTTTCGCGCTACCCCGGTGCAGTAGAAAACAAGCGATCGTCCTCCAGGATTAGCATGACTCCAAGATATGTGTGCACTCACACACCTCGGATGGAGACCAGAATATTGCCAAAACCAGAGAGTATTATTGTGGAGAAGAGAAGAGGAGAGTAATCTCTGTGTATATATCGACTGAAGAAAGCAGCCCTTAAAATAGGCTTCAAAGAGAAAAACGGAAGGATGAATATAAGGAATGAGAAATTAATTAGGTTTCGGAAATCTTGCTAGCAACGGTTACAAAATACGCTAATAATGGTAATCCGAGATTCTTGCGATTGACGCCAAAACAAAAGAAGGAGATCTAAAACGAACCGCAGACCCATAACCCCTGCTCGCCACGAGCCCGGCCGGCGCGCGCGCACGTGTGTGGTGCATCCATCTATCTAGCACTCTATCAAACAAGAAGTGCTAAGGAACTCCTATTAATAAACAAGGTGAAGCATAGCTATTTGTTCAATGTGGGATAAGAGACTTTTGCTTTGTTTTCCCACTCCTCACTTTGAGGTTTTTTTTTAGAGTAATTGTTGAACTTCCAACAAGGCTGACCCCGATGATCGGCCTGAAGCTATCAACACCCCAGACTTTTGTTGTTTCATTCAAGATTATGCGGGGATCATACACGAAATATCATTTTTCCCTTTCTCTTAGCCTCCACACTTCATCAGGTGGTCGTGCTAAAGACATACGGTCATGGTCTCAGGGATGATAATGAAATGAGGTAGTTTTCCTTGTATAGTTGGGTCAAAGTATTACGTGAACTTAAATCAAACTATTTACTGTCGATGTTCTACTGTCCGTAACACGAACCCTTCGACGAAAGCAGCTAGCCTAAAGTCAGGAACCCCAGCCTCAATATTTGCATTCAGCAAGATGATGTTGTTGCATTAGATATCTCTTTGGATGATGATGAAGGTATGTTGATTTTAGTGCTTTAGTGACCTAAATTGGTAAGAAAAAGTCATTTGGTAACATGGGGTAACTAGCTAAGAAAAGATAAGAAATAATTTGTCTTTAGTTCCCTAGAATTATAGTGCAATTTAGTGAAAAGATTAAACAATTTAGTGCTCCTAATTAAGTAATACAGTAAATGTTAGCGTACGGATTATACTTTTTATGTATGGAAAGGAAAACATGCTTGAGGTTAATTAGGGCTTGGACAGAGTGGAGTAGGCAGGGTACGTAGGTCCTAGCTTTGTACAACGATGTCTCCTCTTTCCCTATACCTTAAATAAACATTAAGATTTAAACCTTTGTGCATCCCTATACCTTGATTTTAATACCCTTGCTGTTAAATGTTCCTATTAACAGAAGCTCAATTTTGTGTTTTTGACTCAATTCACCATTGAATTATATGTTAACTGAAATTGATCTCATTTTCTGTGAGTACCATTCCATGAAACTTCGACATAAATAATCTCAAATTTAAATCGTAAAATAAAAAAATTCATTTCAGATGGTTGTGTTGTCACATGAGTAAACTAATGATAGACAAAATTAATGAATCATTACTTATCTGTGATTGAAACATTAGAAGAAAAAAAAACTCATTTCCACATTGGATAGGTCTGGTGATGGAGATTTTATGGTCTTTTAGAGGTTTTAATTGATGGAAAAGTCGCAAAAGAAATACATAAAAAATATAGGGACAGTCAGATAGGTTCTTCTCTATGACTCTAACTATTAGAGATCTATCATTTCTCTTGAATTGAATAGAAACCAAACTCACACAAAGTAGAATTATTGTTCAAGTTTGGATTTATTTTTGGTAAACTTTTGATTTTTAAGTTTATCAATGCATAACTTTGAACTTTTGATTTTTTTTTATAACAATTATGAGTTGTAAGTCCGTAAATAGAAAATATGGTCAACGTGGGTTAAGATATGTAGTGAAACTATTGCAATTTTAAGAGAACCGAGAAAGTAAATTTTACTAGCTTTTAAATTTAGTAAATTACTTTTCTTTTTATCCCAGACACTCCCCGCTGCATGCAGAATTATTTTTTAGGAGATACTCCCTCCGCTTTTTTTTTTTACTTGCTACATTTTCCTCAAATGGTTGCTTTTTTTTTTACTTGCTACATTGTTTCAACTCTCCTTATTTGGAGACTTGGCCTACCAAAAAGTAATAAATTTTTATTATGTTTTGTACTTTTCCTAGCAATTAAAGATTTGTTTACTACTTTTCCCTTCAAAAAGTAAGGTTCCCGATATAGCAATTAGATTTCGTGCTTGGTGGCCTCCCGATATAGTTGAAGCAAAAGTAATATTCATGGTTGTGCTGTGGGCGAAGAAGCATGAGTTGAAGGAGGTGATAGTTGAATCGGATTCTCAAGTGCTTGTCTCTCGTCTTTCCATGGAAGCTCTCTTTCATTCGGACTTGGATTCTATCCTAGGGGATATAGTTAGTCTTTGTTCGTATTTTAATGCTATTGTTTTTTCTCATGTTAAATGTGATGGGAATTTTGTGGCCCACCACTTAGCGAAAGTAGTGCCCTTTGGTTATAAACAATGTTGGGAAAACCATGCATGTTCCTAGCAATGTTTCTCCTTATGTACTTATGGACGCTTTGTCCATCGATTAATTAATGCACTATTTTTCCCTAAAAAAAAAGTAAGGTTCCCTCACATCATTAATACTAGAAGGGCGAAAAAGTACATCAAAAAAGATTAAAAGGGACATCTCATAAAAATAGTAGTTACAATAACAATGTAGCAAGTAAAATAAAGTAGAGGGAGTAAGTAAACATACATATGATATTTTCACTAATTTTTTAAGTGCTTGAAGGAGGTGATGATTGAATCGAATTCTCAAGTGCTTGTCTCTCGTCTTTCATGGAAGTAAGAAATTAGGAATAGGACGTATAGAATTACAAAGATTATGTAAAGTTGGAGACTGGAGAAAATATGACATGTCCAGTTCTGTATTATGATGTGACTTGAACCATAAAATCATGATCCAGTTATTATAGTTCATTTTCTCGGTCCAACTAATATATTCACTCCCCTAAATTACTAAACTTCAATGCTTTTAGGTTTTTACCCACTAGTCCAATACAGCATACTCAAGATATAGAGTACACCCTTCAAAAAAAAAAAAAAAAAAAAAGAAAAAGATATAGAGTACTATTTGCATTTTGCACACGAAAAAAATCTAGTGTGTAGAATATCGCACTATCTTTGTTATCTGAATATATGCCACATTACTATTACAGTACTTTCATATTTAAATACTCAGTACTTTGATCAAATATTGGTACAAAAAATGAGAAAAGAAAAACTATCATTCTTGTACTCTAAATTGTTAACTTTTTTTTGTTTTTGGTAAGAGAACGACTAAGCAGGGGCGGATCTAGCGTGGGTTCAGTGGGTTCAACTGAACCCACGTGGATCCGGGGAAAAAACAGGGAGGAGTTGGAAAAAAAGGCATATAAGTAGCGTTTATGTACAATAAACGCAGTACTGTTTCATTGCAAATGCATTGTGGCTCAGCGGGAGTGCGTGTGATTTATTTGTATTCTTCAAATGGAGGTCGCTGGTTCGAAACTGCTTGGATGTACTATTTCATTTTCCTATCGTTTTCCCTTTTCTTTTTCTCCCTTTATTTTATTTTTTATTTTTTTTGGGTAGAAAACAAGGAAATTATAAAAATAATTAAATGAGTTTGCATCATAGCCTACTGAACCATGATAGCTAATGTTTACAGGTACCATATTACAATACTTTTTCTCCCTTTATGCTTATGTTATATTATTGGTCTTTTTTTTTTCTTTTATTTAATCCTCCCTTTATTTTCCAGTTCACTTTTATCTATAAATCTCCCCCCCAAGTAAAAATACAGTTGAAGCTAATGAATATGGTTTTTTTTTCATTCTCTTCCTATTTTCCTTGCTTGAGCAATCAAATAATCACGCCCTAAGTGTAATTAGTTACTAAAAGTTTACACTGTTTACTATATTGATTACTTGATTTATTGCTCAGATATTTATATGATATGCAATGAGAAGTTTGTTAAAATGAAAATTATTAATGTTGATTCGTTGTTAATTAGTTATTTTAGATTTTAAATTTGTGCTAGTTGTCAAGTTTCATAATTTGTTTCATCATTTCATATCATATTTAGTTTTAACTTTTAACACTTAACAATTGATAAGTTGATTAATTGAATGAAAAATTTCTTAATAATTGATACTCGATTCTTAGTTTTGTATAAATCTATAGTATATTACAAGAAATTGATAGTCTCTTATTACTGCAAGTAATTAATTAGATTTTTTTTTTTGTAATGACGTAATCAATCATGGAAGCTCCATTAATTATGTACAATTATTAAAAGTTCCCCTTTTCTTTAAAAAATTGTAACTCATAATAGTAAAACTTAATTTGGAATTTATGTTCGAACTACTCCGAACCCACGTGACTCAATTCCTGTATCCGCCACTGCGACTAAGCGTAGTGATGATGTAATTCAAAACCCTACCCGTTTCTCTCTTTCTCTCCTTTTTCTCCTTAAAACCCTAGTCTTTCTTCTGCCAGTTCGAGGCTGCCACCATCCTTTTCCATTTTATGCACTTATTTCTCTAGTTTTCATTAATAACAATCCTCTTTTCTCGCTCTCTATTGGAGAGTTTTCTAGCCAATTATTGGGTTCTTTGTCTCCCCTATTAGGAGTTCAGAGTTTGATTTGATAGTCTCCCAGTCTCTCTTGTGGTGGGGTTTAAAGTTTTGTTTGTATGGTTTGTTGCAAAGATGCAATTTATTGATGGTTTGTTGTACAAATTTACAATCAATATTGGATTTTCATATGCTATCTACGATGTGCAATAAAGAGATATCTTTACAAAATTATGTCAGAATGATAGACGCTCTCAATTAAGAGAAAGAGAAATATTATACTCCCTTTGTCGCATAATATAGTGCTTATTTTTTTTAAACGGTCTCCAAGACGAACTTTTAACCTTCGATATCTTCAATTCCTTATTAATAAAAAATACAAAAAGTTGATATGAAATTACATATTTAGGCGAATCTAACAAGATCCCACATGAATACGTTTTCTTGTATATATTAATGAGAATATTTGGTCAAAGATTTTAAAGTTGACCCACCTAAAAAGTAACGGACACTATGTTATGGGACATAAGATAAAGTTGATACTTGATAGTTGATAGTTGATAGTTGATACGGTCGAAGAAAAGATAAGGAACATAAGATAAAAAGCTAAAAATTAAAAAGACATAGGCCCTGTTTGGCAATTAGCGGATAGCTGTTAGCTGATTGTATTAGCTGATAGCTGATAGCTAATTGTATTAGTTGTTTGTATAAAGGTGTTCGGTAAGTAGCTAATATCTGATTGCTACATAATTGTGTAAATTGACCAATAAGGACATTTGCATAATCTATTGTTGTACCTTTTTATTATTTATTAATGTATTTTTTAGCAACTTTAGGACATAAATGTAATTGGTCCACCCATTCCAAAACCGCTAATGTCAAAAAGCTCATTTCCCCAACTTTTTAAAAAAGAGCTTTTTGGGCTCAATAAGCTAATTGAAACCTCTCTTTACCAAACACTCAAATTAGAGGATTGACTAGTCAAATTCTCTAATATGAGTAAACCTCTAATTTTACCCCGAACCTTTTTTTTTTACCAAACAAGGCCTTAATATGATCATATATTCATATTGATTCCTTTATAAGAATTGTACTAAAATTGGATATATAGGATTAGCGTTTTTGGTTGTTGCGCGGCTTGTTCTAAGACTGTTATGTGTCCCATTGAGGGAATAGAAGTATAGAACAAAGCCGTTTGTACCCCATTTACCAATAAATATATGTATATATGAACTCTTCAAGTTACAATTATATTGAATTGGTTCTCTTCTTTGTTTTATGATCCAAAATCTCTTGTTGCTTCAATGGTCCCCATACTTAATATGTCTAAGAATCCAAAGATCGTGTTTAAAGCTAGATTAAGAGATTAAATCTTGTATTATATGAAGTAAATTAGTCCATTTGATGCAGGCTTTGTGGTATGGTCCCCTGATACCCTGCAAATTACACTTAAAGATAGTTTGTTTGATGGTATGGACCACAATTTAACCTTTGAATTCAACCATTAGCTTTTTGCACCCAAAGTTTAGTACAATTAGATGGTTTGCAATTTAATATACTCCTGTAATTTTTATTGGAGATGGACCACTAGAGAACATATGCTTTAATATCCTTGAATTGAGCCATGAAATATTATCCAAAGACTTTGATAAGAATCTGATCAATGATTTTCCTTGAGGTAATGTTGTAGAGGGTATGGGTGCGTTATTTCCAAGCAACCATGCACTTTATTTTTGGATTTAACAAATTGTTAAGGAAAAGACCCTATTGGACAGGTGGTGTTGTAGGATTCGAACATATATTCTCCCTCCGTTTTTTTACTTTACTCACTCCATTTTGGAGAAAGTCCAAAAGTATGAGAGAAACTGAAAAGTTAGAGAAAGAAACTAAAAGGTGGGTTAAAATATTAAAAAGGGGATGATATGGGTGGGAAAAGAGGAAAAACTATATGGAACATGTTACCAAGAATAGATTAAGTAACAGTGTGTAGATTAAAAATACAGACCAAAAAGAAAAGTATGTAGGTTAAAAAGAGGCGGAGGGAGTTTATACTTAGTCAAAGGTTGAGATTATAACCATTAAACCAAACAACTCTGGACTGATACACATAAACCTAGTACAATGTATAGTGTGTGGAGAAACTCCTTGAAACACAAGGTTGAGCAAGAAAAGTATATTTTATATTTTAATAACATCTGATATTGGAATTTTTTTCTTAATGATGCAACGAGGAAGTTAGGACACCATTCTATCAAGAGAATAGCCTAATAAATTTAGAAGAATTATCTAACGCGAGATATTAGAAAGCATCAACGTCAACTATGGTAGCATAATTGTTTTGCTTGACCTTGTTTTGAGAGAAACCTGCTATCCTATCTGCTTTGCAAATGATATGATCAATGTAGAAGAACTTAAAGTGATAGAGCAGTAGATGAATATCGTCAATGAGCATTTGAATAGTCCAAGGGTAAACTTAGAGACCTTGGAGCACTCGAATGACCACTTGGTTATTCCTTCAATATATTGAATGTGCAGTTATATTTATGTATTAGTATCTGAGCCTTTGAGGTAGCTCCTATCATGTTTGTTGTTAGATAATTTAGGATTGAGCTAGCTAGTAACCTGTTTAATTTGTTTAAACATGGAGAACAAAATACATAACATAAATTTTAGAATATAATAGTGAAGTAGATGTTTATATTCCAGGTGATATAAAGTAAAGAAGATAAAAGAGGAATATGCATGGTTCGATGAATGTGACCTACTTCGTTGGCAAAAAAAATTGTATATTCTCATTAGTCCACAATTTGGCTTTTGAAGGGGGAAAAAGTGCCTATTTGGCCAACATAGAAGAACAAAGAAGAGAATAACTGTAGGATTATATAAGTACTCTAAGCGGAATTTCATGAATCAAATTCATAAGCACTTAAAACAGGATCTCATGCATATACATTCAAGGATCACATAATAGTTAGGAATTTACCTTTGATGCGTGAATTCCACAAAGTTTGAATAACCCGGATTAAGAACCTCAATTGCGATTCCTCTACTTGGTCCACCAACCCGGATCAACACTCCACCAATGCTAGTTGGAATGAAGAAATTCTTCTTCTACTTTAATGGAGTTTTTGTGACTTTTGGAAAGATTATTAGAGAGAGAGAATAATGAAAGATATCTTATATTTCCTTATTGCCTAACCAAGTATATATAGATATAATTAGGTTAGGAAGAGAATCAATTCTCCTCTCTCTCACTTCCTCTTGGCCGGCCACCCTAGACCCTTTTATGGGCTCTAGGTTTCTTTTGTTGATCCAAGTATTTTGTGTGACCTAATAGGATCCATTATATTGGGCTTTGGGTTTATTATTTCCTAACCCAAAGTTCTATAGCATTCTCTAGCAAGACGTATAGACGACCCAATAGAACGAATTTATTATCTCTATAATACGATCCATAATATAATTAGTAATTGCATTTAAGTCGAGGACATAAATCCTTCAATCTCCCACTTGTCCGAGACGAGTGTGCAATGTTTAATTTCCTCAAGTCTCTTAATGTCTTAATTTGATAGTATGGTCATATTTACATATCATCCATACTAGTTTTTCAAATCAATCCTTGAAATCCGAGTTCGAATTGACAAACAAATGATCATCGAATGATCCATTTGAGCATGGCCATGCATTTTTCAATTTTCGCTCTTCAAGGGGCCAAGACATCTATCTTATCTCATATAGGAGGACTTTTCCAATCTTATGGTAATCAATACTCCCACTCAATTTATGGCACAACCTGAATGCTGCCTTTATAGTCCCCTTTTACGGCATGACGTTTGACAGTATCAAAGTTATACCAATCATTGGGCTAAGTAATGTTCCATTCATGTCTAAGGAATCTACTAATATAATTTCGAAGTTATAAAACTTCTAAGCAGGTCTAGTTCGACTATGTATCAACTATACACATCCATATGATTGATTAAACATCTCTATGTTTCTATAGCCCATGAAACGGTGCTATCAATCAATCTTATATACTAATCCCTTTTAACAAGTAATTTATGTCCAGTTTAATGACTTAGATTAGGAACTTTTAATATTCTATGAATTCTG
The DNA here is from genome assembly GCA_947646795.1 of Beta lomatogona. Lineage (NCBI taxonomy): Eukaryota > Viridiplantae > Streptophyta > Magnoliopsida > Caryophyllales > Amaranthaceae > Beta > Beta lomatogona. Next base: position 2,471,500 of record CANSNZ010000957.1, on the reverse strand, counting down.
TTCACTTATGGTGTTTCATTTATCAAATCACATATTTAACAAAACCATAGAATTCAAGATATATTTTGGACATTTTATTTAATACTAAACCAATAATTAAATAATGTAAAATTTATAAACATAAATAGCAAAACCATGTCTTTACATTGTAACAAGTTTCTCTAAACCTAGTACAATCTAAAGCCACTCTAACATTTGCTTTAAGCCTATAGCCCTAGCGTGACACTCATGCTTGGGTTGAGGTAATGGTTTAGTGAGCGGATCAGCCACATTCTCATCCGTGTGAACTTTGCAGATCCTGACATCCTTCCTGTCAACAATCTCCCTAATGAGGTGATACTTCCTCATTACATGTTTGGATTTGTTATGTGATCTCGGTTCTTTTGCTTGCGCAATAGCACCATTGTTATCACGTAACAACTCAATCCCTTCCAGAGCACTAGGTACGATATCCACTACGTCAAGAATTTCTTGATCCAAACTGCTCTTTAGCCGCTTCAACTGCTGCTAAATATTCTGATTCTGTCGTAGAGTCTGCTACAGTGCTTTGCTTTGAGCTCTTCCAGCTCACTGCTCCTCCATTTAGACGAAAGACATACCCTGACTGAGAGCGGTAATCATCTCTGTCGGTTTGGAAGCTTGCATCCGTGTAACCTTCAACAACCAACTCACTTTGTCCTCCATAAACTAAGAACATGCCTTGAGTTCTTCTCAAGTACTTGAGGATGCTCTTAGCCGCAATCCAAAGTGTGCTTCTCCCGGGATTTGCTTGGAACCTCGCTACACATGCTCAAGGCATATGCAACATCTCGGTCGAGTACTTATCATGGCATACATGATAGATCCTATAGCCGAAGCATAAGGAATGCTACTCATTCGCTTCTACACATCAGGTTCAGTCGGGCACTGACTCTTGCTAAGCGATATGCCATGTGACATGGGAACGAAACCTCTCTTCGAGTTTTCCATGTTGAACCTTGTAAGAACCTTATCAATATAAGTTTCTTGACTTAGTCCAATCATCCTTCGAGACCTATCTCTATGGATTTTGATTCCCGATATGTACTCAGCTTTTCCCCGAGTCCTTCATAGAGAAACAACTTTTTAACCATTCCTTGACTGACTCAAGCATTGGTATGTCATTTCCCATGAGTAGTATGTCATCTACATACAATACCAAGAAGACTAAGCTGCTCCCACTAAACTTCTTGTAGACACAAGATTCTTCTTCGCTTTTGATGAAATCAAATTTCTTGATTGCTTCATCAAATCGAAGATTCCAGCTCCGAGATGCCTCGCTTCAATCCATAAATGGATCTCCGAAGCTTGCAAACCCTTTTAGGATTTTCGGATCCTCGAAACCCTCGAGGTTGTGTCATGTACACATCCTCATTCAAGAACCCATTCAAGAATGCGGTTTTGACATCCATCTCGCCAAATTTCATAATCATAAAATGCAAAGAATCGCTAAAAGTATCCGAATTGATTTGAGCATTGCTACTTGGAGAAAAGGTCTCATCATAGTCTATACCATGAATTTGTCCCAATCCTTTTGCAACCGGTCTTGCTTTATATACATAGACATTCCCATCTTTGTCTGTTTTCAATTTGAACACCCACTTGCATCCAATAGGGTTAACCCCACTAGGCAAGTCGACCAGGGTCCAAACTTTATTCTCAGACATGGAGTCTAACTCGGATTTCATGGCTTCAAGCCATTTCTCAGAGTCTGGGCTCGTCAAAGCTTGTTTGTAGGTAGTAGGCTCTGAATTCTCCAAAATCATAATTTCAGAGTTTTCAGTTAACAGGAAATCAACCAACCTTTTGTTTGGAATCCTTTCTCTACTAGATCTACGCGGGGCCTGAGCATCAAGAAAAGAGTTCTCTTCAACTCCTTGAAGATCTTCACTTGATTCAATTGGGACGGTAGGAGGTACATGCGTTGAATACATCATCTCCTGAGCTAGACTTTCGTCTTGTCGCACTAGTGGAAAAAAACGCAAGGGCTGCGATGCAAGGGCTGCGGTTTATTGAAAAACGCAGCCCTTGATAGTGAAGGGCTGCGGTTAGACCGAAAACCGCAGACCCTTCACAAAGGGCTGCGGTTTTCTTACAAACCGCACCCTTCACATTCTTTTTTCTTTTTTTTTTTTTTAATATTTTGCGCGCTTATACTTTCCCAATGATAACTCACACACTTGCTTCCTCCCCCCCTCTAATAACTCGCACAAATTCCCTCCCTCCCTCCAACTCGCACAGTTATCTTCTCTCTCTTTCCACGGTTACGTTCGCGGAGCCTCGCGCTTCGCCGCCGCCGCCGTCATCTCCTCTACTCGCCGCCGCCATTGTCATCTCCTCTCGCTCGCCGCTGTCCACAAACTCACCTCCTCCTTACGTTTATCGCGCGACTACTACTACTTATCGTCCGAGCTCCGGTTTACCTCGACGCCGTTTCGGACTACCTCGCCGCCGAGGTATATTCTCTCTCCTCTCTTTTAATTTTAAGTTTTTACCTGATTTTGCTTGTTTTTTTTTGATGATTTTCGTGGATCTAGGGTTTGAAATTGTTTCTTGCAATGGCTTGAGTTTCTTTTGTTATTGATTTAAGTTACTCCCATTCTTGCGTTTTTTGTTGTTTGTTTGATTGATTTTGTCGAACTTAGGGTTTGGGTCTTCTTTAGGATCTTACAAAACTTACTTTGAATTACAACAATTGTTCCTCATTATGCAATGAATTTGAGTTTGCGAATGTTTATTTGTTTGCATTCACTGCTCGCTACTCAAATTTATCTTCTCCTCGCATTTTCATTTTATTTCACCTGAAAATCCTCAGCTAAATTTTGTGGGCATTAAATTTTTCCTTGCTTTTATTGGAAAAGCAAAAGTTTCTTCATCTGGGTATGTTTCTCTTGTTAGTTTTCATTGAATTTTCTCTCTTTTCTCTGCTCACACACTTGTCAAACTTATGGGTACTTTTAGTTTCATTTGAATTTGATGATGAATATGTACTTTTTCTGGAATATGTTTAGTTTCTTAATAGGCTGTATTAATGTCCTTTTTTCCACTTGTTTGATTTTTGTATGTTTGTATTTCCTTTAAAAGGAGTTGGTTTTGTAACTTTTCTAAGATTATGTTCTGATTAATTTGGAAATTTTGCTTGTTGAATGTGTTTGAATTACTATTTTTGGGTATTTGTAGTCTTGGGAAAGTCCAAACTAATTCCTTTATTTCACATTATGTTTCACTTAGATTTTTGATGATGAATTATGCTACTTTTAAATGGAAAATTCTAGTACACCCTTCAAATTTGTTGAATTACTGGAGTTTTTGTACATTAAAAGCTCAACTTCATGTCTAATATGATGTCTTCAGTAATGTTTGTGCTATTTGCTATTTTTAGGAAGTCCAATATTGTGACATTGGCTGGTGGAAACTAATTTTCTATATATGGAAACATCATTTAAGATTTCCAGTATTTAGAGATTGTTGACAAGCTAGCCCACTGATCATGCCTACTGATTCGTCGAATTCTCCTCGAAGTCGTGGAGAGAAGATAAGTTGTTTTACTAAGGTAAAATAGTTTCTCTACTTGAGTTTTGATTTTGATTGTGTTTTTGTTGCATTTAATCAAGTTCATTCGTGTTTTCGATCCCGGTTTCGACACAAAAAAGTGGCTTTGGGCATGTGTTCATTCCAAAGGAGTGCTTCATAATGATGTAAAAAATCTATACCATAAGGCTTGTTGTATATATGAGAAACTCTTCCTGAATGATAGTGACTTACACGAGCTTCAAAACATTGAATACCTCTTATGGAGGCTTCATTACAAACACATTGATGAATTTCGCAAGAGATTATCCGAAAGTTCAGCTAAGTTAGTACACATGGAAGGTTTCAGATCATTTTTATCAGACGCGACTAAATTTTATCAAGATTTAATCAAAAAGATTAAAAGATTTTATGGCCTTGTCGATGAGCCTTGGTTTTATAAGAATGATGGAGTTTCTGGTCGTATAGAATGGAAAAAATTGCATAAGTGTCAATTTGTTGTTCATCGTCTTTGTATCTATGCCGACTTACCTCTGGACTCTTATTATTAGAATGACTAGTTTCTTCTTTTTAGATTCTAGGTACATATCCTTCCCACAAATCAACCATGCATACTGATACTGGTGTCTACATTTGCACGTGTACTATCTAGTGGTTTGAATAGTTTTTATGTTTAATGCTTTATTGTGCTATATAGTGTCTTTTACATTTCTTCTACTATTTTATGGACTTTAAATTTGCTTTAGCAGTAATTTGATGGCTCTTTGGTTGAGTTTTGCATAATTTCCTTACAGTCCCCACAATATTTCTGCGTTCTGCAGTTTGGAGAGCTTCCATTCCACATTTAGTTCCACTCTAAGAGAACTGGAAGCATTGTTGGCGATGGATGTGGTCAAACTAAGCTCCACACTAGAATCGTACCAGAACATGAACTTAGCTAAGGCGAGGTCCATATCGATCCCCGCACATTATTTCGGTCTTGCTTTTCATCATCCACAATTTAACTAAAAATCCGTAGCCGAAGATACTTGGGCCGAAAAATGGGATGCAACAAACTGATCAGGTACTCAATCTCAGACTATCTCAACCTTCTATTTATCCCCCTTCTATTAACTTGTCTGAGAATTCTTTTTCCGATTATGTTTTAGAAATTAGAACCATCCTATCCGAAGTTGATTGTTCGAGGATGAACCTTATTTATCCCCCTTTTCCCCTTAGTTGAAGATGATTGTTCGAGGAATTAGTATGGGCATTGTAGCCCCTTTGGGATCATGGTGTTGGTTTTATTGAATCGTTTTGGCATTGATTGATTGTTTCATGCATAAACATTTTTTTTCTTTTCTTTTATTTGATTTCAAGAAAGTAAATGAATTATTATTACAACAACATGCAAAAAAAACAGTGGGAATATAACACTACAAGCAGGAATTAAATTAGTAACAGGGAGCAAAACAAAGCAATATCATCTTCAAATATACGAAGCAATACAAGATAGCAAGCAAATAATCATCAATTAATTGGTAAAAGAAGTAGGAAAAATAAAGAGATCAAGAAAAGAAGTCACCGACCCCCTGCAGCTCACCCCCCCTCACCGACCTCCCGCAGCCCACCCCCTCACCGACCTCCCGCGAGCCCCACCCCCTCACCTGACCCCCTGCACCCACCCCCCTCCCCGACCCCCCTGCAATCTCCCCCTCACTGACCCCCTGCCACACCCCCCCTCACCGACCCCCTGCAGCCCCCCCCTCATCGACCCCCTGCAGCCCCACCCCCTCCCCTCACACCGACCCCCTGCAGCCCACCCCCCTCACCGACCCCTGCAAGCCCCCTCCCGACCCCCCGCAATCCCCCCCTCACCGACCCCCCGCACAACCCCGCCCCTCACCGACCCCCTGCACAACCCCTCCCCCTCACCTGACCCCCTGCAGCCCCACCCCCTCACGACCCCCTGCAAGCCCCCCCGACCCCCTGCAATCCCCCCCTCACCGACCCCCTGCACAACCCCGCCCGCACCGACCCCCCCGCACAACCCCCTCCCCTCACCGACCTCCTGCAGCCCACCCCCCCTCACCGACCCCCTGCAATCTCCCCCCTCACCGACCCCCCGCACAACCCCCCTCACCGACCCCCCTGCAGCCCCCACCCTCCTCACCGACCCCCCTGCAGCCCCACCCCCTCATCGACCCCCCGCAAGCCCCCTCCCTGATAGTGCAATTTGAACTAGTACTCAAACGAGGGAGTATATAGTCGTACTTAATACTCCCTTGTACTTTGTCGCCTTCATAATACCCGTGTGTTTAAAGGTGTTGGGGCAATTGGATGAAGATATTTTTTGTTTCGTTCTTTGAACAATGTTTGTCAATGCATACAAGTTCTCTTTCTTTTTCTTTGTGATCTTAGTTCTATGTTCCTTGAATCACTTAAATTTTTTGTTTATTATAGTTCCAGTTTTGGTCGCTTATTGGTTGTTGGTTGTTTATTGGTTTAGTTAAGCTCTTGTGCGGTTGCACCTCAAACAATTTGAAAATTTTGCATCTAAGAATTTGTGAAGAAGAAAAAGATATGGATGGGCTGTACAAGAGGATGCTGCTCCTCAAGAAGAGAAAATATGAAGCTGTCAAATTGAATTTAGCTGGAGTACCATATTTTTGTAACTTCCTATATATTTGTAATGAAAAATGATACTTTTCTATATATATAATTGTTTAGGGGGTCATTTTGGGCTAAAAAATGCAAAAAAAAAAAAATTTTTTTTTTATTTTTTTTTGGGTCACAAGGGCTGCGGTTCGGGCAAAAACCGCAGCCCTTCCTAATTGCCAAGGGCTGCTAGTCTAATGGCTGCGGTCAAAAAACGCAGCCCTTGGGCCCCTTTTGACCGCAGCCCTTGGGCTTTTTTCCTCTAGTGTCGGGCCGTCTCTGACATAGTGTGAACTACGTCCTTTTGTTGCTCATCTCGAATTTCTTCGAGAATTATTTTACTCCCACTTGTCTTTCTAGAAACAAATTCCTTTTCAAGAAAGACACCATCACGAGCAACAAACACTTTGTTCTCTTGACGGTTATAGAAGTAATAACCCCTTGTCTCTTTTGGGTATCCCACAAAGAGACATTTATCTGACTTGGGTGCAAGTTTGTCTGATAGTAACCGCTTTACATAGACCTCACATCCCCAGATTTTGAGAAAAGACAAGTTTGGAGTTTTTCCATTCCATAACTCATATGGAGTCTTTTCTACAGCCTTTGACGGGCTCCTATTTAGTGTGTGTGCAGCAGTTTCGAGAGCGTATCCCCAAAAAGAAATCGGAAGATCAGCAAGACTCATCATTGATCGAACCATATCTAGCAAGGTTCGGTTCCTCCTTTCAGATACACCATTCAACTGTGGTGTTCCTGGTGGAGTTAATTGTGAAAGAATTCCACAACCCTTTAGATGATCATCAAATTCTTGGCTCAAATATTCACCACCACGATCGGATCGTAGTGCTTTTATTGTCTTACCAAGTTGATTCTGTACTTCATTTTGGAACTCTTTGAATCTATCAAAAGATTCCGACTTATGTTTCATTAAGTATATATATCCATATCTACTCAAATCATCAGTGAATGTAATGAAGTAGTTAAACCCTCCCCTTGCCTTTGTGCTCATAGGACCACACACATCTGTATGTATGAGTCCTAAAAGATCGCTGGCCCTTTCACCTTTTCCCGTAAATGGTGATTTTGTCATCTTTCCCATTAAGCATGATTCACATACATCAAATGATTCAAAATCAAATGATGGAATTATACCATCCTTTTGTAACTTGTGAATACGCTTTTGGTTTATATGACCCATTCGACAATGCCAAATGTAGGTTAGGTTGGAATCAAATGATTTTTGTTTCTTGCTATCTATGTTATAGATTTGTAATGACTTATCAAGCACATATAAGCCATTTATCAATTTAGCATTGGCATAGAACATATTATTATAAGAAATGGAACAACACTTGTTCTTTATTTCAAAACAAAACCCTTCAAAAATCCAAAACTGAAATAGAAATTATGTTCTTAGTTATTGAAGGAACGAAATAACAATTATTTAGTTCAAAAATAAGCCCAGATGGCAAGTGTAGACTATAGTTTCCTATGGCAAGTGCAACGAACTCGTGCTCCATTTCCAACGCGTAGCTCTACCTCGCCTTTTGCCAGCTTCCTACTTCTTTTTAGTCCCTGCACATCATTAACTATGTGAGAACCACAGCCGGTATCAAATACCCATAAAGAAGTAGAAGTCAAATTGATTTCTATAACATATATACCTGAAGTGGAAGCCCCAGACTTCTTTTCCTCCAAGTATACCGGGCAGTTCCTCTTCCAGTGTCCTATCTTGTGACAATGGAAGCACTTGCTTTCCGCAGCGACCTTTGGCTTGGCGGTTGGCTTAGGTTTTTCAAGCAACAATGGCAACTTGCTTGCCCTTGTCCTTCTTTCCCCGCCCATTTCTTCTTGAAACCCTTTCCCTTTTGAACCATCAAAACCTCTTTCTTTGGTTCAACCTTAGGGATGTTCCTTTCAGCATTGACCAACAATCCATGCAACTCTTGCAAAGTCTTTTCGACTCATTCATATTGTAGGTCATTACGAACCGATTGAAACTTGTCGGGTAATGAGTGGAGAATAATGTCGTAGCCAACTCAACCCTATAAGGGAATCCAAGTCGTTCCATGTTTTCGAAAAAACCCATCATCGCGAAAACATGGGGGCCAACAACTTGACCCAGGCTTCATGTGACATTCAAGTATCTCCCTATTAGTCTCATATCGCTCAACTCGGGCTTGTGTTTGAAACATAGCCCGCGGCTCTTGCATGATGGTATAAGCATCCTTGGTTTCGAACCTCCTTTGGAGGTCCGGCTCCATGGCTGCTATCATCAAGCAAGTGATCGTACGGCACCTATCATTTGCACCGCTTAGCACGACGTTTGTCCGCTTCGGTTGACTCATCGGTAATCACGGGAAGTGGGGTTTCTATGACATCCTCTCGACCCTCGACCTCAAAACAAGTCTTAAGGTCCTTTCCCAATTTAGGAAATTTTCACCATTCGATCGTCCTTTTCCGAAAAAGGACGAATGTTGAAACCGGAGTTGTTGTTGTTGTTGTTATTAGACATAGTATCTACGTACGAAAAAAAATAAAACAAAGTTCAATTTATGTTTATAAAGTAACCTAAAACATGCAAAGGTTTCTAGGTTAATCACCTATTCAATTTTAATGTCCCATTTGAATAAGTGTTTTACAAGATCCTATCAACATGCAACACTAAGCGGACGGAGGCCTTATCTTTAACGTTACATTATCAAGGTAAGTAAACTCTTTTACTAATTATAACAAATTATAACTCTTGTTTAGATGGATAAACATCGCATGCTTAACTATCTCTTACTTCAAAATTCAAAACGCTTTTGATAATTTTGTTAAGGACAACCAAACTAAGTTGTAAAATTCGCAATTTTACCTTATATTCCCAAAATTAATGATAACACCTGCGGAGGCATGACCTATTACTATTAATTAAGGGTTTGATAAGTACTTTATGTTTGGAAAAGCAACCTTAATTTTTACGGGACCTAAGTTTATTATGTTGTTATGAATTAGTGAACTCTAGCGCATCATCAACCAACATACAATAAACTTATAAGCATTTTAAAGAATAATAAAATGCGAAAAATAAAATGATCTAGTATGGCCCCTAATCCTAAGAACTAATCATCAATGGCTCATTCTTGGACTCTTCATGGATCTCCATCCACCTTATCCATGGGCCTTCTCTTGATGGACTTCGTCTTTGGATTACATAAGTATCAAAATAATTTAAATAATAACTAAATTAAATAAATTACAAAAATACTTAACGATACGCGGATCGTATTTAAAATTACAAGAATACATCACGATACGCAGATCGTATTTTCTAACTTAATTTGGGCCATACTAGTCATACATAGCAATTATATCAAAATATATAAAAGCCACATCATAATATCACATATTATACTTGCCATTAATCAAAATATCAAATATTCTTAATTATGGTAAGTTGATAAAACATTTAAGTAATTCATAACCACCTAAAGATTCTATCCTATTATACTTTCCTACTAATTTTAATTAGATTAAAGAATAAAATTATGGAAATATTTAACCGAAAATCTGCTCAATATACCGAAAATCGATTTAATGATTTTCCAAAAAAAAATTTTTTTTAATTAAACTGGCTAGGGCAGAAAAAACGTGGCTAGCAAGCCACGCTGCTGCTGCCACCGCAGCTCCGGCAGCCCTTGCACGGATCACCTGGAGCAGCCACCGTGGCCCCACCAGCGGGTGGCGGCGCCACCCGGCCGTGGTCGCTCCCTTCCCTCCCTTGTTTTATTTTTTTTTTTCTTTTGTGGGAAATAAATTAAATCACAACTTCTTGTAAATTAATTTAGTGATCAAAATAAAATTAAACATAAACTCCTTTATGCCTAATTCTGCAAATTAATTTAAATCTCTATTTTAATTAATATTAGGGCTATTCATATCAATTAACCTTAAATTCACATAAAACTCCTTTTCATGAATTAATTTATCATACATAACTAATTTAAATATGAAAATTCAGATTAATTATATGATGTGAATATTCGAAATTAACATAAAATCTCTATTTTATTTTAATTTTAGCATTATTCATATGTATTAACCTTTAATTCACATAAAACTCTTTTCACATGAATTAATTTATCATACATAAACAATTTAAATATGAAAAACAGATTAATAATATAAATCTAACTCTCTAATTTTTCGGAAAAATTGAGATCTAAAATTTAACTTTTAATTTCGAAATTCATGATTTTATTTTCATAAAATTCGGCCAAATAAAAGTAATTCGAATAAATAAAAAAAATTTAGGTCGAATTATAGAAAATAAAATCGTGTATTATGCAGATTAAATCAAATTTAATTAATCCAATTAAACAAAACATCCATAATTCAATTCCTCCCCTTAATCAATTAAAATTAGTCAAGAACACATAATTATTATGACCAAAAATTATATGCAAGAGGCTAAAACTGATACCACTGTAGGATTATATAAGTACTCTAAGCGGAATTTCATGAATCAAATTCATAAGCACTTAAAACAGGATCTCATGCATATACATTCAAGGATCACATAATAGTTAGGAATTTACCTTTGATGCGTGAATTCCACAAAGCTTGAATAACTCGGATTAAGAACCTCAATTGCGATTCCTCTACTTGGTCCACCAACCCGGATCAACACTCCACCAATGCTAGTTGGAAGGAAGAAATTCTTCTTCTACTTTAATGGAGTTTTTGTGACTTTTGGAAAGATTATTAGAGAGAGAGAATAATGAAAGATATCTTATATTTCCTTATTGCCTAACCAAGTATATATAGATATAATTAGGTTAGGAGGAGAATCAATTCTCCTCTCTCTCACTTCCTCTTGGCCGGCCACCCTAGAGCCTTTTATGGGCTCTAGGTTTCTTTTGTTGATCCAAGTATTTTGTGTGACCTAATAGGATCCATTATATTGGGCTTTGGGTTTATTATTTCCTAACCCAAAGTTCTATAGCATTCTCTAGCAAGACGTATAGACGACCCAATAGAACGAATTTATTATCTCTATAATACGATCCATAATATAATTAGTAATTGCATTTAAGTCGAGGACATAAATCCTTCAATAACAACAATGGAGAATAAAAGTTCTCATAATTTATAAATGAAAGTTGAAATTCTCCAAAAGAGAGAATAATAAAACAGACCCAAATGTGCCTATGTAGGACACATCAAAATCATCAAATTAATATAACAAGTATAGAGGTGGTAGCTATTATAGAATTCAAAGGCCAAAAAAACCGCAAAACCAAATTTGTTAAAGAATGCACAAACACATAAACACATAATCTCGATTTGTCATACCTATAATTGTGCCCTATGGGAAACTTTAATAATAAAATTGTGAGTTCGTGTTATGTACCATTGGTTCATCATTCATGTTCACTTATTAAAAAAGATTCTTTCTTCTTTATAAATGGTTCGTCTCAAATTATATAATTTCACTCAGTCTAAACTTGTCAAAGGACTGTATTCTGTAATGATATGAAACTCCACATTAATAGTTTATCATGAATAAATCATGATATAGTCTAATGGTAGAAAGTATTATTCGAAGCTGACAAATTCGTCCAAAAAATAAAATTTAATCCATTACTTGAAATGTCTGGTCACAACTATGACAACTATCTATGCCTTTTCTTCGAAGGGGTAACTTTTTGTACTTCATATATTCTCTATTTATTCTCTCTACAAGTGGAAAATATTTTTTTCCTTCCAACTGTTGGTAGTTAATCGGATAATGAGTTAGTAAGGTTTTCCAAGAAGAATATTGCCTTTAAATTTTTGGAGTACAAGAGCATTTGCCTTAGACTGGGATTTGACAAATCAGAAAGAGTAATCTTTATGTGAGACGCAAACTGAACAAAGTGAAGTCTTAATCTCTTCGTTTTTTCTAACAAGACGTACACAATTTTTTTTGAAAGTCAATTTTTTAGTCTTAATTATTTTCTAAGATAATATGGTACGATTCAATCTTTAAGTCAACATTACAAGAAATATGAGTGGTCACGTCAAATTTTCGATGTGTGCATTTTATCTAGAAACAGATGGAGTATAATAGTATATAGAAGGAATATGAGCGACGCTAGAAAATAAAGGGAAAAGAAGACGAAGATGGTGAAAAATATTGAAGACAAGCTTTTAATAAGTTTAAAGTTTCATTTCAAATCTCGTGACATCATTTTTATAAAAAAAAAAAGGTATTTTGTTCACTTTATCATACTTTCATAAAAAAAAAAATTCAAATTTGCTTTTTAGATCATTATTTATTAGGAAAAATAATTTAGGTTACAACCTAAATTATCCTTTCGTATAAATTACAATCTTTTTGGATGAGTGGATGTCATCTAATTTAGAGTGTGTTTTCTTCACCTTAAAAAAAATAAGTTTCAGCTTCAATTAGTTCAGATAAATTCATATAATTTTCAATAAGGTCCAATCAGGTCCAATTGATCAGCTTTAATCAGGTCCAATAAGGTCCAAATAGTCAATGATCAATAAATTAAAATTTAGTTTTTAATTAAAGTACCACCATATTATATCATATTATTGTCTATTATTTTATTATTTATATAATTATTAGTTGGTTATGTTATTACTAAAAAAATTATAATCATGGTCAAATAAGGTTAACAATAATAATTATCATAATTATAATACTCCATCCGTCCCAAAATATATTTCTCATTTCCCTTTTTTCACGGTAATTTATGCAAGTAGAATCTAAGAGGGATAGTAAAGATTTTTTATTTATTTAAATAAATATTGTATGGGAAAAGATGATTTTAGGAAAAGAATGGAGAACAATTGGTGAAAGAGCATTAATTGTAACACTTGGGTTGAATAAACAAAGCAAAATATAAAATTCAAGAATCAAATATATGATGGGACACGGTTTTTCTAGACAAATTACGGAAAAATGTGGAACTAAATATGGAAATGGGAACTATATTTTGGGACACCAAAAATGGAAATGAGAACTATATTTTGGGACGGAGGGAGTATTTTGCAATTTGTCTTTACATAACTAGAGATAACATGTTTTCGTTACTAATTAATAACAATGAAAGATATTAATGTTATCAATTGAATGCTTTATGAAATCAAAGCAAGGCAATATGTATTAGTGGTCAAAGTTGTGTATAGGCAAGTGTATAAATAGTACTTTTCTTTGTTAACTATTATTAGAAAATGTTATTCATAAGAGACTAATAATTATTACTATTTTTTTGAAGGGAATAATTTAATAAATATTATGTCATAACTAATTTGAAGGGGCATTATTTATGCTATTACTCATCAAAATTTTGATCAAATAAGGTCAAATAAGTTTCAATCGGCCGAATAAGGTCCTAATAAGTTCCAATCGGATCAATAAGTTTCAATCAAGTCTAATAAATTGAATCAGGTCTAATAAGTTCAATGGAGTACAATAGTTTTAAACAAAACCCAAGCTCAAGTGTTGGCCTACCCCAACCCAATTAAGTTCATATAAATTTCATGATTATACACAAAGGAGACAATCTATAGACAGATTGGCTAAGCTACAAATAAACGAGCTCTCCAAACTCAAATCTCAATTGCCTTTAATTTTCAGTTCACATGTTCTTATTCACCTATGTATTTAATATTTATCAAAAGAATTGCATGTTACATGCATGTCTATTATCTAAATAATGAAAACGTGCAAGTATGTGGGTCAGAAAAAATTAGCAAGTTGACTGAAAGAGACTGCTACCTGCAGGATGCAGAAATCTGCGTTAGCTCGAAGAAGTAAAGCAAAGGGGAGAGGTTTGAAAAGGAACTGAATAATGAGGAAATATGGGAACGAGAATTTGTCGAGGAATAACCCCAAAAAATTAAGCAATTTAAAGGTGATGGGAATTGGGAAGGTCTAATGAGAAAAAGGTGACGGCTTTCATTGAATAGTTTATTTCAAGGTAGTTTAAAAGTATATAGCTTTTTGTGTTTGAAAATGAAACTGATTTAAAAAATGACGGCCATGTGGTAAATAGAGGATTGGATATAATTAGAGATTTTGACATGTTTTAGAGAATTAACCAATTAAAATGAAGGTTGGTAAGAAAGGGTTGTGAATGTCGATTTAAAATGACAATTATGCTAAAAGCCTAATTTAAAAACAATCAAGTACCATCTATTTACTAAACACTCGTATACAGATAACTGATAAAATCAGCTAGTCAAATTAACCCGCTAATACAACCAATTAGTTAAACTCGTTAATACAATCAGTTAGTCAAATCAAACAATCGATCCCGTTAACAAATATCCGCTAATTGCCAAACATGGCTTAATCATATTGTAACTTTTCAGTAAGGTACGTTCTTTTTACTTTTGAAACATGAAGTAAGTTTTAGGATCCAATAGATTCAAATAAGTTTCAATAAATTCAGATAAGTTCAAATAAGATCGAATACGTTCCAATAAGTAATAAGCTATAACACCTTAAGAAATATGATAAATTTCAATAAGTAACAAGTTTTAAAACCTTAATATAATATAAGTTCCAATATATGCAGATAAATTTAACAAAAATGAGGGGAGACATGGCATCAACCTCAACATGACTACTACATCACTAATCTTTGGAGCTTTTTATACATATGAAAAAGATACAACTGTCTCAAAATTCAACTTGACAAGCGAGGTTGCACGAAGAAGAGGTATACAAAATCATGGATACAACCATACAAGTATGAAAATGATACTCCCTCCGTTTAATTTTAATTTACTCACTTCACTTTGGGAGAGAACTAAGAAATAAGTACAAAAGTATGAGAGATAAATTGAAAAGGTGGAGAGAGAAACTGAAAAGTGAGAGAGAGAAAGTAAAAAGTGGATTATAATATTAAAAAATAGATGACATAGGTGGAAAAAGAGGAGAAAGTAGATGTGACATGTTACCTAAAATAGAAAAAGCAACAGTGTGTAGATTAAAAAGAAACAGACCAAAAAGGAAAGTGTGTAGATTAAAATGAAACGGAGGGAGTATAATTTAGAAAAGGAAAATTTGTCAAAAACAACCTTTTATAAGACACTTTTTGTCAGAAACAACCTTTTAATTTTTTTTTGTCAAAACAAACAAGTAAAATTGTTTTGTCACATTAAACCTTTGGCCGGAAGAAAACCATTGACTTAGTTTTCGGGCGTTGACCATCCTGCCCCACCCACGAAACCACCCCCCCACCCCCACGAAATCAGCCCCTTCGCTTTCTCCCGCACCCTCGAAACCACCGCTTTCTCCCCACCCTCAAAACCACCAACCCTCACTTCCCCCCACCCCGAAACCACCCCTTCCTTTTTCTTCATTAGGGTTTAGGTTTGTTTAGGTGGGGATTTTGGGTTTGAGGGGCACGGTTGTGGGTGGAGGGAGGGGTCGGGGGTTTAGGGTTTGGTGGTTTTTAGGGTAGGGGAAAGAAAGCGGTGGTTTCGAGGGTGGGGGAAAGCGAGGGGGTAAATTTCGTGGGGTGGGGGGTGGTTTCGTGGGTGGGGTTGGGATGGTCAACGCCTAAAAACTAAGTCAAGGGTCTTTTTTCCGGCCAAAGGTTTAATGTGACAAAAATATTTTGGTTTAAGATTTGTCTTGACAAAAAAAAATTTAAAAGATTGTTTCTAACAAAAAGTGTTTTATAAAAGGTTGCTTATGACAAATTTTCCTTTGAAAAAACCTATTTGAGAATTTGGGTTATCAAAGTCTTCAAGGGGTCCCATATCACTTAAGGAATTTGATAAACTTTTGAAAAATGAAACAAAACAAAGTGTCATTTGAGAGCTTCCTTATTGCAACTGAAAAAGATATTGCAATTTGGGTTATGAAAAAAAAAGGCAACATAAAATACTCTAAATCACAAATTAAGCTAATCATAAAACAGAAGTAAAAAGGGGTGCTACTCTAAAGCTTTTATTGATATCTGGTACTCTACAAAGAAATAAATGGTCAAAAGGCATGAATAGCCCAATTAAACTCCTCGTTCCGATACAATTGTGAGAAGCCCTGTGAGAAGCCCTCAAGGCTCAAGCAAAACCTAAAAGTATATCCATCAAGACAATAGTAAGTGTAGTATGTTCAATTTTTTATTATTAGGAAAGATAATTGATCCGAAGACCAACTCCTACTAAGCTACTATCTTGTAGGGCACACCAGCTCAGAGGCTGGGTACAAGGCTAAACAGTCCAGAAATAAATGCCCCAACATATTTGTTGGGATGAGGATTCGAACCCTGGGCAATGCCCTGTAATTCGGGGTGGTACTCCTACCACATCTCCCTCGTGTAGTCTACTCAACGAATTATATTGTAAGCTATTGACTTTTTATGTGAACGCGAAATAATACGCTCTTGGACTGATATAATCCATAGGTTTCAAATACGTAAATACAAATCCTATTGAGAAGCCAATATAGCTATAGGTTGGATCGCTAATGTTTGGGATATCTAGTTGACTTTTATTTTGTTATAAATCCTTCAAATAGTTATAGTTGATACTCAATTCTTGTAAATATATAGCACATTAGGAGTTCTACTCTAAAGAATGATCTCTTGATGTCCCGATTTTCTTTATGTTCAAACAAAATAATTAAATAGAATAATAACGATAATAATAAAATTTTGTAGCTATTACAAGTAGTTTTAAAGTTCTTCATATTCTTTTCGTGTATCGAACTTGTACCAATTCTTTTTGTTTTCAAGCGTAAACAACGTATCCATCAACCACCTAGAGGCTTAGACATGTCCTCCCTGAGAACCGCGATAAGATCATTTCACCAAATCTCTACCATCAATGATCGATAATTTGGTCATACAAGGATGAATAAAAAACGGGAACTTAGAAAAAACCCTAGCCTCCTCTTTTATCTTTTCCCTCTCTTCTCTCAAACCCTAAAGTTTCTTCTTGTAGATGCCATCAACATTTAGTTAATGGTTAGCCCTCCTCGAATAGTTTTTCTTTATTCTTTTAGTACTTTCAGTTTTTCTAATAGTGGATTTTTCTCCGGTTGTGGGAGTTTCTTTCTCTTTTTATGAGTATATATTCTCGTCAATAGTATGACTGTTTTTTTTTTTTGTCTCTATTTTCCAGATGAAGATTGCAAAGAGTATATTACAAGTTTTTGTGTCAAGACGATTATAGCATGAATTGTGGAGGTCTCCGTCATTAACAAAGATGCCAAATCATTGAAATTTATTTAGGTTGTGTTTGGGAACATGGATTTCATTTCAATTCTAGAATTTCAATTCTAGAATTGCAAATCCCCACATTCAAATCCAAATGATATGTTTGGGAAAAATTAGAAATTTCAAATGCATAATTTGAACATGTTTGTAATTGTTGGTGATGACATTTATCTTCAATGGTGAATAAAGGTGGCGTTAATGGCGGCGGTTAGGGTTTGAGAGGATGGAAGAGGAATGAGCCGACGGGTATCGTCACTGGTTTAGACGTTGGTTGAAGGATGATCGACTTTGAGTACTGGAAAGATAATGGTATTGTTAATGGTGGTGACGATTTGTAGAGGAATGGTGGGAGAGAGAGAAGAAAGGGGGGGGGAGTGATCGATGAAAGAGGTGATATAAACATACTGACCTTTATTTTGGATTTGAAATGAGATATTTTTTGGTTGAATTTCAAATTCTCCAATTATGCCTTATTTCTTATGAGTCTTGGATTTGGGCCAAATACAATTCCAAATTCTTAGATGATCCAAACAAGTGATTTGGCCAATTCCAGAATTTCAAATGAAATTCCAGAATCCAAACAGGCCATTATGGAAATCGAATAAGAACACGAATTTGGAGTCACCCTCGAGTATATATAAATATAATGTTCTTGATTATAAAATTTGTGGTGATTTTATATCTACATTGTTGATTTTCATATTGTAGATACCGTATAGCTTTCGCGAATGAAAATTTTCCTTCATTGTAAAAAAAAAAAAGGAACCCCCTTGATTAACATTATAGAGTACTCCCTGCATTTTTTTTGTTCTTCATATTTAGAATCTTGATACTATTTAGAAGCTAAGTAAATCGACAATTTTGCTTGGATTTCGCCCAATCGAGAAAATTTCCAGATTTTACACTTTTCAGTTGGAACCCGATAAATTTTTTTAACCCGAAAGGTCAATCTGTTTTTTCAAACCCTTGATTAACACTTTAGGATACTCCCTGCAACTCTTTTTATTCTTCATTTATACTCCCTCCGGTTCCTAGAGATCCTCGCTATTTTACTTTTTACGTATGCCAATGTAAAATTTTGGACATTAATATCTCCAATTATGTATTTGTAAAAATTATAAAAAGTAGATATTGATAAAATACATATTGAGACGAATCTAACAAGATCCCACATGACTATATTTTTTCTTACGTATGAGTTACAAACAACGGTCAAAGCAAAACTTGTAAATAGTGTCAAATGTCAAAGATGGAGGATCTTTCGGAAACGGAAGTAGTAGAATCTTTACATTATTTAGAAATTAAGTAATTTGAGAATTTTGCTTGGGTTTCGCCCAATCTAGAAATTTTCCCGATTTTACACTCTTTAATCGGAACCGATAATAATCTAATTTTAACCCGAAAGGTTAATCTGTTTTTTTCAAATCCAGACAACAAAATTGGAACGAAGTATATAAGAAATTTACTGTTTGCGCAATTCTTCAAAAGCTGATGCCTGATTATGATTCAAATGTACATTGATGTAATATGAGCATGATGTTACTACATGTACTAAACATAGAATTAAAAAGGGAAAATAATCTAACATTTGAGGTTTTGTCCAATTAAAAACCGAAACGATAAACGATCAGAAAGGTAGACAGGAGTACTATCTGATAGAAAGATGTAGGATGAACAGCGCAAAAAAAAAAAACCCCAGTATCTCCTTAATTACTAGCTGGCAACATATTACTGTATGTACGAAGTTCCATCTCCTAAAATCATAAAGTTTGATAACGACTTGTTTACGCCTATCAGTATTTGACAACACATCGACTGTGAGAAATTAAATGGAGAAAAAATGATAACCCAAATTTGTGACAAAGTTGTTGAATTGAAAGATTTACTTTCTTTAGCTCTGACTTTTAGATTAAAGATTATAAACCCTTGAATTTAGGAAAATTGATGGTTCATTATTTAGGTGGATAAACCCTACCGTTTAAGGAAAACTGATCAACAGTCTCAACAGACTTTTAGCACTTTGATCTTCTCTTACCAAGAAGACAGAATAGTGTGAAATTGAAACCATATGCAAGAATACAAGAAATTTTTTTCCTAGTTGAATTATGTAAAAGAGAGAAGTAAATCACTTACGTTTTTTACATTAATGTTTGAATATGTCATAATCAATATTAACTTTAATTTAGACGGCATGGTGACAATAAAATTGTGGAAATTCATGGAAGAACGATAATAAATGGAGCTCATGAAAGATGAGACAATAACCAATAAGGCACACATGTTTTTTTGAGGTCGAACTTTGACCGTTAATTACTCTCAATTCATGTTGATAAAATTAATAAGAAAATAATATTATTATAGTCCCTTTTTTTTCCCCTCACCTTTAATATCTTCAATTCCGTTTTAATAAAAATAATAAAAAAGTTGATATTATGAAACACATGAGACGAATCAACAAGATCCCACGAATATGTCTTTTTATATATACAAATGAGAATATTCGATAAAAGATTTTAAAGTATCTCACCAAAAAAATGACTATATTAATATATTTTTTTCCAAAATGATCGAATCTAATTGTGTAATTATCATATTTATTTATCATAATATAAGAGTTTATTTTTTTAATAAAAATCTTTAAAAAAAAAGGCATGTTAGTTAACAACTTTATAAAAATGTTTAAACCACGAGGCTCGTCTGAAGAGGAGGCGGGCGCCCTCTAAACCACCCTACACACTAATGGACTATGAGGAGGGCAAGCGAACGGGAACCAACCGAATCACTGTAGCAAACCCTCCCTTTACTCAATGTATATGAAGCAGTACTTCTAGTGTTTAAATATGATACTGAAGGTAATGTTTTAGAAAAATTTAGACCTTTGGAAATAGCTTTTAAAGGTATTTTAAAAGTTATTTTACCCAACATGAATCATGTTAAAAGTCTACTATCTCTCTCCCTCTTTCTTTTTGTCATGACCCTCTCCTTCTCAGTTTTCCACTCTCCAGCCATATACCCACTTATTATGTACTGATACCCATTATCAAAAGGATTATAAAAAGATTCATCTAAATTGCGAGCTCCTCTCACATTTTTTAAATATTTATATTTGAAGTTTAATTATGAAGAAGTTGTAAATACTAATTACTACTGACATTAACCATTGATTACCCCTAAGAGGCCATTAACCATTGAGAGTACTGTACGTGAAAATAATTTTAAGATATGTGAGCGGAAGGTATATATGTGGTCCAATGTGCTTTACAGTTTACATAACATAAAATATTGTCTTTCACACATTTCATCAGTGCTAATCGTATAATTTATTGATAATACTTATCTCATTATATTATCATTATATGTATTAAGAAGATCATCATAATATTTATTTCCTCATCCAAGCATTATTTTTAATAAAACTTCAGTTTCTCCCAACAATTTTCGATAAGTTCCAATAAATTTGCAATAATTCTAGTTAGTTTCATTGACCTCCAAAGAAGTTTGATTAAATTATGGTAAGTTTCAATAACCCCTTAGGATGTAGTATCCTTCGTTTTTTTTAATAGTTGCAACGTTCGGACTTTCATGTTAGCTAATACACAACTTTGACCATTATAAAGTATA
This sequence comes from Beta lomatogona, assembly GCA_947646795.1. NCBI lineage: Eukaryota > Viridiplantae > Streptophyta > Magnoliopsida > Caryophyllales > Amaranthaceae > Beta > Beta lomatogona. The sequence goes on along the minus strand of CANSNZ010000957.1, from coordinate 2,450,465 downwards.
TCAATCACAAATTCTTGGTCAAAGTAAGTACATGAATAGAGTAAGGCCGTGTCTTTTGGACTTATTTTCAGCGAAAATAAGTAAATCGGTTAAGCAAAAATAAGTCCAGTTCAAAGAAAAATAAGTAAAAATAAGTTCAGTTCAGTAAAAATAAGTTCAGTTCAACAAAAATAAGTTCAGTTCAGCAAATATAAGTTAAATCTTGTCTAATGTTGTAATTATTATTTTTGTTTTCAATATTATTATTAATATTATAATTATAATAACGATGAATTTGTATTTTTTACTTTTTTATTTTATTTATTTATTTTATTATTATTTATTATTTATTTATTTATTATTATTATTATTTATTATTATTATTATTTATTATTTATTATTTATTATTATTTATTATTTATTATTTATTATTTATTATTTATTATTTATTATTTATTATTTATTATTTATTATTTATTATTTATTATTTATTATTTATTATTTATTATTATAAAATAATAAAATAATACTAATAATAAGTATTGATAATATTACGTTAATATTTATTGATTATTATAATAATAAGTATTATCAATATTATGTTAATATAGTTTAATTCAGCAAAAATAAGTTTAGTTCAAAAAAATAAGTGGTCAAAAAAATAAGTTTAGTTCAAAAAAAATAAGTAAAAATAAGTTCGGTTCCAAAAAAAATAAAATAATTTCGGTTCAATCACCTAAAATAAGTTCAAAAGAACAGGCCTAAGAGTCAAAATGTTGCAACTATTAAAAGAAGGAGGAAGTAGATGTTAACACAAAAATTACAATAACTTTCAATAAGTTTAGGTAGTTCAATTTAGTCTCACTATATTCAAAGAAGATCTATTTTGTTTTCTTTACAAGTAAAGGCTGGGCCAAGCCGCCCTAAGAGCACCATTAATGGTGAATGAAAAAAAAGTTCATCCCACTCTCTTTCTAACTTTCTCTCTCTAAAAAATTACATCCCACAATATTTTCCTACTTTCTTCTTAATGGTGAACCAAAAAAAAGATCATCCCAACTACTTTTTCTCTCTCATCACCCAACCACCATTACACAATATTTTTATTATTTAATTTTTAATGACATGAAATATTCATTATTAATTGCTATTATATTATTAATTAATGTAATTAATAATTTTAATATTATAATTATCATTTTAATAATTAAGTTATCAACATAATTAGCTATTATTAATACGTAGCATACGCAATTAGCGTTTTTAATATATGCTCGTAATTAGCGAGCTAATAATTATATTATGAGACACAATTAAGCATTTTTAATATATTTTTAATTTCGAGACACATAATGAAATACAAGAACGAATTATAAACTTAATTAGGAACGAACTACATAAAATACATAATGAAATGCTCTTAATTAGCATTACGGCCAAACTTCTGCCATATGTTGGCAACCAAATCACGTTTCAAGGATTGATGCACATGTTGATTTTCAATTGCATCTCTATTCGCCATGTAACGGTTGATATCTACGATCCGATCATTATAATATTCAAATTCGTCGCCATCATTACTTGTGTTTGAAGTGAACTCGGTAGTATCTCGCGTAGTGTGCATATGTATCCCGTTCATCTTCCACAATCATGTTATGCATGATAATGCAAGACATCATGATATCATTGAGAATTTCCTCATCCCATGCGAGGGATGGTTTACGTAACTATAGCAAAGCGAGATTGCAAGCACCCCAAATGCTCTTTCAACATCTTTTCGAGCTCCTTCTTGGTGTTGAGCAAATAACTTGTCCTTGCGAGTTTGAGGACATGTAACCGATTGAATGAATGTTGCCCAATTCGGATATATGCCATCAGTGAGATAATAACCCTTATCGTATTGGTTACCATTCACCGTAAACCGCACGGGTGGTGCTCGACCTTCTAAAAACATCCCTAAACACAGGAGATCGGTGAAGAACATTAAGGTCATTGCACGAACCTCGGTATCCCAAAGAAAGAATGCCATATCCATAAGTCACGATCATCCACAGCTTCAAGAACTAATGTAGCAACACCAGCTCTTCCTTGATATTGTCCTTTCCATGCCGTCGGACAATTTTTCCATTCCCAATGCATACAATCTATGCTGCCGATCATTCCTGGAAATCCACGTTCTTCACCGTACGCAAGTAGTCTAGCCAAATCATCTGGAGTTGGCCGTCTCAAGTACTCGACACCAAATTGGTTGATAACCCCCTTCGTGAATTTCATTAAGGCTATCCGAGCTGTGCTTTCACTAATTCGCACATACTCGTCAACATTGTCTACCGCAAGCCCGTACGCAAGCATTCGTATAGCAAATTGTACACTTTTGAAGGGGAGATAAACCTAACCTTCCCAAGTACAATCTCTATTTTGAGTGAACCATGTATCACTTGGTACGACACTTTCCATAATCCGAAGAAAGACATGTCGCTGCATTCGAAATCTTCGACGAAATAAACGAGCAGGATAGACTGGTTGATCAGCAAAGTAATCATTATACAATCGTCTATGGCCTTCTTCCCTGCCTCGAATAGGCCGGTGATGATCCTCATTAGGATCAGTCACTTTTGCTCTTCTATTCCTTGGTGCTGGACTAACATTTGATATAAGAGTTGGAACATTTGGTTGAACAACATTAATCAATAATTCATCTATTTCTTGATCAATGTTTGCTCGGGATGATCTTATTTCATCCTCAGAACTAGATGAACTTGAAGCGGTAAAGTTTAAGTTGAAAGAGTTCATTGTATAAATTTGAGAGGGTTTAGATTTGGTGTGAGCAAATGGTGAACAAACAAGCATGAGTTATATAGCATAACAATAATACATAAAATAGTACAATAATGTAAAGCAGAACAATAATGTAAAAAGCAAAATAGTACAATAATGTAAAACAGAACAATAATGTATAAAGCAATATAGTACAATAATGTAAAACTGAACAATAATGTATAAAGCAAAATAGTACAATAATGTAAACCAGAACAATAATGTATAAAGCAATATAGTACAATAATGTAAAACATAACAATAATGTATAACAGAACAATAATGTAAAAAGCTGTATTGAAATGTCAATTCAAAACAGAACAATAATGCAAAATAGTACAATAATTCAAAACAGAACAATAATGTAAAAAGTTGTATTGAAATGTCAATTCATAGAATTTACACAAATACGGTTTTTTACTTTTTTTTATTAATTTAAACATACACATTACTTAAAACATAAACATAAACATAAACTAAACTTTAAACTTAAACATAAACTAAACATTCACTAAAATTAAAACTTAAACATAAACTAAACTTGAACGTAAAATTAAACTCAAACATGAACTAAACTTAAACATAAACTTAAATTAAACATAAACATTACTTAAAAAGGATAATTATTCGTCAACCATATTGTTAGTTTCTCAATTGTTGCCTCCTCAAATGGTGAACGATTTTCCTTCGCATACAATGATTGCAACAAATCCCAATTCTTATGATACTCTTGTATGTTCAAGCTCCTGGTTTGCAGCGCTATTTCTTGTTCCTTTGCAGCAACCTTCCTTGTTTCAACGTCCAACTTCCTGGCTTCTCTTTCAACATCTGCACTCCTACCCTTTGAATGGATCCGAAGTCTTTCATTAAAATTATTGAAACACTCAATTGTCCACCGACCACCACCCTTTCGCTTAGACTTCGCTTTCTTCACACCATCTCCTCGTGGCTCGACGTCACCTCCATCACCACTGGTAGGTGTCTCGGGCATTGAGTCACTTCCATCAACTCTCGGCCTTTTACCGCTACTTTCGCTTGCAGGTGAATCCACATTTTCTTGTGGATTTTTGGGGCGACCACGTGGAGTTTCCATTGATTTATTAACTATGGCCCTCCATTTACGAAACCTCCTCATCAATTTCCAAGCATGTTCGAGGATGAACCTACCATATTTCCTATTATGCAATAAATGAGCTTCTTTCAGAACATCTGCATCGTTTTGACCACTCTTTTTCCTTGCAAGAGCTTCGTCATAAAAAGCAGCGAACCTTAAAACCCGTGGAGCAAGTCTACTCCAACGACCTTTCACCATATCCGCATTTCTTGGAGCAAATTCCCGTTGGATTGGCAATTCTGCCTCGCCTCAAAAGCTTCCCAAACTTTTCCCCGTAAGACGCCTTTCTTTTGGCTCGTCCCAATCACCTTATCAAGAGAAGTGTTCATAAATGCTGAGATGAGATTCTCATCTTCAACTTGATCCCAATCCCTCTTACCATTACAACTTGTTTCTGCATTGTGTTGTGGTTGTTGTTGTGGTTGTGGTTGCTCAGATAGATTTTGTGATAGTAATTGCGAAAAGGATTGATTTGGCTGAACAAACTCATCATAATCATCACCTTCTTGGTATTGACCAACATCATTGTCACCTTGTTGGTAATGACCACCATCCTCATCAACATCATTGTATGGAGATGAATCTTCTTGATATTGAGAAAACCCATAATTAGGATCAAGTTGATGATATGAAAGGTTGACATTTTCAGATGGAGATTCATGGTAAAGGTTATCATATTGAGGAGAATAATATTGAGAATTTTCACCCCTTTGATTCATATTTATTTGATAGGGTTGACGATAATTTGACTGATTTTGAGAGGGTTGACGATAATTTGAGTTATTTTGAGAGGTATTTGAGCGATTTTGTTGCCTAGGCATTTGGTTTTTTGAGCGGTTTTGGGGTAGGTTTCTCATATAATTAGGATTATTAGGCTCCATAATTATAAGAATTTTAAAATAAAAGAGCAATAGAAGAAGAGTTAATGAAATAATTTAGAACAAGTAGATGAAATTAGTGAAGGAAGATGGAGAGAGAAAATTAAGTGTGTCCAAAATATATGAAAATGGGTCTCTATTTATAGAGCTCGAAAAAATAAAGTCGTTGGTAATTTTTTTTTTTGATTTGTATTTTTTTAAATATAACCGTCGCAAAATTTACAACGGTTATATTTCACTCGCCAATCACAACCTGCCGCGTGAAAAGCAGCGACAAATGTCGCGCACTGAGTTGGGGTGTGTGTCAGCGCGTCAGCGCTGACACATTTAATGTTTTTTGCCTCTCCTCCAGCCAAAACGCAGAGTTTTGGCTGGAGCTCTCTCACAGCTCTAGCCAAAACGCAGCGTTTTGGCTGGAGGAGAGGGAAAAAAAATTTAAAAAACTCGGATCTGGCAATGGGTCCCACTCCCACGCCTGATCCTCATTTCACTCGTCCATACAATTTTTTTTTTTCCAATCAACCCACAATCTTATTTTTTTGCACCATTAAGAACACCATTTTAAGATTATGCATAATCTTATTTTTTTTTTCACCACTAAGGATGCCCTAACTAAAGGCTACCTTAAATACAACATCCTTTTAAAAAAAAATACTAACCTCCGTTTCTAAATAAAATGCAACAATTTGACTATTACGCTTGCCAACGCACTATTTTGACCATTAATATTTGTAATTATGTATTTTTAAAATTTATAAAAAATTGATATTATGAATATATTTATAGAAACAAATCCAACAACATTTATATGATCATTATTATTATTATGATATATTAGTAAAAAAAATACGGTCAAAGTGAAATGTGTGACTAGTGCAAAAGTCAAAATATTGCACTTAAACAGAGGAAGTATGACATATATTTATGTACATTTTAATACTACATCGATTTCACAAAACATGCATCATTTGCTTTTTCACGTATTTCAAGACACTTCTTTGAACATTAATATATCTAATTACGTATAAGTAAAAATTATAGTATAAAATATTAATTTTTGGTATCCACACATTAAGACGAATTGAGACAAATTTAACAAGATCGATTGTCAAAGTTGGTTGATGAATAGTGCTCAAATGAAAATTGGTGCATATATTGTGAAACAGTTTTAGTATCTTATCAAGTAATGAGTGGCTAATACAACTTCACTTTTCTTTTTTACTACTATTTTATAATTATAATAAAGAGTAAAAGTATGGCAATCATAATAACATACACAATTTTGGCAAAATAAGATCTTCTCCACCTATATAATGGAAACACAAGTGAGTACAACCTTGTATAGTTGTAATGTTGTATGCTCCATATATTGTCATAAACCAATAAGAAGTCGACAACAAATGCACCCTAGATTTCCCAAAATTACCCCTTTAGTCCTTTACCATAATTTCCCTCTTCTTCAATATCTTTAACAAGCACAACATACATACTCTTCTGGAAATAACACTACCTTACCTTCTGTCTTTTCCCTTCACATATAGAAACCGACCATGTTTTTTCATTGGCTCTTCCATTCTTCTTTTTTCTCTCTAACTTCCCATAAAATCTAGCTACTATATTTTATATCTTCTCCAAGGTTAAATAATCAGAGGGTGTCTTTATTTTTCAGGTTTTTCTGCTGAAAAAACTATATACTACTTCTACAATATAGTATTTCATACATATATAACCCATAACCTTAAAAATATAATTAAGCAATCATTAGGAAAAATGGGGAGAGGAAAAGTGGAGCTAAAACGGATCGAAAACAAGATTAGTAGGCAAGTAACATTCTCAAAGAGAAGATCTGGGTTGTTGAAGAAAGCTCATGAGATCTCTGTGCTTTGTGATGCTGAAGTTGCTTTGATTGTTTTCTCTACTAAAGGCAAGCTCTTTGAATATGCAAGCACTGACTCCAGGTTTATTCTAGCTCCACAAATTTCATGCAATTTGTTTGTTTGTTTGTTTGTTTGTTTGTTTTCAAGATCATAATGTTGTAACTTTGGTATATCAATTGAAATAAAGTTTCATATACTATATGTCACTACATTAGAGTTTAGAGTTTAGTGTCCTACAAGTACATAAACGATCCAATATGAATTTTGGTATATCGGTTTGTATTAGAGTCTAGAGATATGCAGATGTACATATCTTGACTCAAACACAATATCGGTAATATCATATGAATTTTGGTATTTCGGCTTGTGACAGAGTAATTCAGGGATGTCCAGATGTACATATCTTTACTTAATCCTCAAACAAGTGAGGACAAAAATATGATGAATTTCATTTTTGTAATAGTTTTTGATATCATTAACACACTTTAAGTGAGTTGAGCATGACATTTTTATTCACCAATTGAAAAAAAAAATTTCCATAATTTTTTCTCTTCCTCTTTTTTTTATTTATTATTTTCTATAAAATTGAAAAACTCATTTATGATAGATGGGTTTGTAAATTAATGATTCAAAATCAAATACTTATACTATCTTGGTTTATAATTTGATGTCAATACAAAAATCTAATCGAAATTTAAGATATGATTTGCCTTAGCTTCCTAAGTAAGCTGAAGCTTATTATTGTATTTCACTGTTCTTACTCTTAATCTTCTATTGCATGATTTCACTTTTTAGTACTACTAAAATTTTAACAATAATAACAATAATAATAATATCATTATTATTATTTTATTCTCTATAGTACTACTTGATCTAGTGGATACGATCATTATTCATCAGTTTTATCCAGTTATCTAGTTTTGCCAGACAAATAGACATAACATTTCTCTGATTGGTCAAGTAAATTAGTAAAGGGTCATAACGATCTACAAAAGTTAATAGATATTGTTACTCCATGTTTTTAAGGGGGAATAATATTGTTATATATATATATATAAACATTCTTTGGACGTTAGTCTTAATTAGTATCAATTATTTAATTAATCTTGGATAATGGACTTAATCCAAATATTGTCCAAAACTTTGGCTAAGTCTCATGATCTTGAGCTGTGTGTGGGTTTTATGGGGCTCTTCCCCACTATGGTTTGCCACCCCTTAGTAATTAACCTAGTACTACTTCATTTATTCTATTATATTTTTTTAAATTAGTTTTTAAATAAATACGTTAATATATTATTGAGGTTATATTATTTTGATGAAATTAGGGTTAGGGTCAAGTCCATCATCATATTACATGAAAAGGGCTGCTGATCGTCGTTGTTATAAGTGAGATAATACAGCTAAGGCCTAAGGGTATTTTAACATCGGGGATTGAAATTTACATATAACTATAAAGCTTGAAAAAGAGCCACTCAAAATATTTTATTTATTTACTGATCATGGTGAACATGGCTAGCTATTTAGAAATATGTACATAACTTGAAGAACTAGGTTAAAATTTTCTTGTTGACACTAAGATTTTCTTAGTCTAAAGATAACAAATGAAAGATGAGAAATTGAGTATATCTTATTTTTAATTATCTTCTTATTTTAAATGTGGATGATTGAGTTCAAGTAGTTAGATTGAAAGAGAATTATTTGTTTTTAAAAACAAATTAACAATTTATTTTGATACTAATATTTCTAAAAAAAATTCATACACTCGGGTGTACCATGAGCATAGTACACCCAAAGTTATTATTTTGCTCATGGTTTCAAATGAGCATAATCACATAATAAGAAGAGCTCCAAATGAAGATGAACGATGCACATGATACACCCGGGTGTATGATGAATGCACTCCTAATATTTCCTGTCTAAGCATTTTTTCAGCATGTACCACAACCTTTAAGCTAAGCCTACCTACACATTTCTAGAGTTCCCTATTTGTAACCAAATGTATACCACTGTATATGGTTCATCCAAAGTTATTTAATGTCCATTTCTCTTTGGAACTCCTTAATCATCCTCATTTGCTTATTTCGGAGTCATTGAATTGAGAAAATGAGAAAAAAAAAATTGGCATGTGCTATACGCATAGTCCAACCAAATCACGATATATACTAGATAGAGATTGTAATTTTAACAATTTTGACCATTAATACTTATCTTTATCTTTATTGTAGGATTTTTTTTGAAATGAGATCATTTTCATTTTAGGTTAGTATATATTTTTAATTAATAATTAAAATGAGCGAATGTCATTTGGGTCCTTTTTCTCACGATTTCCCTTGAATTTATACTAATTCATTAGCATGAATTGAACTTATTTGAGCTCGTTAGTCATAAACTGGACTTATCTAAAGTAATTAGTCGATAATGTTGTTTAGCCTTATTTATAATTGTGCATTTATGGACTTGTTAGTCTTAAAACTACACTATTGTAATGTAATCTAAACGTTCAAGCTTTTAAGTTAACTCATATGAAATTATTAATTAGGGCGTGTTAGCTTTACCTGAGTCTCACTTATCTTAACTTATCTTATTTTGGCATACCGATCATAAAGTTGTATCTATTTGAATTTATTGTGGTTGTAACTAGATCAAGGTACCTCTAAGATACTTCTCTCTATCTTTCTCCTCATCACATGGGTCTCTCTTTTTCTTTTTTTTTCTATCTCTCTCCTCTCCTAAATCCCTGTGTTAAATCCCTACGTTTCAATTAAACCAGAACGGAGGACGCAATAATTTGCAAACCGCTTTTTACTTGAATTTTTTATCGACCAAACACCCTCTTAGCCCTTAGGGTGGAAAGACAAGGGCCTTAATACTATGCAACACAGATAGTATTCATCTTTGTATCTTGATGTTGCAAGGCACATATTAATTTTCCTCTCACATTCTTGACTGTAGCTTCGTTGGTAAAGCTTAGGATTTTAGTATCCGTGAACTAAAATGAGTCACTTGTAGACTAGTGTGGTACGGGGCTCTTACCAAAATACTTCTAGGTAGCCCCATATCCGCATATTAGTGTCAACAACTAATATTGTAGCAGGTAAAGTTTAATAGTTTATAAATGGATAATCTGGCGAGTACATTACAAAGTTTGAGAAACTATTATATTTATTTTAGCATATCGTATCATACTATCATATACTACCTCCATTTTCTTTTAATTGTTACAGTTTGACATTTTGCACTATTCTCAAATTTCACTTTGACTATCATTTGTGATTTATACGTGAATAAAAATGTAGTCATGTGGAATCTTGTAAGATTCGTCTTAACATGTATTTTATTAATGTGTACTTTTTATAATTTTTACAAATACAAAACTAAGATATATTTCCTCAAAATTTTGTGTTAAATTTCGTGAATTGAAATGTACATAAGGAATTAAGCCATTGATGAAGCTTAGAAGAACACTAGACAGAGAGAGGAAGGAGAAGAGAGAGAAAAATAAAGCTACATCTTGATTATTTGATAAAAAGATAAAAGAAGAAAAGTATAAGCAAGGTATTTATACTAAGTACTAATTACATCAACAAAACTAACTTTCCTTGTATTAAGGAAACAAGGTAACAAACTTAATCAACAACTTGTAATCTCCAACATTTTGCATTGACATACGTGAAAAGTGTAAGTCTAACAATTAAAGAAATGGAGGGAGTACTATATGATACAAGGTACATAGATTGTAAAGAAAAAGTTTTAAATTATAATTGAGGTAGTGACAAGTATGACAACAATTGTAGGACATATTTATAAAGGATTATTTATAGACAATGACAAATTTGAGTATTGGCATATTCCTCTCAACCCCCGCCACCCAAAAGAACACAAGGTTATTTTTTAATAATTATATGGTTAATCATTGTATTCAATTTACTTATAATATATGAAGTATAAGCTTTTCTATAATGGTATAAAAGTGGCGCAAGTAAGGTAATTTAGGTGGTAAAGTCTTGTTAATAGGTAGTATGTCTAAGTTCGAATTTCATCTACATACTATACCTTGATAATAGAAGGCAACTCCTTTTTCGTGTGTCATGTCATGCTCAATCAAATGATGGTGCAATATAGTGAGTAACCACATCTATGCATTATTATTTGTACCCCATATCAATAACTCCATATATATATATATATATGTATACATATATGTATATGTATATATATATGTATATGTATATATATATGTATATGTATATGTATATATGTATATATGTATATATATATGTTTATATATATATGCATTTAACAATGACTCCAATACAACCTTAGTGAATCTTATGAATAGCCTGACATTGTTCTAGTTAATCAATAACCTACTTCACCTCACACATTATGTGATACAAGAATTTGTATAAAGAACTATGACGGTATGATGACCTCTAAGAGAGTGCTTAATTATTTATGTAATGTAGGACATACATACAATTGCTGCCATATATATTAGCCTTAATACTTTTTGGTTTCTTCCTAAATATTACTTATATATAATTTTAATTCAGCAAACATCTTTCTCTTTGTGGCAACAGCATGGAAAGAATCCTGGAAAGGTATGAGAGGTACTGTTATGCAGAGAGACAGCTTGTTGCAACTGATTCAGAGGGCCAACAAGAGGTATATTATAGTGGATTAGTACTATGATGTTCATGTCAACCTCAAGTAAATCTTCTTACCTTAATTTGTGCTAATTATGTGTCTTTACAGCATACTGAAGGGTTATGTTTAGCTTCCATGACCACTTTTTAACATTTAATCAACATGATCATTATTTATTAGATGTTCCATATAGTAATAAAACCATATCCTTTATGTACGGTGTATGCTACACTACTGCTTGCCTAGTATGTGTAGGTATGTATTCAAATAGTAGACACCAAGCCCTGCTTGGTGTCGTTAAATGGAATTGACTAGCTTGTAATCTTGAAGTCATAAGTTTGAAAACTCGCGACTCCAATGCTTCGGGAAGGGGTCCCTCAACTTTATTTCTCCCTACTTCCAGGTGCCTGACCCGTAAATATTAGATCTATAACCGTGAGCGTTGAGGTCTGATTAGAGTCCTCCGTAGCAATTTAAAAAAAGTATTTAAATAGTAGATTCATTTTTTCTTTTTGGTAAAAGTAAGAAAAGTCAGGGTGCATTCTCTTTCACCTAGGCAAAACTTATTCTCGGCATTGAATCGTTTTGATTAGGGCTTATCAGGTTCATAAGGTATAAGTATAAGGTGAGATCCGGATTAATTAGGTCAAATCCGGTCTAATGAGTTAAATTTTGATTAGTTCAAGTGAAAACTTCATGAATTGGACTTGAGATTTGGAATTTAAGGAAGCTAAGAGATAACCTACATTAACAATCGAGTGAGCTAATGCTCTAATAGCTTATCTATTTATATGACGGATTTCACATTCATCATAATTTCTGAGTAGCTTGCTAACCTGTGGAACTTCATCCACGGTGGTGACCATTTTTGTATGACCACGTTAATGAGAAGGTTATTATGGCCTTCTATGGACAACTATTCGATCCCATTTTCGAAAGCGAAGGGAAACCTAGAGAAGAAGAACAAACAAGCACAGATCATGTCACTCAAAAATCGATATGTTTCATAAGATAACACTAGCAGACTAGTTTACAAAGTCACTAATGAATGAACAATTCACGTTTATGTCGTAGAACTAATTCATCTAATCATTAAATTAATGCAAATAGTTTTTTTGGTAGATCAGTCAAATTTTACTGATTTATTTGAATCTATTATATGTATGCTCTAAATAGGGAAGCTGGGCTATGGAATACCCAAAGCTTGTCTCCAAACTTGAAGTCCTGCAAAGGAACATGAGGTATGTAACAAAAGTTCCTACACTATGTATTATAATCTTTCCTGTATTAGTAGTTTTCTGTCAGTACTCAGTAGACCCTATTATAACTTTCACTTAGCTCATATATATATATATATATATATATATATATATATATATATATATATATATATACACTTATAATGTCTGCAATCTGGACTGTTCTCATAATCACATTACACCCAGTTAAACTTTCTACTGACAAAGTTTAGCACAATTTGTGAGATCAGCTATCTGTTTCTATTTTTTTTATAAAATCAAGCTATCTGTTCCTTTTTTTTTTATAAAATCAAGCTATCTGTTCCTTAATATATGTAAGATCGTAATGCCTTGAATCTGGTGAAAGAGCGGCGAAAACGGGGAGTTCGAGTGCTCGCCCGGTCAACCGGGCAGGCTCGCCAGCCCAGTCGGTTTTGGCCCGGGAGATTGACCGGGCAGAGTTCTGTCAAATCTATCTGCGCCCCCGATCGGGCGGCTTAGCCCAGGCGACCGGGAGGATGTGGTTTTGATGCGGGATGGCGATTCCGAGTCGGGTTATATAATCACATCTGTAATCTGTTTTCCTCAAGATCAATAAAACTATTCTCTTTCTCTGCCCGTGGACGTAGGCAACACTCCGTTGGTGAACCACGTAAATCTATGTGTTCTTTATTGTTTTGCTGTGTTCATTATTTGTTCTTTCTCACATCCGTTATAACAATATAACTATAGAAGTACTTGTGATACTGGTTATTGATTAAATTTATATTCCTCCATATCGGTTGTGGAACTGATTCTCATTGTAGCATTATCCTTTGTCTTTATACACTGTACTTTTTTTTCCATGGCTACTTGTTGGGTTTAGGCAGAACATTTGATTATTCTATTACGAATGCTAAAAAGATAATACAACAAACAACAAGGTTACATATAGCTTTTCTGTGGTTCACTAATAATGTGTTAATAGTTACTTCGAGAGGTAAATATTACATTAGTTTTGAGAATGCCTAGACTGCCTGCTGCAAAAAGAGCTTATATAATACTCTTACTCGAGAAGTTGGCCCCCCTCGGGGGGGACTGTGCTGCATTGCATTTTAATAGGGAGTTTCAACCCGCGCCAGAGACTGATGAGGCATAGGATGGATCCGCTTCAACCAGAATCCTTGCCCGACCAACTGTTCATTCTGTCTTTACTTCATTCGCTGGGGAGTTTCGAGCTCTGTCCCTATCTGAAGCACAGGAAGACCCCGTTCCATGACCCCCATCTAAGCGGAACGCCCTAATTTAACTTCCTTGCGGGAATTGAACGGGCGAGCAAAGGGGATCAAATCCCCCCTATGACCCCCAATACATATGTAAGCCTAAAAAATATAAGTCAAACTCATGTTGAATCACTTGAAGTGCCATATTTAAGGCCATCCCAACACAAAATAATACTTTATCTAGTTCTTAATAGATGCATCATATTGACTCGGCACACTTGCTAATGAATATATTTATAGATTAGTAATTAAAGATGGTCAAAGTTGACCTCTATATAGTGTAAAAGGTTAATATGATGCATCTATTAAAAAACGGAGGAATTATTTGCAGTTGTGACAGAAGCAATTAAAGAAACAAAACAATTAACAACAAAATGTTATATACATCCACGTAGCAGGGAGAACTGATTTTATTAGTATGAGGATAGAGAGTACATATTACAAAACAACAGAGGCATAGGTTAATTATAGGGTTTATATAATAGTATAATACGCTTCTAATTAACCTAAAAAGAATGGGCCTAAACCGAACCCCATGCTTGGTTAATCCTAGCGCCGTATACCGAACCCCTTAAACCACAATGGGAAGGATACCCCAATTTGTCATCTAGGTTTACCTCTATCATCTTTGTTTTTTCCATCAAATTCTGAAGAAAGGGGAAGAAACTATATTTGGAAGTTCTATTCTATGGAGTATAAATATGAGTAACCTCCCAAGTCCGATAAATGAAAAGAGACGTGGTTTTCACTAATTGGATATGCAGAACATTGATCTAAGAAAGACTAATTGTTGCTACTTCACAGTAAGTAAAACGTTCAGACTCTACTGATTGAGTCATGATTTTGACAGTTTTGCTTACCTTAAGTCTTAATTATGGCAATAGTTTGGTAGACGATAATATGACGAGAATCCTTAATAAATCTTATTGCAATTTATAAGAATTTCAATACATCTACAAACAAGTGTTTGCTTTTTTTGTTTTTACCACTCATGCGACCTTTGGTTAGACCACTAAATTTGCTTGTTTTCTCTTAACTTTTGGCTTTGTTTGGTAGGAAAGATTTGGATGGAAAAGAAAGGAAAGGAAAGGTAAAAACAAACTTTCTCATGTTTGGTAAAAGAAAATAAGAGGGGTTTGATTGGAAAGGAGAGGAAGTGGAAGGAAAAGAATACTCTTAAATCCTTGCTTTCCTTTCCTCCCAAAATCGGAGGAATTTGACAAGAAAGAAAGCTAACAAGCTTTTATCTATGTTTTCTTTATTTCCTTCCTTTCCTTTCCTTTACTAATGACAACCAAATATGTGATTACTCTCAAATCCACCAATTATACCAAACATTAGAAACTACAACTACCTTCTTTTCTCTTCTTTTCCTTTCTTTTCCTCTCTCTTCCTTTCTTTTCCCTTCCTTTACTAAAAAAATACCAAACATTCAGTTAGAGATAATTATATATCTATCTAAACTATTTCCATTTAGGACTTTTACTGATTTTTATTTAACTAATTGACGGTAGGATTATGTTCTAATATAATTATCATGTTCATGAGTTATCACTAAAGTTTTCTTTCTCTCTCAAACCCTAGCCTCCCCCTCTCTCTTTCTCTCTCAAACCCTAGCCTCCCCTACACCTTCTTCATCAGTTAGGGGCTGCCATGGATGATTTCATCCATGATAAGCCCCTTTTCCCCTTTTATTTTCAGTTTTTAATTCATTTTCTTGTTTTTTTTAATAAATTAGTCTCTCTTTATGAGATATTTTCAAACCCTGTTATGGGGTTTTTAGTTTCTGTTTTGGAAATCTCCTTCTCCCCTATGGGAGTTGTGAGTATGGTTTTTTTGTTTTTAGGTATGAGAAACTGTTCTCATTTGTTGAAGTTCGAGACTCAACATGAAGGTATTAGAATCTCGGATGTGGTCAACATGACTCGGTCAACAATGTTCTTCCCAAACTACATCAAAATGATAGACTTCCTCATCAATAGCTGCTTGATTCAGCAAATACAAGGGGGTTGCGTTGTATTGCTCAATCTGGTTCATTGATTTAGCCTTGTTTAATTGTATCTTGTTTTTCCTTAATACCTATTGTAGATGTCGTTTGGCTTTCAATTAATGAATTTTCTCTTTCAAAAAAAAATTGACGGTAGGATTAGTCTAATACTGTTACAAATCACGCGGTCTTACAAGAGAATTTGTGCATAATCAAAATCCATTAACGACAATACTTTGAACAACATATATTTAAGGCAAAATTGGACTGGACACCACAAACTATGGCGTGGGTGTACCCAACACTATCAACTTTGACTAGTAGCCAAAACACCTCAAACTATTGGCCTGGGTGCAATGAATGTCATAAATGTCGCCGAAGATAACTTTTCTTTTCGACGGTGGGGAATTCGTGTTAATTTTTTTTTGTCTCAAATCCCCTTTTTCTTTCATTTATCCTATTTTTTCATTGATCAGAAGCCTAAGTCACGTGAACATGTGTTGAGAAAAGTTAGTTTTGGCATAATTTATGATACTCACTGCATCCAGGCCAATAGTTTGTGGTGTTTTGGATATCAGTCAAAGTTGGTGGCGTTGGTACACCGGCGCTATAGTTTGTGGTGTTGAGCCTAATTTTGCCTATATTTAATAATGTACTTTTTCTTATGTCTTTACCTTACCAGTGAGTTTTTATAAAGGGCCAAATATATTTTTAGAATTAAAGTGCACTATCTCTTTCATATATGTGGTATAAATTTAATAATGTACCTTTTTCTTCCTTCTCCTGATTGGAGCGTATTTCAGGCACTATGTAGGTGAAGATGTTGATACTATGAGCCTTAGAGAACTCCAACATTTGGAGCAGCAGCTTGACATCGCTCTTAAGCGAATAAGAAGCAAGAAGGTAATTAATTAAAATATATACATATGTTATAACCAGATTATATATTTAGTTTCATCAGTATATTAAAGCATGTGTTATTAACTAATTGCTGCTTAATAACTAATCGATTCTCTTTGATTCTTAATTGCAGAATCAACTGATGCATGAATCCATATCTCAGCTCCACAAAAAAGTGTGCAAATCTTTCAATATTTGTCTTAATTTTTTCTGAGAGGAATGAATGAAAACAGTTCACTAACAAGCATATTTGACAGGAAAAAACAATGCAAGAGCAAAACAATCAGCTAACAAAACTGGTATCTTTATACCTAACTCATAACTTTCATCTTCTTTTACTATGGATATTATACTTCTATTGTATTATATTATTAATGCTACCTATATATGTAATAACATGAAATAGATGAAGGAGAATGACAAAAAAGTAAGGGAGCAACAAATAGAACAGCAAAACCCTAATCAAGGATTCCTGTTACCGGATTTAAATCCATTTACATTTCCTTCTCTTTCCATTGGGTAAGTAACTTTTCTCCTAGCCCACATAACAAAAAAGATATTGAAAAAGATATTTTTATCCTTTTTATAATTATATGTTGCCTACGCACAACTTGTTTGGTAGACGTCCTATAGTAGATGATAATAATGGTTATGTGTTTATCCAAATGTTTATGTAATGTATTGTCCATCCTCAAACATAACGTTTTCTTCAAAATACATATAAATCCATTATCATTACCACCAATCATATATTAGACGTTAAGATTATCGTCTCCAATGATGTGATTATCATCCACATTATCTGAGAATAGGTGCTGTCAAACATAATTATGTTCTTGCTTTGATGTATATTTCTCTTCTACTATAACCTAACAATATATCTCCTACTAAGAAAAACACCCTATTAAATTTGTATATTAAGGAGTTTGCCAAATTTTATGTGTCTCAAGAAGTTTCTAACCACCAAATGCTATAATTTGCTAGTTGAGGCACTTGAAGTGATCATTTACTCCTCAAGAGTAGAGAAATGGAGTGTGACCTTATAAAAAAGAGTAATAGTATACTCTCCAATATTGTTAATAAAAGAAGGTACATTACAAGATATAAAGTCTCTTTATATTTGGTGCAAGAAAAAGTATGTTTTTATAGGAAAAGTAATGGTGTAAAAAGGAAAATCAAATAAAAAACTATAGTAAAGGTTCACAAATTGATTAATGTGTTTTGTTTGTCCATGTACCATAAATAACACAGAGGTGCTTATCATGAAATGAGAGCATTACAGATTGAGGAAGCCAACCATCATCAAGCTGAAGGTCCACCACCAACAAACACCAATATTCCAGCTTGGATGTTTACTCATGTTGGTGAATAAAGAAGATTTTACCGGAGTTAATCAATCAAATGCTCTATAAATTAAATTAAGTTCTCTAATTAAAAAGAAAAGGCTGATTATAATAAAGCTATATATTATATATTATATTATATATATGTCCTACTAAATTGTAAATCATATTAGGCAGTAAAACATAAGAATGGTGCTTGGTTGCTATTGCTACTACTACCAAACAACTTTATGATAAAAAATCACGGCCTGGTAGTATATTTTGTTATCTCTCCATGATTATTAGTATGTAATTGGTGTATATGCAGGAGAAATCATATTATCTTTATGATAATTTTGAGGCCTTGGATAGTTGAACAACCATGCACAATTATAAAGGAATATTTTCTCTTACTAATTTTCTCAGTAATTGATGGTATTTGAGATGTTTATCATTTATTAATTTAGATATCATCATTATTGTTATATTTGTTATTATAGTCACTTTGATTATTCTGGTGTTTCAAGCTAACTATCTCTATCAGGAACTAGCTAGTTTTTGCTATGGCCATATGAAGAATTGTTGATGCACAAAAATATCCTCCATTTTGAAATAAATGAAATGCTTCTCTTAAAAAACTCACACAGAAAATAGAAGTGTTTCATTTGTTTCAGAACGAGGAAAGTATATATATATAAAGGAGTTTGCCCTACTCGCAAATTCTTTGTAGAATCAGCCACTTGGCTAGTTGGCTTGCTCATAGAACTCATCATGACGAACCAATGAGGAATTTTCTTTGGTTTTGAAAATCTTATACCCGGTAACGATTTGATTTTCGTCTCGCAAAAGAACAATCTATTTGCTATCAAACTACTTTAATACAATCCAAAACTAAGTATGTATATACATATGAAGTTTATCATTTTTCCTTATCTAAAAGTCAAGTGGTCGGCTTTGCCTCAGTTGATTGGGCGTCAGGTCTTTCATCAGTTCGCTAAGTTTGAAGCTTCAAAAGAATGATCCGGAGTTCTTGCAGAGTAGAACCATGTAGTACTAGACACGAGATAGATCTTCTAAAGAACATGACTTTTTCCGAATGAGCCAATTCATTTGAATTATATTTACAGCTTTAACTAAAATTTATTGATTAGAGCTTTTTATTTTCCTCAATTTGACCAATAGAGCACATTATCATGTTCTGATCATAAGATTTTTTTTTGACATTGGGCTCAAAACTGGATTACATCTTATTAGTAACAAAATGAGTCCGAAATATAACATTGACAAGAAGAGGCCCAACAGTCTAGTTTTCAGACTTAGTCCACCCTCACCCTCAAATTCTCTCCCTAGTCCCAACCACGCCGACCTCCCCTCAAGCGCCAACTCTAGCGGACTAGCCATGGCCAAGTAGCGGCTCCGCCCGCACGGCACTCAGTCAGCAGGTAGGATACAAATAGGTTCTCAAGATTGTTCATACCTTTATTACAGTGTCGAGAATCTAACATGGGTACTTGACTTTAAGCGTCTAAATAAGATAGCTTTCACACTGTCCCTCGTGGTGATAGTCATGTTATATTCTGCTGTCATGTGTCTTACTTTTGCATAGTCGTAGAATGACTGTTTTTTCTGTAGTGCAATTCAGAGTTATATATATAAGGCAAAGCTCTGAAAATTTCTGTACTGCCTTTTTTTTAATCCTTCTCAGTAAATAAATATGTTGATTGTTCACTTATAAATTTGCAGCCGGTATCAATTTCTCGAATACTCTATCGTTGGACCCCTCAGAGGCTCGGGAATGTTGAATCAAGAGACAACAAGACAATCAAAGGCATAGAGAATTGTCATAATTTTCTTGAATGTAAGATGTATTTTATTTTGTTTGGATATGTGTTTAATTTGATTGAATTTTGGCCTCTATTGTAGATGTTGTACGACTATTAATCAATCAAATTGTCATTCGTTTTAAAGAATAAAACGGTCTTTCTCAAAGCCATTACGTGACTTATTTTCCTTTTCAAACTCTTTTTTAAAGACATTACTTGAGTGCGTAATATTTTATAGGTAGTTGTGGCTAGTGGGTTGGTCCGTCTGGGGTGAACCGTTCTAGGTTTGCCCACGATAAGGCCGATTTAGCAGATTGAGAAATCTCCAATGTGTTGCCTCAAATCTCAGATAAAATTCAATAAGTAAGAAACATCAAATTGGTAACACATACTTCTAAGGGATTGTTAATCACACCATTACCCAAAAGTCGAAACTATGTCTGAGCATCTCCTTATATTTCCATCTGCTTAAATTATCCTTAAAACAAAAATACCATTACAAATAAAAGTTAATAGTCTAAGAAATTTTTAATGAGTCTTCTGCTCTCTTAAGAGAATTATTAGGAGTTACACACACTAGCTGATGGAATTTACATTTTCACTCAAAAAGACAAACAAAAAAAAAGCAGTTATTTAATTCTTCAAGTTACCATAGGGCAAAAAGTTATCCCCGTCTCGAATGCTTTAACTAAAGCATCCACCCTGCATCCACCCTGGTAAGAAACCAGGGACTTGAGTATGACTTGTGGCAGCTGTCATCTGCTCAGAAGATTCTGGATTGTACCTGCATCAATGTATCCAAACACCAAAATAAGAGAAAAGAAACAATCAGCAAACAATTTTTGTAAGAACATAAATTCTGTACTGCAGAGTTAGTTCCTGCACGGATCGAGTATCAGGGCGTAGCCATGGCAATGTCTTATCATTATAGATGATCGACACAGCTCGTGTAAGGTCCTCAGCTATATCACATCATTGGACGACTTATCCCAACACCAAACTAGCACAATGCCTCACAGGGGCGAAGCCAGACTTGGTTAAGAAGGAGGGCCAAGTATACTTCTTTTTTCTTATTACAATGTGAGGGGACATTTTACTAGAATTTCTAATTTTCTTTTATTTGAGTCTCTTATATATTATAGGTACCGTTGGGCTACCAGGGGCCATGGTCCTCCTAGGCCCCTTATATGCTTCGCCCCTCATGCCTCATGATGATATGTTAATATATTGCAGGCATTGCATGGGTTTAAACATAAAACAAGGTAACAATAGTTTCGAGCTTACCCTATTTGCAAAGTAGGGTTGCAATCAAGGGGCTGGAAAAGCCCCTGAGATTGAGCATGCTGCTGTCCATAGTGAACATTTTGCTCAGGACCATCCCAAGTTTGTCGGAATTGTTGAGTGTCCTTAACCATTATTCGATCAAGCTGCTAAAACAAAATTTCCAAGAACTTTAAAAGATGATGATAGATAATGCATGAGTTTGAAGAAGCAATGAGTTAATTTAGTTACCTCAGTCTTCAAAGTTTTATTAGCTTACATTACTAAATTTCCAAGAACTTTAAAAGATGATGATAGACAATGCATGAGTTTGAAGAAGCAACGAGTTTGTTTAGTTACCTCAGTCTTCAAAGTTTTATTAGCTTCCATTAGTGCATGCTCCTGTACACAAATTGGCATATATCTTAAATTTGATATCTAATTTGAATAATAACATACTTCCTCCTTAACAAAATAGATGTTACACTTTGACTTTCACGCTTGTCGATGCAGTACTTTAACCATTAATAACTTTAATTGTGTATTAGTAAAAATTATAAGAAGTTAATATTATGAAAGTATACATTGAGACGAATCTAACAACATATCATATAGTAACGTTTGATTTTATCTAAAACGAAAAAATGCATGGTTAAATACAGTACGTAGTGAATAGTGCAATTTTCAAAGTGTAACATCTATTTTGTTACGGAGGTAATACATTAGATATTATAAATACGTGTTTGGTTTGGAAGAAAACATTTTCTTCTAAAAAGTAATTTTCTCATCATCCTTTGTTTGGTCTATAAAGATAGTTATAGGACGATAAAAAACATTTTTCCAATCTAAAGGCATAGGCACATAATATTCCTTCCGATTTTCTACCTTCCTCTTTCTCTTTTCCAATCAATCTCTCCTCCAATTTCATTCTTCTAGTGATCTATCACTATATTTGTGAGGTACCGAACAAAAGAAAACTATCTTAAAAGTGGGTTTTTCATTGGAAATTGTTTCCAATCCAACCAAACATTAGCCGCCTATAAGGTTATTGTTTTTGCAAAATGGTCTTGCACATATATATAAATGCATACCTTGTTTTGAAGATCGGTAAGTTGATCAAGCATCGATTGAGTCTACATAAATAGCAACAATTCAGAAATAGTTCATACGTTAAAAAGCCACAACAGAAAACGGGAAACTAGTACTTTTATATGATTCCATATTTCATTGTTAGTTTGCGAAAATGAACCAAATGATAACCAACATGCCCTACCTTAGTAGACCTGATTTGCTTCAAAGAGGACTCCAGTTGCCTCTCAAGTTGATCAAGCTCCTTCACATTTAGAGGCCCCAAATCCTCTCCAAGTAAATTCCTAAATAGTAGCGAAATTTAATTTTTAATAACCGCTTAACAAGGTTGAATAATAGACCCTCAATTTCAAAATATTGTTCCAACATTGACTTTTGTATCTCTCAAAAATATTCAAAATAGGAAGAACAAAAAGAAACGGAGGGAGAACTACATACTACACTAACTAATCATACTATCACTACATTTTCTGTAAGTATTTTACCTTTGAGTTCGTTGAAGTGATTCATATCTAGCTTTCAGTTTCAAGTATTCCCTGTAGCTGCTCTGCTATGAGTAAAACACGAACCAATTAGGAATACTTTCTAGGCCAAAAAGAATATTTCACATAGGTGACTCTGATCATAAATATAAAGGGGAAACAATCATAAGAGATGAAAATTGCAATATTTTAAGCTTTGTAATATCATGAAATAACTCAATTCCGTCTCCAAAAAAACAAAATATAAAATAATGACTCAATAATTAATGCATGAACGATATATAATCACATCCACATGCACACAACAACAATGAAGAACATGTGCTAAAAACTACAGTTTAATGAGTACTTTTTTGTGGATGTCTCTTCACAAAAATTATAATAAAGATAATACCAATTCAATTTGAATGAATTCAAAATGATGGTACGGCATGGATCAGAATTATAAATTCGTCCAATACCAAACCACCGAATGTCAAGACGATTTTCAGTGCTAGTTATTCAGTTACAGAAGCGACCCCATAAGTTTTATCTTTCACGTCTCTCTAAAATCCCTTAATTCTAAAATAATTGAAACACTTCACTCAAAAAGCTCTCACATAGAATAGGAAAGTGTTTCACTAATTTCAGAACGTATGAAGTATAAGTTTTTAATTTGAAATTCCAATATACTTGTACCAATTTTGTTCATTCAAAAAATAAGCCTAATTGTAAGTAGTTATTACCTCAAGCTCCTTAGATGGCTTGTTTACTTCCACCCCTCCATAGCTGCATTTTTGATATCGCTCAAGCGTCTTGAGCATACTACAAGAAAATAACATATATTAAAATTAGGATTTTTTAACTAGAATAATACAAACTTTGGCCGGTTCTCTTATAATAATACAACCTTTGGATTATTTTTTAATAATACAAACTTTACAGCAAAATTCCTAGAGTAAGACAAGATGACTTGCAACTTGAATAACAGGTAAAAAAAAATCAACTTTATTCTTTCTCCCTCCTCCCCCCCCCCCTACCTGAACCACCCCAGAGACCCTCACCCAACGCCCCCTACCTGAACCAGCAGTACCCCCCCCCACACTTGAACCACCAGTACCCCCCACAACACCCCCTTGCTGTTGCCTCCCGCGAATTCTCACCAACAGTAACCCCACTCCTCTTTCTCTCTCCTTCTCCTAATCTCCGCCCCCAACACCCTGAAACCTTGTACCGATGTCGACGAGATCAACCAGAGGGTCGAGACTTTGGCGAGAGAAAAATCGCAATCGGAGGCAAAATGCAATCGGACGTTAATTCGCAATCGGACGTCGACGAGATCAATCGCACTGAACGATGGCGAGGTGTTGAATCGCGAAAATCATGAGCTGAAGGTGGTTTCGTGGTGGGGGAGGGGCTGGGCATGTGGTTTCGTGGTTGTCGGCTGTGAAAAATTGGAGGGGGGTGGTTTTCGAGGGTGAGGTGGCTGGGTTGGGTGGTTTTCGGGGTGAAGGGTTGGAGGGTGGTGGTTTTCGGGGGTGGGGTGGCTGCGTTCGGTGGTTTTCGACGGTGAAAAATTGGAGGGGCTGGTTTTCGGCGGTGGGGTGGTTGGGTTGGGTGGTTTTCGGGGTGAAGGCTTGGAGGGTGGTGGTTTTCGGGGTTGAAGGGTTGGAGGGTGGTGGTTTTCGGGGGTGGGGTGGGGTGGGTGGGTTTGGTGGTTTTCGGCAGGGAAAATTTGGAGGGGGGTGGTTTTCGGCGGTGGGGTGGTCGGGTTGGGTGGTTTTCGGGGTGAAGGCTTGGAGGGTGGTGTTTTTCGGGGTGAAGGGTTGGAGGGTGGTGGTTTTCGGGGGTGGGATGGGTGGGTTTGGTGGTTTTCGGCGGTGCGGTGGCCGGGTTGGGTGGTTTTCGGCGGTGCGGTGGCTGGGTTGGGTGGTTTTCGGGGTGAAGGGTTGGAGGGTGGTGTTTTAACAGTGTTGGTAGTGAAAGGAAGGAGGAAGAAAGGAACAAGAAAAAAAGGAAATTTTTTTCAACCAATGAAATGGCGACACGTGTCCCATTTAACCTGTTTATCAGGTTGCAACCGGTTTTGTCTCACTCTAGGAATTTTGGTGTAAAGTTTGTATTATTCAAAAATAATCCAAAGATTGTATTATTCTGAGAAAACCGGCCAAAGTTTGTATTATTCTAGTTAAAAAATCCTTAAAATTAATGCTTATCAACAAATCCGTTGTAGTCTAGTTGGTCAGGATACTCGGCTCTCACCCGAGAGACCCGGGTTCAAGTCCCGGCAACGGAATTTTTTATTTGGCAATACAACGCTGGTATTATAAACACTATTCATCTGATGTTTTCTTACGTGAGTAATTTTCTCCTGCATGGATAACGAAATGTCTGCCAAATTCTCAGAACATGGTTTTTTTTTTAAATATATAGTGATGCGGTTTTAGTAGAATTTTTACATCGCTACCAAATAAGCTATTGTGATTTCACCATCTTATTCTTGTCTAAGGCTATTTGTATCTTGTCCGAAATGAACGTAAAACTAATCATAAGACCACAATATAGTTCAAGTAAATTTAAATTTTGGATTAGCTTCTTTAGATATAAAAAGTATGATGGTCAAGATGCAGATTGAAAAATAAAATGAAAAATTTGTCAGAAACAATCCTTTATAAGACATTTTTTGTCAGAAACAACCTTTTTAATTTTTTTTTTTTGTCAAGACAAACCTTAAACCAAATTATTTTTGTCACATTAAACCTTTGGCCGGAAAAAGACCCTTGACTTAGTTTTTAGGCCTTGACCATCCCAGCCCCACCCACGAAACCACCCCCCACCCCACAAAATCAACCCCCTCGCTTTCCCTCACCCTCGAAACCACCGCTTTCTTCCTCCCACCCTCAAAACCACCAACCCTCACCTCCCCCCACCCCGAAACCACCCCTTCCTTTTTCTTCGTTAGGGTTTAGGTTTGTTCGGGTGAGGATTTAAGGTTTGAGGGGCACGGTTAAGGGTGGAGGGAAGGGTCGGGAGTCGTTTTGAGGTAGGAGATGTTGGATTTATCTCAATATATATTTCAAATTTTCAACTTTTTATAATTTTCAAATAAAATCAACTCCTTATATGGAGAAGCTACTGAGTAGCATCTCAATTTGAGTTGTTTTGAATATGGAGAAGCTACAAGTATATTCGAATTCCAATATAAAAAGTTGAAAATTTGAAATATATATTGAGATAAATCCAACATCTTACATGTTAAAATTTTATTAAATTTTAGTCACAAATTTGTGGTCAAAGTAAAAACATAGATAGTGTAAAAGACATAACATTGCAACTATTGAAAAGCAGAGGGATTATATTGTATCGTCAAAAAATACAACCCAACCTGAATGAAAAATAAATTATGGATCAATTAAACCTACTTCACTCTCTCTCTCTAAACCAGGAGAAAACTACGAGACCATATCAGGTCCAAATTAAACAATAATTTCACACATGTACAAGTTTTCAAGCCACTGCTTATGTATGTTGAGAAACATTATTTTCATTTGGAAGACCAATACATGTTCTTTATTTTCCGATTGAACCAGAATTAAGTAGTCTTTGGTTTATATTACATCCTTTAGAAATATTCAATTAGTTAATTTACTATTAAGACATGAAACCTCTAGGGTTAAAATTTTAGGGTTTTCATGGCCATGATGAAATTCACAAAAGTTTCTATTTTATTTTTCCATCATATGTTCATTTGTGTAGTAAAAGGTTGGTGGAACTGATTAATTAAATGCATAGATAAATACATCAGAACATAATTAGGCAAAAAGTATAATTTTTTTTTTCTCCTTTTTATTTCCAAACATGATCTGAAAAATTAGTGACAACAGCTATAGGGAAAAAGGAGGTAAAAATTAAAAGCTGAGATTGGGAGAGAAGTTCAAAATTCATGCATGAATGTTTTATAAACTGGGAAAGACTTAGCTTTTAATTATTATTTTTAAATAAATTTCTTGTAAGTATAAATTGTTGCTCCGCATGAACTTCAAAAGATCAAATCTATGAAATACTCTTTAGAAAAAGTTGAGAATAATATCTGATTGATCAAGCCTTATACTTAGCTTCTTTTCTTTTTTTCTTTTTGAGGAGAGCCTTACACTTAGCTTAAAACAAAGGTCATCTTTACATATTTCAGTAGATAATTAGCATTAAAAAATTGAGGTGATTTAAGTTTTTTTTTAGATAATTAAGAATTCATGAAAATCTAAACACTAAAATAGTAAAATCTCCCTTTAAAGAAGAAGAAACCAAAACAATCAAACATTCAATGGACAAAGAAGTGCACAGGAGGAATCTGATGATCAACTTAACTATAGTTGAAAACATCATATCACATAACACAAATTAAAGCTGCAAACAAAGAACTAAATTTTTTTTTAAAAAAATAAAAAATTCCTAGATCTTTAATATAATAATCTATGGAGTAAATTACTATAGATCTTTAAATTACACAAAAGGGAAAAAATGCACAAATATTATACACCCAGATAAAAAAAATAGAAACTTTGAAAAAGTGGATAATATTAGCTCAGATCTAGTGAAACAAAAGACATATTCAAAGTTATTTTTTTCCATTTAGGGTAAGTATACATATGATAAAAACAAACCCCAGATCTGAAAACCTTAATAAAATGAAAATAAATAGTAAAAAAATGAGGAAAATAAATAGAATTAAGTACCTAGGTCCACTGCAAAATTCATAGAGTTTGCCACGATTTGAGAAGATGATGAGTGCAACTTCAGCATCACAAAGAACAGAAAGTTCATAAGCTTTCTTCAACAACCCATTTCTTCTCTTTGCAAAAGTAACTTGTCTGTTTATTTTGTTCTCTATCCTCTTTAGTTCAACTCTTCCTCTTCCCATAATTAAAAATCTAAACTTTTTTTACCTCTTTTGTTTTTAATAACTATTATTTCCCTAAAAAACACTCTTTTTTATTATTTTTTGTAGGAAAATTGCTTCAATCTAACAACCTACCTCTTGTCTATAATATTTTAGTAAAAGATTTCCCTTTTTTTCTTAGACAAGTACCCAAATTTGTGAAAAAGAAAAATAATGGTAAGAAAGATGTTTTTGTAACCCTAAACAAAGCTAATAAGAAACATAGAAAATGGAGAAAGGAAGAGAAGAGATCTAGAAATGGTTAGAGAGAGAAAAAATTGCAAGTAGTGCAAAGATGAAGAAGGTTTTTTGCCAGGATGAGGTCTAGTACTAACAAGAAGAGGGTGTTTTAGGGTTGGTATATGTGATGTAGTTTCATAACTTCATTTCAACTTCTGCTCTTCTGTTTCTTACTTGGTATATAAATTTTTCCACACCGTGCAATTTGATGCTTTTTCCCTTTTCATGCTTTACTCATCTACTTTTTAGTTCACCTGCATGGTGGGAGCGTGAAGGTTAAACGTACACCTTTACATGCTTGTAACTTTTTCTGTATAGGTGGAGAAAATACGGACATGACCCTATAATTCGACAGTCGACACAATGTTAACGGGTTTTGGTTTAATTTTTCAACTCGGTTAACTCATAAGTAGATTGACCTGACACAATTCATATATAAATTGGTTAGGTTAAAGTTGGATTTACAAACACTAATCCCACATATATAATAACCTATTGAATAGCTAATTAAATTACTATAGAGTATTATATATCAATATCATCTTCACCAAATGCTTTGCTTTTTAGGATTGTTTTATTTGGTTCGTTTAGACCGAATGAGTTGTCTTTCGAGTACGTTATTACCTTCAAGCTCAACGGGAAGATAGCGGGGTCTCTGGTTTCATCGAGGGGACTCCTTCAAGGTGATCCTATTTCTCCCTATGTATTCCTCCTTTGTGCTAATGCTTTTTCTGTGTTGATTGATAAGGCTGTAAAGGACAATTTAAAATTTGATAAGCTAGTTTTAAGGCTCGCAAGTAAATTATAAGGGAAGAAAACGTACTATAAATTGTCTAACCTTGCACCTCTGAACAAGTTATCTCAATCTCATTTTATGCATTAGGGTTTGAGATTCAACTTTAATTTTTTTATTTTCTTTAATGTGTGTATTTAATTATCAATTGAAAAATTTATTTTTTTCAGGGTGAATTATAACTTGAACATGTATTTAATTATCCAATGTCAAATTATGTTATAAGCCAGAGGTTTAAAAAAATTCTAGAACTCACTTATTCCCCTATTTTAGGTTGCTAAATGGACTTGAAAATATTTTTCTGTAAGTTATCTATATTTTGATAAATTAATTAAAATATTGTGGCTGTTGGAATTTTTTTTCATTACCTTTTGGTTTACGTGCATGTGTATGGAGCTCATTCAAGTACATTAAATCCCAGCTTTAGCATTGTATAAAAGGACATTACAACAACCATTTAAATCGAGATATTAATATTCCTAGAATCCAAAAGAGAGTTTGTGGTCTTACATGCGCTCTCTTTACCTTATCTTTTTTCTCCGATCCATGTAATTTTTTTTTTTGATCTCACTAATTATATTGCTTGGCAGTAATTTACTTCGAGATAATAAAAATATAATGTGAGGTACTCGGCTCATCAATTCGTAATTTTGGCCATTACAACCAGTCGGATCTACGTAGTTCAATAATCAACACTAGAATATGCATGGTTGATTGGTTGGATTTTACGTACTAATCTATTTTTGCTTGCGAAGCTAAACTTTGTGCTGGATAATGTTTATTAACCATCCTCATCTGAGCTCTCTAGTCCTAACAGAGAGGAGTTTATGATCCTCCTGCTGCATCATTAGTTTATTTTACTAGAGATAATCTGAGCAAAGGTTTTTGGTGTAGTCACTTGAAATTTTTTACCTTTTTTTCCAAGTACTTTTGAATATTTTTTAACTATTTTACTTTTTGAATTAGTGTAACTACCTTAATACTACCTCCATTTCTAAATACTGCAACATTGGAAATTTTGTACTATTCAAATATTTCATTTGTTTCTTTAAACTTGCAACAATTTGACTTTCACGCTTGTTAATGCATACCTTCAACTATTAATATCTTTAACTATTAGTAATTGAAATAAAAATTAGATATTCGGAACATATAATAGAGAAGAATCTAACAAGATTCCACATGAATATGTTTTTCCTTAACTATAAAACCAAAGATAAACTAAGTAAAACTTGTGAATAGTGTAAAAGTCAAATGGAGGAAGTACTAACTTTTACTGCATTTCAAGCTTAATTTATAAATCAAAATAATTGTGGATAGTCTCAAAATGCATAATTTTGTTTTATTTCTATTTTTTGGTAAATCTTAACCCTTTTGTTTTGGCAAAGATTAGTAGTTGTTGTTTAAGCAATCAAATTCAATGGTATAATTAGGGGTGATAATGAGCATGACCTGCTCATGAACAATTCGAGCTCGGCTCGGTCAAAGTTCGACTCGTTGTGGCTCGGCTCGAGACTTTAACGAGCAAAGTTGAGTTATGAGTTATGACAAGCTCAACTCGAAAAGCTCGTGACCAGCCTCGATAATTTTTTTTATATATGGAAATAATGTATTACTCCTACGTATATATAAATATATTTATTCTAGATATTACACAATAATAAGTTACTTTAATAGTTTTATTGTCAAAGAATAAACTCTAAAAACAAAAAAAAAATCAAAAAACAAAGACGAGTAAACTAAAGATAATAATAGATCAAGCTTATTTGTGAACAGTTCGATGATGACTCAGTCAACGCTTGATCAAAACTCGGCTCAATTACAACTCGGTTTGTCAAGTTTCGAGCTCGGCTCGAGTTCAAATAAAATTAAATGAACCCGAGCCTAGCTAACAGGAGTTCATTAGTAAGATACTTCTACTTTCCTAGTAGTCCTAGTAGGTCTTTTTTTTTCCTCAAGGGTAGTAGTCCTCAAAATAAATTATGGATAGTTTGTAAAATAGTGGCAAACGCGCTGCTAACAACGTGGTGGACGTTGTTGACGAAATTCATTTTCTTTATCTTTTCCTCTTTTCAAAATCCTTTACATAAATTTGTACGTTCTCTCTAGTCTCACCCGTCGTTGTTAGAAGTACCATAACGTCGTCACCGAACTTAAAATGGTTGTACACGTGTCATATCCTAAATGGGCACATATCATTTTCATGCATCATCTTTTTTTTTTCACCCTTGGAACCTTGTGACTGTAAATTATACATTCTCAAAATAGTATGCCCACTTGCATTTTACTTGCAATTTTCTCATGTACATAAATTCATAAATATCCATTTCTATAGCTAGACTGCTACAGTACTTAAAGCGTTACATGTGAGCTCACTTTAATACCAATATTTATTTTCTCTTTCCTTTTATTTTTTTATTTTGGTCTTATTACATCAATTTTGGAAATTTTGAACACCAACTCTATGCAAAATTGGATGTATACTAATGTTAATTAATTGTTAACCTAGGTAACTATATATGTGTAACGATACCCACATAAAGTTTAATATATAGTGTTGACTTGTAATTTTTGCGTTCCTACTTTAACTCTTTGTTGCGTAGTAGAGACGTTCACGTAATGGAAAATGATATAAAGCATTCAAACTAAATGTTGTTGCATTGATTTATATAGCATAGGTGTGAAAATAAAAATTATTTAATATCTAAGACGATCAAGATATGAACTCCAATAGCTAGTAGCTATCTATTCTGTCCTTCTTTTCCCTACTTCCTTCCTTTACGTTATTGAGTTGTATTCATTGAATGGTTAAGTTATTTTGTCTTTTGCAATAAGAGAAAAAGTAGAGAGATATGAAGAATGAGCAACTAGCTACGCATCATGTAATCTAAAAGAGAATAGAGTAGTTTTTAATAGACCAACTTATAAAATGAAAATTGGTGCAATCTTATATAAACATAAGGAATATATATATATATATATATATATATATATATATATATATATATATATATATATATATATACTATTTAAAAGTTGCTAAGAAGTGGTAGAACTTTGTAGTTGGTGAAACCTTTAGATGAAAAGCTAGATTGTTTTTATAGTTTTTCTTGTAAAATTAAACTTATGAAATTAATAACGTAACTCATTTAAGTTAGAAATTATGAATAGTCTATAATTACGCCACAAAAATATTAATTAAGCATCATAAAACTGGCCCATACTAAGAGGTTTAGACAAATGACGTACTCTTTTGTTGTCTTTCAAGGATAAACCTATTTTACAATTCAATTATTAATGCATTTTGTTTGACATAATCATTGGTACTATTAAGAATAAACACCAAAAAGTCGAATACATTTAATAACATCATACCACCTATGATCTTGTTATAAAATTGAAACTACTCTAGTATTTTGGTATGGGCAATGCCCGAGGTCAATTATAATTATCAGATGTATTATTATTCATAAATTCCATAATTAATTTTATTAGCTTTTAGTAATTTGTTTGTTTAGTGTAAAATTGGAAAATGGACGTGAATGTATGATAAGTTGTTTTAAAAAAACTTCTAAGAAATTGGAGATAAAAATAACAATTTCAATGAGATTAGGGTAAGAGAATGTTTTTACGAATCTTAATAAAAGTGTTAGAGATCAAAAAGTTCGTATATGTCTTTATACTCTATAGTTACATATAATTATACGAATTTATTATGTTTTGCTTTGAAACATTAAACATTGAGATTCTAGTGAATTGGTGATTTAACTCTCACATTTCATTTCAATGGTCTTAATATATTTGTATAGATATTATGGCAATACTCAAAGATTGTTACTTTCTTTATGATGTTTAACAAAAGGGTACGAAACAACTCAACAAGCAATTAAATGGCTTGTAATGATAAGCTACATATGGGTGGTTTAGATGCCATACGTCCACGGTTTTATTCATTGAAATAAAGCATCAGATTTTGCAAAAGTTTGTCTTAATATTAATAGAAAAAACTTTATTCCTCAACCTAAAATGATTGGCTCAAATTAGTGAATGCTATATATGAAAAGTTTCTTTCTAAGTCTCTCCACAAGATAAGTACTTCTCCAATTTTGTAGTATTCTTTACGCACTACAATTAGGAACACATAAGAAATGGAGCGTAAGGACATGGTTACTTTTGAGTATACAGTCATACAGATCGTTGTTACATACTTACATCAATATATCTCATAATAGTTTATACTCATAAAAATCGATATCTCAAAATTCTAGTCAATGCAATATTTTCGTTCCATGTATAAATTAGAATAAGATCAGCGAAATATTTTCACTTATATGAGTATTGAATGTCAATACATTAACTAACATTTCTCACAAAGATTTCTACATAACAGACTTACTATATATTATTCTTACTGGCCCAAAAATGAAACAATTAAGCTCTTAGTTTTAGAAGACCTACTTATATACGATATATATGTATTATTTTATTGTAAACTTAGATATGATAGTAGTTAATGAGATATATCATATTGAATGTATAAATAGGTTGTAGGAGTAGGACCTATTGTTCGGAGGAAGGTTGGGGAGTGCTTTTTTATAATAATTTTTCACTTATTCCCATATTTTCTATATGAAAAAATAATGTTTGTTGATCCTAAACACAATATTTATTTATAAAATAATTAGGCTATGTTCTTTTGGACTGAATTAATGAAAATTCAGTTCAGTTAGTTTCCTCTCACAGATTTTATTCAGTTCAGTTCAGTTCTGTTCAAAAGAATAGAGCTTCACTTCTAATTATAAGTAGTATTATTTTTTCTTGTTTTGAGGTGAAATTATTACTAGTATATGGGTGTAGAGTGTACTGCACAAAATTAGTGAAGTATCACTTCTAGTTTCTCAACTGATCTACCCCTATGCATTAACATTTGAAAGAAAACAAGATAAATCACAACTGTTTTTCTAGTGAATATAACAACCATAAACTTAAATAATTCAAAAAAATTCTTAGACACCCATGTTTAGTTACAGACAAAAGATCTCGTGGGTAAATGATTGTTCTAACCCTTGAAACACCCTTTTACGTAGTATACAAATTGTCAAAACTACCTGAGTTTGCTGTAAAATCATTGAACAGTGCCTATTTCCGAGGTATATTTTGCTTCAAATTTATTTTCACTTTTGATATGATTGTATCACCTCTTTCCAAACAAGCCGCAAACATCACATACGTGTCGACTATTGACTCGTTCTTTGGTACAGTAACTTAGGGGACTGAAGTGCCATGACATGTTGATGAATGACGGCGTTATCTCAACAGTAAATTTGGCCGTTGGATTTCCCCCTAAATCTTGTATTCTGTTTGGTTGACATTTTTCTCGTGTGCTCTTTGGATAAATCTGATGAAATTTTGATGATTATTTTCCTCACTCTTCTCTGCATGAAAGCATCATATATGCAAGTTTTTGAGACAACAAAGCTGATATGTGAATTTTTTTTGCTATTCAGCTAATAAATTAAAAGTTACTCCTATAGTTCAAGTATAGACTAGCTAGAGTAATAGTTGCACAAAATTTCATATAATTAGTAGGATATATATATATTATTTGTTACTTTAGCAAATTAAATTGAGAATTAGGTAAAAAGAATTGTACGTTATAGCAGTGGCGGACCGAGAGTGGGACATGGGGGTACAGCTGTACCCCCATTTTTGTGATCCGGCCACCATCATGTTTGTAAGCTCCGAACTTAAAGAACAGAGGCAGTTCACTCAGTCTTTCTCTGTCCCCAATATCGATGCTAGATGTTCTGCCATTTTTGTTGTTTTTGGTTTTCTCTCTCCTCTCTCTTTTTTGCTTGCATGCTTGCTTTTCGGTGAGGGAAGATGTTGGATGTGAGACCAGGATGAAGTTTTGGAGTTTCTGGTTTTGTTTTACATATATTGGAGGGTTTTATTTAATGATAATGTGTGTATTTTTTTAAATTTTGTTTTCCATTTTTAATGATTATTTTGCTTAATTAATAGATTGTTTTATACTTTATATATGTTAGTTAGATTTTTAGATTATTTGAATATTTACATGTAAATTGTTGATTTTATTCATTAGTTAGTGTGTAATTGAAATTGAAGATTGAAAGTAAGTATAGATTTTACGGATTATTTTTTAGGGCTAGATTAAATTGTTCAATTTTTGCAATTGGTATGCGTTAAATGCGTATGACTATGTTTTATTTAATTGCCACATTTTTTTATCTGATTGTATGTTAGTGATTAGTTGAAATTGAAATCAAATATAGTTTTTAGCGATATAGCATTTTACACTTGGTTAAATAGTATAATAGGGAAAACTTTCTTGAACTTTTAAAATGTCTAAGGGAAAAATGTGAGGATGTTAAAATTGCCACTTTTGAAAATGCAACCAGAATTAATCAAATGACTTCTCCCGATGAAGATATCATTGTTCAATTTTAAAATATGAGGACTCGTAGGATGCAAATGTAATTTGAACCATTCAACCATATGATTTTTTTTCTTATTTTGGGTTGTATAACTATGCATAATTTGGATTTTTGGTTGTAACGTTTATGTATTAAAGAATTTATGCGAACTTTTTTTTCCCTACTTTTGCGTTTGTTGTACGACTGTATCCCCAAATTGAAAATCCTGGGTCCGCCACTGCGTTATAGTATATCTATTACACTAATTATGAATAAAAGTATTCTTGATCTTTGCATAGTTTATCTATAAAACTGATTCTGAATAAAAGTATTCTCGATCACTCAATATTATTATAGAGCAATTAAGAGGAGTATTATTTCGTGAAAAAAAGATAAATTAAAAATAAATTTTTCACGAACATGAGAAAAAAATTGGTGTATATTTCAAGTATATAAGTTTATTGATTTTTTTTTTATTTGATAAGATGAATAACATGTAGGTTGCCCTCGCACATGGCCCAACCCAGAGGCCCAAGCACTTGAAAGGAGGGGAAGTTGTAAGGGAAATTCTCCTCCAAGTGCCCATCACTTGGTGGGATTCGAACCCCTAACCTTGATGTCATGAGGTGAAATTCCTACCAAGTGAACCATGCTGAGCTTGGTATATAAGTTTATTGAATTGCCCTTGTCACCTAATCGATGAAGAAAATTTTTGTATGTATTTAGCTATACCCATGTATTCTTCATAGATTTTTTTTTTTGTAGGGTTTCTTCATG
The DNA here is from genome assembly GCA_947646795.1 of Beta lomatogona. Classification (NCBI taxonomy): domain Eukaryota; kingdom Viridiplantae; phylum Streptophyta; class Magnoliopsida; order Caryophyllales; family Amaranthaceae; genus Beta; species Beta lomatogona. The sequence goes on along the minus strand of CANSNZ010000957.1, from coordinate 2,414,628 downwards.
GACCATTCTAGTTTAAACTCACTTATGAACTTACTAGGTAGTCCAATTGGTCGGGAGTTTGTCGCTTTGATACTAATAAAAGTGGTGCAGCCTTACATCCAATGTGACGTGCTACCACAAGCAATTACCCTTTTATGGCTATCAAAATTGTGACCTTCTTACTATTCACCAATCACCATCCACTATTCGGTATTCCACTATACTACAAAGAGTTATTGCTATGTTGGATCGAACCAATTGTCCTCTTTATAAATATTGTCTAGGCCATTTTTATTTGTTGTCACGATTAAATACTGCTTTCTTAAAGGGAGGGTGAGGCGTGGGTCTATTTGCATGTAAATTGTACTTCCTTTGTTTTGTTTTGCTGACTGTTTCATCTAGACATACTTGTCAATACACTATTTTAAACCCTTATATCTTTAATTATTAATAGTAAAAATAAAAAAAATTGATATTTTGAAAATATACATTGAGATGAATCTAACAAGATCTCACATGACTATATTTTTCCTTATATACAAATCACAAAAGATAGTCAAAATCATGTATATGAATAGTGTCAAAAGTCAAAATGGGTTATCTATAAAACCGGAGGAAGTATCAAATAATAGAGAAATGGTAAATATCTAACACATTAGTGCTACATTTATTTCTAACACACTCATATATGAAATACTAACCTCCGTATCTAAATGAATGACACACTTCTCCCTTTTATGTAAGAGCTTTTCAGAAGAAGTGTGTCACATATTCAGATACAAATGAAGTAGTATTTATGTGTGGAGGTTGACTAATTTAGTTGGTTAAAGTCTTGGGATGTGGTACCCAAAGTCTGAAATCAATTCATGTCTACATCATGCGCCCTTGTGGCTCTCTCCACACCAAAAAAAATGAAGTAGTATTTTTGTATTTATATATAGTATTTGTGTTGGTAAATGATGAAGTAATATATAATGGTTACTTAAACAAAAAAAAAAAAAATAAGAGAAGGGTGTTTACTAAAACACAAACGCTGTGTATTACCATTTACAAACATAAACACTATACATAATGAAGTAATATTTTGGCATTTAGCTATTAAGATTTATCAATTCCCACATACTTTTGAAAACGGAGGGAGTAATAAGTACTCATGAGAATATTGAACTCACTATATAAGTACTTGTTACTTGGTTTTTTTTTTTTTTTTTTGCTTTTTTGGGCTCTATATATCTAGCTCTAAAAGATTTGTTTTAGATGGCAAGTATATGGGTTATTGGGCTTTTATTTTGCTGCGTGAATTGTGATTTGTGCATCTACATGTTGAGTATCCGCTGACTTTATCTATAAGAAGTTTCAAAAGAATAAAGGCCCATGTTGATCATAAACTTTAAGGCCTTAAGGGAAGTGAGTTGGGCACAATATGATAATGCGCAATGTTAATGGGCTTGTACGCTTTAATGAATCAAATTTCCCAAAATGACGCGCGATGGTAATTTATAAAGGTTTATTTTTTAGGATAAGATGAAGACGGCTTTTTTTTTTTTTTTTTTTTTTTACAGGAAGATGAAGATGACTCACTTGAAGGGATAAGGAGAATTCCTCAAATAAATCCCATAAGGTTTGATCCATAGATCTCAGGATACGAGGTAGAAAATGATGCCACAACTCCACCATCTCAACCGTTTTTAAGGTTTATTGATAAAATTCCAGATTGAACTTATACTTCTATAACAGTAAGGGTGCGCTCTCTTCATCTTAAAAATCCTGAACTGAACTAAACTGAACTTAACTTATTGGACATGATTGGACTCAATTCAACTTATTGGACCTGATTGAACCTAATTGGAACTTATTGGACCTGATTGGAACTTATTGGACTTAATTGGAACTTATTAGACCTTATTGGACCTGATTAAAACTTATTTGACTTATTAGTCAAAGAATTTGATGAGTAATATCATAAATACTACCCCTCAAAATTTGTTATGACATAATAATTATTAAACTTTACCCTTAAAAAAATAGAAATTATTAATCTCTTATGATTAACATTTTAACAAAAAACAGTAATTATTAATCTCTAGTTATTTAAAGACGAATTGCAAAAGATTATAATTATGATGATTATTATTGTTAACCTTATTTGACTATGATTATAATATATTTTTTTAATAATAACATAATCAGCTAATAATAATATGAATAATAAAATAATAAAAAAAATGCAAATATAATATTATATAATCATAGTGGTACTTTAATTAAAATTTTTAATCTAAATTTATTGATAATTGACTATGTGGACTTCATTGGAACTTATTGGACCTGATTAGAACTTATTTCACCTGATTGAAACTTATTATATTGGACCTGATTGGAACTTATGGACCTGATTGGACCTGATTTAAACTTATCTGAACTAAACTGAACTGATTGGACCTGAAACTTATTTTTTTTAAGATGAAGAGAACGCACCCTAATTTACCCTCATGAAATTTGGACCATGTGGAGTTCACTCCTAATCCACTAATATAAATTTTGAACTTTCTTCAAAGCAATTGATCTCTCTACCAACATACTTCGAAAGCATATCTCAATAGGAATATAATTAAATCGCACATTATTTTTTTAGGGAACATGATTATATTTTTTCTTAGATATAAATCACAAAAATGGTCAGATAAATGAATAAATAGTGTAAAAATCCAATAGATACAATTAAAAAAAATTGTAGTATATATACTTTTAGTTTCTATGAGTGATTAACAAATTGCAATAAAATTCTTTTTATAGCCCAATGATATTGCTAGATTTGAAAGGTGTGTTTTGAGAAGGTAAATTTTACCAATTCCTATCCTCCCATGATTTATGACTACAATTTATTTGAATAACAAGATATAGAAAGGAACGGAATTAAGGGGAGGGAAAGAGGAGGAAGGGAAGGGGAAAGAAAGTGAGATGGAAGGTAGAACTCTATTTTCCCTCTAAATCTCTTTAATTTTGGATGGTGCATGTATTTATTAAAGAGGGTGGAAAAATGGATCTCTCCCTCTCCCTCCGCTTCCTTCCCCAACCTCTTATCCAAACAAGGAACTTATTCCGCTCTCTTTCCCTTCTCTCCATTTCTCTCCATGTCCCTGATCTAAACAAATTGTAACGACTCTACTAATTCTGTTGCAAACTCTATTTGACGTCGCATTTGCACTAGTACAGAAATGACAATTTGCGTCGGGCCTGGGACCCCCATTTGCGTCGGACCTTGGTCCAACGACACAAGGTCTCGTCGCAGATGGGAAGACAGCCATCTGCGTCGGATAAGACACGACGCAGTTAATCGAATACTTGCGTCGGACCCAACAAACGTGCGACGCACATGCCCCATCCACCATGCATCCCACAGCAGTCCAGTAAGCACCAACTGCGTCGCATGCAGTGCTATATGCGACGCAGATGGTGCTTGCTGGGCTATGTAATACCCCGAACTTTAATCTCGTTTTATTAGCTACTAATTATGTTTGTTTGTATAATTTTTGAGTAAATGATTTTCAATTAAGGTATAGAAGTCAAAGTTTTGACATTTTGTCATTCGAAGCAAATAAGAATAGAATGAAAGAAAGTTTAAAAAAAAAAAAAAAAAAAAAAGGAAGAATTAATTTCTTTCCTCCATCTCCATTTTTCCCTCACAAAAACTCAACCATGGATTTATAATTCAAATGTATTTTCTTGCACATAAAAACTCAACTTCAATTAAAAATTCTAACCCAAACCCCAAAATCCCATTTTCTCTCTCTCCCGTGAAAAACCCCCAAGTACCAACCCCTTATATTTCTGCCCTCACCCAAAGAAACCCCAACCCCAATTTTGTCTCTCCTGATTCCCCTGTTTCTCTCTCGTGCGTCGCCTGCCTCCTCGCCGGCGTTGCCGAAGCTCACCGGAGCTCCCTTCTTCCCCTGCTCACGCCGGTGCTGTCGTGGTGTGGTTCTGGTCTCTCTCTCTCCTCCGTTCGTTGTTGCTGTTGCTGCGTGCTGTGTTGCTGCTGCTTGTTCGTCCTTTCTGCTCGATCCTCTAACAACGAACATCGCCGATCTTATGTCGCCGTGCGTTCTGCTTCTTTCTCGCCGGCGTACCCGTGCTCGCCGGAGCACAGCTCCCCTTCCCTGCCGCCTCTGTTTTGTCCCTGCTCCAAGTGAGCAGAGGTACTACACCCTCTTCTTCTCCTCTTTTTATTCTCCTCATATTAGAGTTATAATTGAAGCTCTAAATTCTGAAATTTGGGTACTTTTCCCCTTTTCTTGTGTTATGAGATGTTGTTGTTGTTGTTGGTGTTGTGTTGATGCGTGGTTATGCATTGGTGTTGTGTTGTTATTGTTGTTGCTTTCTATTCTAAAAACACCCAAGTACTAAGTTGATTATTTACAAAACAAAATCAGTTTGAAGATTAGTTTGGGTATCGAAGCCTTAAGTTTTTCATTTAGATTTGTTTGGTTAATTTAAGGAACTATAATTTACTGTTAGATTGGTAAAGCAATCGATTTTCATAATACATGATAAAGAAATTGAAAATGTAACTGCTGATGAATTATAATTGCAAATTAGTTAATGTTTTATGCTAGTTGAATTAACTTTTGTATTACGAGTTCATTTAGAAATAATATAGGTTATTGTTATTATGATTATTATTGTTCTGGAGGTGATTATTATGGTGAGTATATGAATTAGAGTTTCCTTTTCATTTGGATTCGACGAGAATAATTGTAGCATTAATATGAGTAAAGTAATTAGAGTCAGTTCAACAGAATTAAATTTAGCTATGTCTCATCTAATTAGTGTGGTGAGTTGTTGGTATTATTTATTAAAGTTGTTGAGGTGAAATCATGTGATTGAGTTGTGGAGCTAAAAATTTTATTTACAGAGCTATGATTATACTTAGAAGTTATTATTATGGATTTGAATATACTTGCTTAGTTGATTTCTACTTAGAAGTACGTACTCTGATTAGATTAATGTGATTTCCTAGTTGAGTTGAATTATATTTAATGACGATAGACAATTATGTGAACTATATCGGTAATATATTTATTATATAGATATGAAGGAGTATGGAATAAATATGTCTTCTGATATATTTGAGGTGATGAGTTATGTTTAGAAATTCTCTATTATGCCAAAGAATACCATTAAATTCCGAAATATTATAAAAGCATGGATGGTTCATAAACGATGTAAAATACGAAAGGATTACTATGCTTCTGCTATGTTTCTGTTATACTTCAGATGTGCTTCTGTTATGTATTCTGAAAAGTATATGTTATGAACATGATTATGAATATGTCATACTTATGATTACTTTCTATGATTATGATTACGATGATGTAATGTAATTATGGTTACGATATGATGATGATTACGATATGACGATGATTACGATTATGTAATGTGATTATGAAACGTTAAAGAAACGAAACATGATAAAGTTTAAGTGAACGACGGTTCTTGGCAGTATTCTGTGGGCACCGCAAATGTCACCTCTGCTGTGACCGCCCTTCTGGTTAATGATTGGGCACCGAAAGTGTCACCTTTGTTGTGACCGCCTTTCTGTGGGTACCGCAAGTGTCACCTACGTTGTGACCACCCTTCTGTATAATGATGTGGGCACCGAAAGTGTCACCTATGTTGTGGCCGCCTTTCTGTGTGTTCTGGGGAGACGTCTCTGGTTCATAATGTGGGCAATGAAAGTGTCACCTTTGTTGTGGCCGCCTTTCTGTTGGGCATCGAAAGTGTCACCTATGTTGTGGCCGCCTTTCTGTATGTTCTGGGGAGACGTCTCTGGTTCATAATGTGGGCAACAAAAGTGTCACCTTTGTTGTGGCCGCCTTTCTGTTGAGCATCGAAAGTGTCACCTATGTTGTGGCCGCCTATCTGTAAGTTATGGGAAGACTTTCCTTCAGTTATACTTGCCAAGCTACCAGTATGATTTAAGTAAGAAGGAAAGACAATGATGAAGTTTATGATATGATTATGAAAGATTTCTGACAATGATTATGTTAATGGAAGATGATAATGATTTATGATCTCCTATATGATTTAAACTATATGTTCTATAAATTTCTAGTGATATGAACGTATGTCTTCTGCTTGATATGAAAGAACTATGATGATGTTACGACTCTGCTATGATTTCTTAAAGCACTTAAAAGTTATGAAACATGATGAATAATATGAAGGTTGCTATGACATTGTGATATGGTTATGAACGATGTGAACATGTTGATTACGTGAGAGTCGTAGACACCAAAGCATGTTTTAAGGATGTTTTATGAGTTAGTACTCAGCGTTGTGCTGATGTGTCTGTCAATGTTTTGTTTTGTCACTACTGTGGCCTGTCACTTGGTGGGTGGCAGTGTTACAATGGTTTCAGGTTGAAGTTCTGGAGCATCTTTTCCAAGATAGAAGCAGTTACGTACTAAGAGTTCAGCTATGATTGTTTTACGTTTCTTTTGAGGCGAGGACGTTCCACTTTGTATTAGTTAATAATTAATGATTTAGTTTCATTTCTAGTTCTGGTTGAGCAATAGTGCTCCTGATTCCCTTCTGCTGCTACTCCGCGAAAGCGTTGAGTTTTGGATTTGGTATATTTTATTTGTAACAGGTTCTTAAACGTTTTTCCCATTTTGGGTTGTCCAATTTACAAAGGAAACTCTGCCGAAATTTCTAAAAAAAATAGTAATCTATTTTTAAAGTGTTTCTTTAAAGAGTGACAAATGTAAGTAATGTCCATTTAAGTTAATGTTAAATGTCGCCTTGTATTTTCCCATAGTGGAAAGTACGGCGGTAACGCGCCGACTAAGCTAAGTCTTCCGCTGCTAATCCTGATTAATTAGCTTAATAAGGATGTACTAAAGTCGGGGCGTTACATCCTACTTGGCTGCTGCGCACATACCATCTGCGTCGCATGCAGTGCTATATGCGACGCAGATATATGTTTTTTTTCCAGCTTTTTTTTTTTTTCTTCAAAACTAAACAAACATTATGTTAATAATTATGAGCAGAAAATTCCGCAGAGTCTCCTTGGTAATTTGGACAACCTAAGAAATCGTTGGGAAAATTTTGCATATATATAACCAAAACCTGTTTCAGTACATCTCAATCAAGCAACCAATAATGTTGCAATCAATCAACCAACAAGGTTCAAGTAACAAAATATTATTCTAACCTACAAATACATACACTAACCATCAAGCTTAGTTTGCTTCGTTAACGACCTGTACAAAGTATTCCGCAAAAAGTTCTTTGAGGTCGTTGATCTCATCTATGGAGTATGGCTCAAGACTTGACGGAAAGCCTAGAAATATATTAAACTAGTTAATATACTTTAAAATTCTATAAGTATAAATAATGAATTTACAATATACATATACCTCATACAAATTCTCTGAATCATAGTGGAAGCGGATGATTAGAAACATGTATCTCATCACGAAATAGCCGTATTCCACTCCTCCCGATTGTTGAGCACACTACACCAAATTTAAGATATATATTAGAATCGAAAAAAAATCCTGAATAGAATTATAAAGTATCAAATACAAAACCATAAGAGTTTTACCCGCATATATGTCCAAGACAATTTAGTTCCTTTATTTGATCCTTCAAGGCGTGTGTATTTTGTATATGCACTAAGTATAGAGATTTTGTAACAATTAATTACTATAAACATTTACAAATTATTTAAAATATCATAAAATGCATGTAAACTTATTAACATGTATAACAACTATGAACTTACATATTAAACGGTATCTTGATAGCTAAGGATCTATCTCTCTTGATCGAATCAAATATATATACCGTTCTCTTTGATAGACAAATGACAAGAAGAATCCAATGATCCCTAAAACATGAAGCAAAATGTGATGTTTATATATATAACCACAAGTTCATAAAGATAAAACAAAGTAAAGATTAGTTTAACTAACATACTTCTCAATATACGGACATAGGATGTAACGCATATATTGATTCGCTTTCATTGAACTTGTCATGTAGTTGATCACGGCATCTAATTGATTGCGTATCATGGTCGCTGAAATCATACTTGGACACATAATACCAATATTATTATCTCCATGCTCCTCAGACTGCTCTGCCAAGTACCTAGTATTCAAACACTTATAGTTAGGAGAAACAATAAAAATAAATATCAATGTTAATTAGTTTAGAGTTTGAGAGATATCACATCATAAATACTTGCAAAATGGATACATTATTCCATGCTCCCGTGAGAAGTTGAAAAACATATTGTCGCGAGAGAATGATAATATGATCTCTATCAAAGTCGAAGACGGTACCCTTTGGAACTTGCATATGAAAAGGCTCATCTAAGGGTTTGTCGCAAAATATTCGGTGCATCTCCTTGATATTATCATCCATATCATCCAGTGCCAAGTCAATAAAAAAATCTACGTGCCTATGTGCAGACTCATCGGTGCAAGGATCACTACCAACTTTTTTTTTTCTTCTTCTTCTTCATCGCACCTTCTTTAGGTATATGTTCCTAATTCAATTCGACTTCTTTTTATATGTATATAGATTATTTCATATATAAATCAAGATTACTTAGTATACAAACTAAAGATTACTTAGTAGATATATAATTAAGATTTCTTAGTATATATATTTACATTTCTTAGTATATAAATCAAAATACTAAACATAAGTTACCTGATTATCTGAGACTAAAAATACCAACTCTTTCGGCCATTCTATGAATGAACCCTCGGCTTGACTGAGTTTCACGATGTATGGAGTAGGTAGTGGAACTAGAGCTTCTGCGTAGTCCGAAAAAAAATCATCAACACTCACTTTCACGGCCGTAGGATGTGATGATGACTCCATTTGGGGATGTATGGTACCCTCAGCTACAATGATCGGTCCCGAGTTATCCGCTATTGCCAAAAGATGACTATTTGCGTCGCACAAAAGCTTAATGCAACACACATGGCTGCGGGCATAGGATGTAGCATCTGCGTCGGATGAGTCTATGGTCCGACGCAGATCAAGATTTGCATTTTGCAGACTTCCATTTGCGTCACATGGGATCTTAATGCGACGCACATAGCGTAACCATTTGCGTCGTTTGCAGGTATACGTGCGACGCAAAAAAGGCCTGTATACATTTTGCTAGGCTATTTGCGTCGGATGTCCTGTAAGATCCGACGCACATACATCATTTGCGTCAGTTTCTCTCTCGTGTGACGCAAATAATCAGACGCAAATCGTGAATGTTGTAGTAGTGTTGGAAAGGTTTAATCATATGTATTTTATGCAGAACTATTAAACAATTTCTAAATTAGAGATAGTGAATATAATTGATGAGCTTTACTTTTACTTAAATTTTAAAAATGGTCTTCAATGAGATAATATCCTAAGTCCTAACCCTATGGAAGGGATTAGCTACTAGCCAGGTCCAAAGTCCTAATAATTCTACAACCATTTTTTACTTTCGGCCTGAGAGGGTAAAACCATAAAGACTTCAATTGAACCTTTATCTTGAAGATTAATAAAAATCACCTTTCAGAAAAGCTATCCAATTAAGTAGTATTAATAATATTCTAATAATAGTCATTTCCACAAACTGCAAAAGCATAAGACTTCTTTATTAACAATCATCAATGGTCCCCTACATCTCTCTACCTCTTTGGTCTTTGCAAGTAATTAGCTTTAGCATATAATATATTGACATCCTTCACTTGTTCTAAATGCTAACTTTTATGATGATATATTCCACAATTGGTATAACTATTTATGTTTCGTAAATTCACTATCTTCCTTTACTTATTCTTACTCACATATCTTCACCCATTCACCAGGCTCTACGCTATTTTTTAACCTTTCTCCTTCGTTACTCATCTTCTTCATTCATTTCCCTTTACTTTGTAATAATTTCCATGCAAGATCTTAGCTTAAAGAGAAAATGGCTTTTGCTTTACTGTTATTGTGACAACATACATTCATACAATATGTTACTAAATATTCAGTATTTTCATTCTTCGCTTCTTTTTTTGTAGCTCGGCTACGTACATTTAAGTATCTAACATGTTTTTTTTAAGAAAAACATCATAATATATAGACTTATAAACATATACTATTATGTACCTGAGGTAGAACAAACGATGGATTTTAAGCTATCTATCAAATAAATTGATGAAGTACCAACAACAATAAATATATAATTTCTCATTATAGAAGAATTATACATATAATGTAATATTACAACAGTAGTACAAGCTAAAACTGAAGTATGAACATGCATTATATAGCGCAGACACTCCTGTTTTACTTTATTTATTTTATCAAACGTTAACCAATGATCATCATATACGTGCAACGAAAACAAATTAGTAAAACACAATCGATATACGTTTAGATCCTCTAGCTAATATTTTACAAGAACATTGATCGATGATTATATTCAAATTCTATATAATTATGCTCTCTAATTAAAAGATGTACCCTTCATTATAAATAATATATGGATCACCTTCCCAAGAGAACTCATTATTATTATTATTATTGTTAACTATATTATAGATATTATTATTAGTACTATAAGCTTGGTTTTCTAAAGAGAGTGTCATCATCTTACTACAGTTTTGAATAGCATTGCTATCTTGTTGCATCTGTTCATCAAAGCTCCATAGACTTCCCCACCACGCACCGTCCTGATCGCGACACGCGGCATCCATCCAAGATGATGCTGTGATCATCATCAAGTTTTGATCCTCTATGGTTGTGTTTGGATACATGGACATCATTTTCTTATCAGGAATATTATGGTTTTGATGAGATGAAGCAACATGGTTGATTTTTTCATTTCTGCTTTCTATAATAAGTTCTTGAGCTTCAGATTGTGGTGCTTCTTTTGGTTTTGATTTTAGGGTTTTTCGTTTTCCGGATGCTTTTCGAGATCTTTCTTTCTTCTTGAAATGAGTTCTCCAGTAATTTTTGATCTCATTATCAGTTCTTCCTGGTAGATATCGTGCAATCGTCGACCACCTATACAAAGAGTTTACAAGTGGAAAATGAAGACATTAGTTTCTTTCAACTTACTTAATAACACTTCTCTATATATGTGAGAAAATTCGAGTTTCAATTAGAGGTGGCAATTCGGGTTAATGGTTAAGGTTCAATCTTGTTTCGAAAATTGATTTCAGATTATGGTTAGATCACAATTAAATTATCTAAAACATATATACTATAGTTACAAATTATGATGATTGGGTCGGTCAATTTGATCGAATTGAATTCAGATTGTTCGGATTCAGTCTAGGCCAGGTTAACTAATTAATAGGTTGAGTAAAAATTTGCCTACTCTATTTTCAATTATTACTTCTTTTATAAGAGAAAGTATAGAACTGAATGGTGAAAAATGTCTAAAATTATATCTAATATGCGTAGATAGCCATGGAAGGAAAAAAAAGAGATTGAATTGAAGAGTAGTGTATTACTTGTTACCCCAAATGGCATGTAACTCAATAATGATGCCTTCTTCTTGAGAGGTGATTTGCCCTCTCTTTAGTCCCGGCCTTAGATAGTTCACCCACCTTAGCCTACTACTTTTGCCACTCCTATTCAATCCTGTAAAAAAAACCCAATAAGTGCAACAAGATCAATTATCATTTATCAAACAAACATATTCTCGAGAATTTGTACTCTTTCAGTTTAGATTAGGGAGTCTTCTGACTGGTTACAAGTAAGACCACATAATATCTAAACCTTTACCCATTTTTCAAGGTAAAATTGCGTATATCTAAACTCTTCACACACTGGTAATGGCCAAAATTGAAGAGCGTTACAAATATATATAATGAATGTGCATTGGAGAAAAATATTACCTGCACAACGAGCAACTGAGCTCCATCTTCCTTCGCCATGCAAGTTAACATATTCAACGAGAAGCTTATCCTCTTCAGGAGTCCAAGGGCCCTTCCTCCAACTATTTTGCTGTTGAACTGACCAAGCTGCCATGAAGTTGCCTACCATCTTTTTTTCACTTTGAGTTGATCGTATGTTGTTTCTTGCCAACTTTGAGGCATGCACTCACAATCTATGGCTTTAAACTACTACATCTATATCTATATATATATATATATATGGTGGTACACAGAACAATAAAAATCACTTGCTAGTCATATCAAGTTCAACCCAAGGGCCAAGGAGAAAAAGAATCTTGCGTGGCACTCAATAAGGTTACCTCATTAACCACTTCCTTTGAAATCATTAGATATACTTGTTATGTACTTGATTCCTTCTTCTATTATTGTACATCCTCCTTTATTTTCCTATTGCATACGCACGCAACAATTGAGTTTTCACGCAACAATTGAGTTTTCACACTTGTTAATGTATAACTTCAACTATTAATATCTTTAATTATTTTTCAGTAAAGATTATACAGATTTGATATTTTGAAAATATATCGAGACGAATCTAACAAAACCCCACATGACTATATTTTTCCTATGTAAAAATCACAATAGATAGTTCAAAGGAGGTGAGTGAATAGTGCAAAAATTATATTATTGCAATAGAAAAAAATAGAGGAAGTATAGCATATGTCTTGTATTAGTTGTTCCACAATTTTAATAATAAACCTTTTCATTCTTATAGCATTAATGTTATACTTTGATCTTACGTATTTTAGTTATTATTCTCAACATATACATGTATTTTCAGAAGTATGGATTTTATAAGCTAGATTATTCATCTTATCATGTATTGTTAGATTATCAAGTTTAGTAGTATATTTTCAATATGTATGTAACAGATGTATTAAAAGTTGATGGATTGTAAACCAGGAAGATACAAGTTAAATAAGTAATAAAAGACAAAGTGAATATAATGTTATCTTTTCGTACATGCTGACTTTATTAAAATGAGCAAATAAGTACTAATTTAATTAAATAAAACCAATAATGTTTCTTAATCAAAGTGATTTGCAGTCATCAAATTTGATTTTTAATTTTCACGAATGATGTTTACTAATTGCAAGATCTATTCTCCTCCCTTTAAAAAAATTAATTTGAGAATAAATAAATTCATATAAGATTTATTCAGTTGAGATAAGTTACAATAAGGGATTCCCATATGTATTTCACAGTTGCTCATATAATCTATACTAATATATTAAAAGGCGTACCTAAACAAGGAACGGTGCCACGTGGCGCTCTCCCTCGGGGCATTTTACTCAATGTAATCCACATACAATAAAAAAAAATAGAAATTGCATAATATAGGATTCGATCCTGTGATTTCAAGTTATATATACTAAAGTCTTAACCACTAGAGCAAGTGATATTCAGTGTTATTATTTCAAAGTATAATATTAATAAATGAAAATTTTCCTTACCCGGAGCATAGCCCGGGCCTAATAACTAGTTTCTAAAATGTTAAAATAAGTAAATTTAGACAAGTTAAATTCGGGATAAGATAATACAATCTAAATCGATTTTCAATCATCAAAATATTTTTTCGTAAAAAGAATGTTAGGAAAACTACTTCTAATAAGCTGAAGTGAACAACACCACCTCTATCTTTATGTCCCAAAAAACTACCTTAGCAGATAATTCAGAGATTAAAGTTTCTTGTTAGACTTTTGCCTTTTGCCTTAACTTTAATTATATCCATGTTGAAGCATATAAAGTAAATTAAGTACATCTGTATCTGCTAATAATCCTATAGGAATTTGCCAAATGGGGGTACTAGATGTATGCTACCGTACCACAGTGATGTCGAATAATATTTTTTCTTTGTTGCATTGATGTCGAATATTATGATATATAATTAATATATGGATTGGATGAAATCTATATAAGTTGATTGCGTGTGATGAATCATTGTATTACTATGTATTAAACATGAGGACATGTCCCTTCAAAAAAACATGAGGACATGTGCTTTGCAATAATTAATGAGCCCTAAAGCAACATAACCTGAAAGAACATATATAGCTAGACTGCTAGAGCAACTAATATATAATGTCTAAAAAATGAGACAAATGCAAACATGGTCCAATCTTATTATATTGACTAACATTGTTCTTAATCATTTAGATTTCAGTAATATATATACCTAGAAACTTCACCTTATGAATTTTAAACAATTAGGACTATGACTCATTTCATCTACAATATAGTAAATACAAAGCTATAACTTTCTAGAAAGGGAAGGCTTGTTATTTAAAGAATGAAAAAACCTTTTTGTTCTTCACCATCATATAATTTTTTTATATTAGCAAAGGGAAAACAAAAGGTTAGCTTAATCCCCTAACACATAAGCCAACTTGACTTGTCGTACTGTTACGCATAATGTGGGAGAGCATTATATATGTTTGTATCCTATTGTCAACCCTTGTAATATTTAGACTTTGGTTTTCTAATTTATGTTTGATTTGATATACTTATAGACAGGATTAATTATTAGTTGCTTATATTGTATCCTAGAGTTTGATAGAGTCTATAGAGTCTTCTTTGAGTATTAACAAGAGTTCTTATTAATCAAGTTATATAAAATGTTCACTTGTAGATAGATGAGAGTGAGAATTCTCAAATAAGGACTAGTCGTATGGCCTGTTTTTAATTTGTAGTAATAATACAAATAAAAGAGTCTTTAACCAATTAATCGTTAGTTATTTGGTCGTGTTGTTTCCTCCAAATTTCCTTAAAATCATAAAAAATCAGATTTCACTTTATAAAGATGGGGCCAAAGATTCAGAGTTTAATTGACGCCGTATTACATACGTGCAATATGCAAACACACTATCAAGTAGGGGTGTAAATGATGCGAGTCGAGTTCGAGTTTGAGCTAGCTCGGCTCGACTCGTTAGCATTTCGAGCCGAGCTCGAGTTGAGTGGAGCTCACTCGAGTCAAGTTTGACCGAGTCGAGCTTTTTGACCGAGTAGATTTCGAGTAGCTTACAAGTGTCTCATGTTAAAAGCAACCCTAATGTAGAAAAATGTTGAATTTAGGTATTTTGTATTTGGGTTTTCGAGCTTCTCACGAGTTTTCGAGTCGAGTATCGAGTTGCTCAACTCGACTCGCCAACATCTCGAGCCGAGTTCGAGCTCGAGTCGAGTTTTGACCGAGTCGATCTCGAGTAGCTCGCGAGTTATCTCATCTCATTTACACCCCTACTATAAAGATTAACATCTTCTAAAATCCCTTATTCACACTAATCTAAGGCCAAAGATCAGAGTGATGAGATTAACTAGACCACAATTTTGATTCACCTAAGGGGAAAAGGCCAAGTGGGTTGTTGGTGTTTCCTTTGAAAGTGGCTGCATATCCAATGGCTTCCTCACATGTGTTCATCTATATATCATATGCTTTGGGATTTTAATAATCCCCCAATTATTTTTGTTTAATGTGGCATAAAGAAGTTTCTAGGATGCCTTATATGGTAATGGGGTTTCTTTTTTGGTACAAAAGGAGAAAATGTCTACGAGTCACCATATTGACACGTGGCAAATGCGTCATCATTCGGACACCTGGTATCATGAATAGTTATTTTGGGCAAGTAGACATTAATTAAATTGGATTAAGGATGATTAATTTAATTGCATAATGCTATAATAGGGTAATGGACAAAGAAGAGTAAGGATTATAATATTTTTTTGAAGGGACTAAGGATTATAATATAGTATAATGAGATATTCTAAAAGACAAAATCTAGTATAAAGTCAGAAAGATTATATCATGCAAAATTCTTGAATTGACAGTCGATGATGAAAGAAGTGAATCACTTTTTGGTCTCTTGATACACTTTCATAAATTCCTATATGAAAAATCTTTTTAGTACTAATCTACAGATTACAGCTTGTTTAGAGGTGTAAAGTATTTGTTGTTAAGCACTCATTTTTCCTCCAATCCTAGATCTAGAGCCAACCAAGTTTAACTTAAGCTTCATAGTGTCATAGTGACGTACTATAATCAGTGATAATGACAAATATATAAGAAATATGTAATTGCACATAGTATATATCCAAGCAATAGTGAATAGAGGTGATCATTTACGGGCTTGGGCGGGTTGCGGGCCGGCCCTAACAAAAAAAATTGTCCAACGGGCCTAATATGTCTAGTCCAAGCCCTATTATGTGGGCTTAACTACTTGTCCATGATCCGCCCTAATAAACGGACGTGCTTGCCTGGGGGCCTAACGGGCCTAGTAATCCTTTTATTTTTTCCAAATATTCTAGTTAATTTCCTTTAATTTTTATAGATTAAAACATAATTTTGGTTATAATAGAAAAAAAGTTGATAATCACAACGTAAGATAAAGAGAAAGTTAAAAATATTCGTAACAAAAATGTTAGAGGACGACAAATTATTAAGAAATTAAGTTAGTAAAGGTAAGAATAAAGACAATTATGTGTTACCAAAGCTATATTAGTGCAAATCTCTATTATATATGGGAACTCATGACCTTTTGGTGTCCACCCTCTTTACCCAAAATACCCTTAATATCCAAACAAAATTACTAATTACATTCTCTCTTCTTTTTTTTAAGAAAAAGGAAAAAAAAAAGATTCCTACAACTACAAAGCAGTTACATGTGCACACGTAAAAACAAAAAATAGAACAATATACTTGAATGACGATTAAATTAAAAACTTCCACAAAATCACTTACACGCGATGTCACGCACGCATCGCGTGCAAAAGATACTAGTAAACTATATATTCCAATAGATAAATCAATACTAAATTAGTTAGATAAAAAATTATATTTCATAGAAAATAGATATTATGATAAACTGGCCGGGCGGGCTTGCCCGCGGTATATTTGAGGTTGTCCATATCCGCCCATTAATATTAGCGGGCCGGGCTTGGTCCGCCCATTTAGAATTTTTTTTCAAAGTTTGTTGTCCAAGCCCGCAATTTTAGCGGGCCAGGTTATGCGGGGTTGGCGGGCCGTCCCGTCCGTGAACAACTCTGAATAGTGGACCTATTAAACCTTAGCAAACGAGCATGGATGACAGTCAAACCATATTTGACTTTATTCTTAGAAATAATACTTTCAAAATCTGTCTAATCAGTAATCAGGTAGTGGTTAGAGATTGATATATATTTTTCTGAGAAAATCAGGTAATGTAATGTTTTTCATTGAAATCTACTCATATTGTTATTAAAAGCTATTTTGTGTTGAACATTTATTTAAAATTTTAAATAGCTTTCCAAACAATTGATTACTCTTATTTAGAGTTAATTATCATCTAACCGCTAAAAGTGAAGGTTATTTTTTTTATTGTTTTTTGACCAAATTTTGTGTTAGGATGACAGACCCACTATAGTGGTCCAGTGTGGTGTTTAGACATGTACGAAGTATATGAGCCAAGTTCAGAAGTTGTCCTATAGTTTGTATGCGCTTTCAGCACTTGGTCCATAGGGTGGTTTGTGCTGACGACCGCAAATAAGTTATGTGAAATTTCTGAATTGTTTGTTTGGTTTATCTTTGTTTCCTCTTTTTGGCATAATTCCTTTGACATATTTCCTATTTACTAGGTGATTGTACTTAAGAAAGTTGTAAAGATATTTTGTTTGTTATGGAATATCTAGTGGTTGAGACTTGAGACTAGCAATGTCATTTGGTTTCCTAATCCTAATTGGTTTAAGGTTTATAAGTTCATTGGTTTCCACAACCTAAACCGTGCACTCACCATGTATTTCTAAAGTCCTATTTACATTGTGTGAAACGCGGGTAGAGTGTGGGTTGGTGCACCACCGTGCATGGTGGGTACACAACCAATTGTGGGCAAATAAATACATGGGTTTTAGTAAGTTAGGTGGCTCAGGGAAAAAGTCATTGTGTTGTATGATTGCTTGGGATTGTATTGCTCAAGTTGTACGGTGTATTACTTTTTTTTTACTTTTCTTTATGATAAGTAATATTTTTCGTGGTTTTGACACTAGAAGCTAGTTTTCCACATTGAACATTGCCTGACTTATTTCCAATTATCTTGTCTCGATTATTGTTGTTGTTCTAATTGTATGATGGGTTATCGATATATGGGCGAATCCCTTCCCTTTACATTTTAAATTTACCAATTAATATACTCTTTCTGTTGCAGAATATTTTTTAATTTTCACTCATCCCGCCACATTGTTTTTAGGAGATAAATTGTTTGATTATTAATTGTACTCCTATTTTAATTTAGAAAGTAGATGTGATATGAGGTGATACAATACTTTTTGTGGAAAACTTTAATTCTATTGGAGAGAATGGAAAGCATCGAATATTAGTAGGAAGAGGTATGTTAAACTATTCGATGTTATTTTCAAAAATGAAAGTGTAAAGTATTATGGGACAAAGTGAGTAATAATTTCAGGTTTTCTATACAAAAGAGTTGTGGCCTTGTAGGTTAAAGCAAGGTAAATTTGGGTTAAAAATATCAACCCTAAATTCTTACCAACATACTTCCTCCTTTCTTTTTCTAATTGCAACAACGAGATATTCACTCACCACCCTTTCATTATCTCTTGTGATTTTTACGTAAGGAAAAATATAGTCATGTGGGATTTTGTTAGATTCGTCTCGATTTATCCTTTCAAAATAGCAAATTTGTATAATTTTTACTAAAACGTAATTAAATATATTAATAGTAAAAGTTGTGCATTAGATAAGCGTGAAAACTCTATTGTTGCAAGTAGAAAAAGAACGAGGTAGTAATAAACAAATTAACTGTGTCAAATCAAATCATATAATTCAATGGGTTCAAAATCGAACTCCAATCGGATCCAAACGTCACATCGGGATAATTTTAATCAGCGCTAATAAAAACCCTTTGGCCTTTGAGTATATACTTTCGCTGATCGTATACAAGTTTGTAGCCCATAATACCTAAATGAGATCACGGGGGTTGAATATTTGAAGCAACTACACTTGTACTTGGGCTTTGGTTGCCACTAACATTTTGGCACATCGTCTTCTTACTAAATAAAAGTTTTTGACAGGGCATTTAGTCCAATTTATAGTAATTTTTAGAAATATATTTCCTCCGTTTCTAAATAAGTGTAACAGTTTGATTTTCATGTTTGCCAATGTACAACTTTGACCATTAATATCTCTAATGATGTATTTGTGATTATAATATTCATTGAAACAAATTCAACAACATTTTGTATGATCATTTTTGTTTTTAAATATTAGTTAAAAATGCGGTCAAATTCAGGTGTGTGAATAGTGTAAAAGTCAAAGTATTGCACGTAAAAAGAAACAAATGAAGTATATATAACCAGATTGAACTATCATGGGGTAATAGAAATTTCTTATTCTTTTAACAACTTGAAAGAGGGAAACAAACATTGAACTAGAAATTTCACATCCTGCTTTTTATGTGTTACTTCTATTAGACAAAATAGAAGTTATCAAGTACAAGGAAGAAGAGCCTCATGTGTCCTTTTTCAATATTGTCATAATTTGAATCCTGTTTATTCCATGAAAAATTAAACAAGAAAGTACAATAATTAGATGGAGAAAGAACCAAGAACAACATCCTCACATGTCATTTTCACTACCCATAATTATAACTCATGTTTATATTATTCCATCATAATCAAAGTTGTTTTTACTGTTTAGCAATAAAAGCCAAACTTATAAGTCACTCCATACTTTTCCCCCAACAATTTCCAACATAAAAATGTAATATTGATAAGGGGCAAAAAAGTTACCTTTTCTGGTAGGCAAGCATATAGAATGTACTACTGTGTAAAGAGTATCACTTTGTTAACATAAAACAATTTGTTGGATATGGTGTAAAATTTTAGCATTTTACTCTTTAATATAAGATTCCATTGGACATGAAGTTTAGAAAGTTTAAATGTATATCTCTAGTTTCATAAGGGGGGAGGGTCCCCTTTAAAAAAAATCCCAAAACTAATTAATGGAATAAAAATTACAAAAAAATAATTTAAAATTTTTCCCATTTCAACTTGCCATTTTAAACAAGTTAAAAAGGTATATGCATCAAATAATTCAATCAAAAAATCAAATGGACAAAATATCTTGATCTTTTTAAAAAAAAAAAAAAAAAAAAAAGATATATATGGTTTTTACATTAACGAATTAATATATCTAAAGTCATCTATTTATTAATCTTTCACATTTTAAGTTTAATCATAAATATAGAATTGATTAGTAATTTAATGAAAAAAGATGAAGATACAATTTTGAACTATATCCCTATACATGCTATATTATAGGGGAAGGATGGTGCGAAAAGTTTGAAAAAGATGAAGATACATTGTAATTTGTAAATTTTCAACAAACACAAGATATATACTCCTTAGAAGAACGACTAAATTATATAAACATACTTTGAAACTAGACCAAAGATTGGCACACAATCACTTAAAACTCGTGTTAAGTTGTTAATCCTAATTAAGCGGTATGTAGGATATGTTAACCTTGCAGTTGGGGTCTGCTATCTAATCACAACTCTTGTGGAGATCTATCGACTTAGGACAGTGATCATATCACGACGTCTCGAATGTCAAATAAGTTTATTATTGAATTTTTGCTACTAATTTCAACAAAGCTAGCGTAATGCACTTGGCAATATGACAACATTTTTTTTACGGAATTGACAACATTAAACTTAAGCCACGTCATAGGTTTGTATCAATCTATCTATACTAATATATTAAAAGGCGTGCGTAAACCAGGAACGGTGCCACGTGGCGCTCTCCCTAGGGAGTTTTAGTTCATGAAATCCATGTACAATAAAAAAAATTTAAAATTGTATAGTATAGGTTTTGATCCCGTGACCTCAAGTTCATGTACTAAAGTTTTAACCACTAGACCAAGTTGTATTTAATGTTATCATATTAAAGTACAATATTAATAAATGAAATTTTTTCTTACCCGGGGCATAGCCCGGGCCTAATAACTAGTTTTTTTATTAAAATAAGCAGCTCGTCGTCACACGTCCATGTGAGCACACTCTCAAATAATGGTGCGAAAATGGTACCCTCTATATATAATACTATTATTAACCTCACATGTATTTGTCAATATACAAATATATGCATGGACAACAACCCAATTAATTACATCCTTAGTAATTTATAAAAATCACTTCATTATCAAATGAGTGTTGCCCATTGCATGTAATAATTTGTATCAAATTAAGGCCCTGTTTAGCAATTAGCGGATAGTTGTTAGCTGATTGTATTAGATGTTTGTATAAAAGTGTTTGGTAAATAGTAGATGATAGCTTATTGGTACTTGATTGGGTAAAATGACCAATAAGGACATGGATATAATTTTCACTCTTGTATTTTTTGTGTTTATAAAATAAGTATGTTTGGTCAATATATATTGGGAATAATAAAATATATACTAATAAATAATAATTTTAACCACATCTATAAAATTCAATATTCATCATTATTAAAAACTTTTAAATATTTAAATTTATGAATTGATAATTTGCAAATATATTAAGAAGGACGTGAGCATAATCCATTATTGTACCTTTTATTATTTATGATATAAATATGTTTGGTGGATATATATTGGGAATAAGATATACAATCAGATATTGAAAGACAAGACTAAATAAAAAAAATACAACCATGCAAGATTAACAAAAAAAAAAAAACAAGATTTAGGAAAATGATAGGTTTAGAGATACCTTGCTAAGAGTAGTAATATTAAAGAACTGTAGGACATAATTGTAATTTCCCGACTAAACCTCTAATATCAAAAACTCATGCCCCAAGTTTTTTCAAAAAGAGTTGTTTGAGCCCAAAAAGTTATTTCAAATCTCTTTTTACCAAACATCCAAATTAGAAGACTAACTAATCAAATATTTTTAATATAAGATCAAATCTTTAATTTTTCCCCAAACCTCTCTTTATCAAACATGACCTAAGTATAGGTCATTGCCTTTGATTGATTAACTTTTTTTAAAATGTGAAAGTGGTAGGTCCGGTCAATTGTTGTTTTTGAAACATAGGAGCATACTGATTACTGCATACTTGTAATCTGAAATAAAGTGTGCTAGGTGCGATTGTTCACGGGTATCACCGAAACTCCGAAAGGGATTATTGTATCTGACGTTAACAATGACTAAACTCTTTTAACTTCGAAAGCGAAGTCACTGACAAATAAATAATTCTTTTAAAAGTATATCACGTAAATGATATTTGGTATACTTTCTTCAATTCATATCTCAATTTTCTTTATCTTCTCTCACTCGACTCTTTTATTAAGGTATGATTATCGCAAGTCCTACGGTTGAGTCGCAAAGCCTCTTCTAAGACTGCATCCTATATGGCGATGATGCAAATATGCAATTGCTTTTTTTTTACAAGGTAAGAAAAAAAGAAAATTTAGGAGACCCTCCTCACGAGGGGAACTTTTAAGGCATCGTTTACAAGGATAGTATGAAGGGAGGAATTGTAACAACTTACAAGGAGTAATCTGAAAAACGAAATCAACTAAATGGCCAACATTTGCAATCCAGTATGCTGTTGAGTTTGCTTCACGGTAGATGTGACGAGCTTCCCAAGTAACAAAGTGTTGAAGAAGAATTCTTGTATCTTTTATGATATGATCAATCTGCCACGGGGTAGACCAAATATCATTAAGTGAATTGATGACTTGGAGGTTGTCACCTTCATGATGAAATCTTGAATGCCGCTTTGATGAGCAATAAGAACACCGCGATGAAGGGTTGAAGCCTCCGCAATGAGAACCGAAGTGTGACCGAAATTGTAGGAGAAGGCTTGCTGGATGTCGCCTGAATGGTTACGGATGATGACGCCTCCTGCTGCTGAAGAGTTGGTGATGGAGCCATCAAAATTGAGTTTGAATGAATGAGGTAGGGGTGGCTCCCAGGAGACCATGATGTGAGATGGGGGGTTAGGGAAGGGGATGGTGCTCCTCGATGAGGAGAAACCGAGCCAAGCCTAAGATCCAGGCTAGTCCGAGTAACCCATTCATTGTGGGCGAAAGTAGACTTGTGAAACACATAAAGAGGGTTCCAGGATGAATTGTGGATGACGATCTCGTTTCATTCCTTCCATAAATGCCAAAGGAGACAAACAAATCTAGTGATGGTAACTTTTTTCTGTTTGAAAAGGGCAAGTTGGTCAAGCAGGGAATTTTGTAACGTTGGGAAGGCAAGCCATTTCTGGACTTGTGGAATCTGCCAGAGGGAGCTGGAGGTGGGACAAGAGAGGAATAAATGGTCCAAAGATTCGATGGCATTGTACATAATGGACAATGAGCAAAGAAGATGATTTGACGAGCATGCAGGGTTTGACGAATGGGTAGACTATGATGACAGATTTGCCATAGGAAAATAAGAATCTTTGGTGGAAGATCGAGTTGCCAAATCCATTTGAAAGGCCAGGGGCCGGACTTAGGTAGATTATGTGCCAGCCATGTGGCTGATTTAACATAGAAAAGTTTGTTTGAGGTGGGACCCCATACGGGAGTATCAACCATAGGGTTAGAAGGGAGAGGGATACCTTTGATGATGGTGACTATATCCGGGGGTAGGAAGAGCTTGAGTTTGTTGATATCCCAAGAAGCGTTAGGGAGAATAAAATCGGCCACTCGTAAGGAGACATTAAGTTGCGTTGAAGGGAGAGTTAAGAGTAGTGCTAGAGGCTCACTAGTGGCCTATTGGTCCACCCAAAAAAGAATATTAGTGCCATCTCTAACTTTCCATCGGATACCTTTACGTAGTATTTCACGTTGTGCTAAAATTTTACGCCAAATAGATGAATCTTTAGATTTTGGGGTAAAGAAGTGGGTTGTTGTGAGGTACTTGGCCTTGATAAGTTTAACCCAGAAATTATTTGGTTCCGATAAGATTTTCCATCCTAACTTGGCTAAAAAAGCACGGTTCAGGGGTTAGGTTTTACGTAGGCCTAGACCACCCTGAGATTTTGGCTTGCATATTGTGTCCCAGGCAATTAGAGGGGTACCTATTTGTCGTGTTTATGTCCCCAGAAAAATTTACGGTGCATAGTGTCGAGAGAGTGACATAGATATTTGGGCAGTAAAAAGGAGGAGGAAGTCTAAGCCGGAAGGGCTTCTAAATTAGTTTGGATGAGGGTATGTCTTCCTGCTTTTGAAAGGAACCCAGTTTCCCAATGTTGAACATGCGCTTGCTTGATTTTTGGAGAATGCGCTGGAAGTCAGCTTTAGTGGGATAATATGAGCTAAAGAAAGCCCCCAAATAGCGGCCTAGACATGATTTTAAAGTCATATTGAAAGAACTAGCTAGCATAGCCTTTCGTTGGTGTGGGATCGCCTTAGAAAAAATAATGGCGGATTATGAAAATTAATAAGTTGGCCAGAATCCTGGCAGTAGGAATCAAGTATGCGTTTTAGATTATTGCAAGCGGAGGCCGTTGCTTTACAGAAGACGAGGTTGTCGTCGGCAAACATAAGACAAGGGATACGGGAAGACCGCGGGCAAAGTTTAAAACCTAGTCGAGATTTGAGTTTATTGCTTTCAATGGTGAGCTTTTGGATAAGGACATCCATACATAGTATAAAGAGGTAAGGAGACAGGGGGTCCCCTTGGCGTAGACCTCGGGAAGACGGGAAGGATGGAACCAACTGGTGGAGGAGCCATTGACTTTAAGGGAGTAGGAGACTTTGGTGACACATTATTTAATCCAGGCTATCCATAGGGGAACCCCAGTTTATGAAGAGAAGCCTATAAGGAGTCCCATTCTATTCGATCGTAAGCTTTTTCCATATCCAACTTGAGGACACACCACCCTGTTTTATTTTTGGATTTATGAAACGTATTGAGGATTTCTTGGACAATGAGTATATTATCATGAATTGAGCGATCTGCAGTAAAAGCGTTCTGTAATGGACTAATATGCATTTGAAGAATAGGGATGAGACGGCCCACAAGTAATTTTGAGATTGCCTTGTATATTGAATTAACAAGACTAATAGGTCGTAGATGATTTGGAGATTCAATTAATTCTTGCTTCAGAATTAGGGTGATAATAGTATGGTTGAGTGAGTTCGATAATTTGCCATGAGAGAAGAAACTCTTGATGGCTAAGCAAATATCATTCCCAATAATAGGCCAATACGATTGATAAAATTTGGCGCCAAAACCGTTTGAACCTGGAGCTTTAAGAGGGTTCATTGAGAAAAAAACAGCATTGATTTCGGAATCAGTGACCGGAGCTAGTAGGGACATAGAGTCCTGTGATGAAATAATGGGTTGGATGAAATCCAAGTTAAGCGATCGGTCTGTCGTAACAGAAGAGCAGAAGCGTAGTTTAAAAGAGTTTAGTAAAAGATGGGAGACTTCCTCATGGGAGTCCACCCATTGATTTAATTAAATCATTTTTTAGACGATAATAGATGAATGAGCTTGCTTGCGCTTCATCTTATTGTGAAAGAATCTAGTATTACGGTCCCCTTGAGAGACCCGGGTCTTTCGATAAGTAGACTTCCAATTAGATTGGCCAAATAGAAAAAGTTTTTCACGCTGACGAATTAGGCGATTAATATGGCTTACTAGAATAGGATTAAAAGGTTGACAAAATAGGCGTTGTTCCAAATCTTTGATGCATTGTTCATTCTGAACTAGTTTATTTTGGGTATGGCCATACTTGTCTTTAGACCACTATTTTAAATGTGTTTTAATGCGTAGTAGGCGCTGTTGAACAAGAAAAAATCTAGAACCCTTATGTGAGCACCCCAGATAGAGGCAATTTGGGAGTGAGCTTCTGGATCGAGGGACCAACTATTTTGGAATTTAAACATGTGAGGTGGTCGTGTAGTAGCCGGGGTGAGATCAAGAATTAACGGTGCAGGATCTAAAAAATGTAAATTGCAAATTGATAGTGTTGCGTTAGGAAAGAGGGACTGAAAATTAGGATGTGCTATTAGGCGATCTAAACGTTCATAAATAGAAGAAGAATGAATCGTAGATTTCCATGAGAAAGCCTTTTGTAGGCAAGGGAAATCGAACGCATTGAGGGAAGAGAGTAAAGATGGGAATCTATTGGTATGCGTGATATTAACTAGTCGTCCTCCAATTTTATCGTAGAGTATAAAAGTTCATTGAAGTCCCCGATTGCAATCCAAGGGAGGGGTAAATTGGAGTGAAAATGAAACAAATATTCCCAAAAAAGGGGTTTCCTCATGCTCTTGGGCAGAGGCATACAAACCAGTGACAAAGAAGGATTGATTCATTGGTTTATAGGTGACATTTAGGTGAGCACAACGATTAGTGAGAGAATGCAAATTAAGGGAAATATATTCATTATTCTAAAGGACCCAAAGGCCCCCACAATGATTAATTGGGTCAATAACGAGTTTATTGTCAAAGTGTAATGCACGAAGGATTTGAGAGCTATTACGAGTGGAAGTTAGCGTTTCTAGAATGAACATAATATCCGGCTTAAATTTGTTCTTTAAGAAAATAAGTTCAGCAAGAGCTTCTTGTTTTTTCCCACTTTGGATATTCCAACTAAGGATTTTCATGATATAATAGATGCTTAGGAACCATGAGGCTCTTGAGCCCAAAATAGTAACAATAGTAATCATAGAGGATGCATTTCATCCGGTGCATAATATGAATCACAAGGATCCATAGATCAGGCATCAAAGAAGATAAACAAATATTGAGAAATAATAAAGTCCAAAGGATACATAAAAACAAATGATTCCCAGTGAAAGGAATTTGAGTCAAAACTCCAGGAGGTAAAGTAACCTTTGCCTCGTGATTATCCTCCGGAAATATGGGAGACATAGGATCAAAGTTAAAACGATTACTAAGATTCGAAATAAGCATGTGAGAGAAGAGGAGGAGAGGCATTAAATTGAAGAACATTAAAAAATAAACCACAGTGGACAAGTAGACATAATAGAGGAAAAGTAAACTGTTAATAGAGATATTCCGCAAAAGATGAACATACATAATGGGGGAGAGGCAAAAAATCATAGGCTTACAACTGGAGGGGGTGAACACCAGATTAAAAATAATAAAGACAAAAGCCCCCCTAGGATAATAAGCAAAATAAACATAAATTTGAAGTAGCCTATGAGCAAAAAAGTAATTAAAAACTTTACAACACATGATTAATGATTAGAGGAACCAGGGGAGGGGTCTTCATAATCGTCACGCTTGCGACCTTTGAGCCCATCTTTGGAACCTTCAGTAGCATCAGTACTTGGACTCTCAGTAGAAGATATTAAGTCAATCATGTCAACATCTAAATCAAGGTGAGGGTTATGGTGCATTACACCCAACGCAGCCAAGAAGGCATAATCCAGATCATCATTAGCAAAACGAGAGGGGTCTTTGTTAGAGAGCAGTCCATCATTATCAAGCAAGGAAGTGTCAGCATTAGAGTGGTCCATGGGAGCAGGGAGAGGTGGGTGGAGATGAACCTCAGCCTCACCCGTAATCTGGAAGTCAGCAAGCGTATCAAATGCATTGGAAGTTGGGATGAGAGCAGTAGGCGTTCGCACGGGGGGGATTGGCTGGAAGGTGGGGAAGTTATGCATATCAATAGTGATGGAAAGAGTTGCAACATTGCGAGGGTTGCGATGCCTAGCAGCATAGGGACGGCGATAACGAAAGGCACCACGGAAGGGGGGTTTAGGCTTCCCTCGTCTTTGAGGTTTCACAAAGATCCAATTGGATTCAGTGGCAGAGGTGGAGGTTGATTGAGGTGGTTGCCTTCAAGTTGGGCGACGACAAGGTCTAGGTATGGTTTTGGCTTTTTGGGACAGTGGGAAAGAAAGTGGCCTTTGACCCCACACAAAGGGCAGACTTCGTGAACTCCTTCATAGGAAGAAAAAATTCCGATGAGTCAGTATCAGTGGTGATGGTGATGGAACGCGGAACAGGCTTGGAAATATTGATGTTGAGACAAACCCTAGCAAACTGGGCCTTGTCATCAATATTTGAAAGAGTGAAACGGTCAAGTTTAATGATGTGGCCAATTTTGTGGGTTAATTAGGCTAGAAGAGGCCAAGACCAAAACTCGTTTGGGAGGAACGGAATTTTAACCCACTAATCCACATGGGTAATGGAGCAGGCGAAAGGTTGAAAGAAGGGCTTCCAAGGAATTAAAACGAAATTAAGGCCTTGGACGAACCAAGGGCGCTTATCCCACACATCATCTTTGTCCATTGGGTTAGAAAAACGAATAAGAAACCATCCATTTGCAAGGTAACGGATAAAAAACTCACCGTGAAGGAAAGTCCAGTCATGCCTAAGGCGTGTAATTACAACAGTAGTGGGAATGGCTTCACCCCAAATCCGGCCAAGAAGGCAGGAAGCATGCCACTCAGCTAATTGGGTTGCATCAAGCTCAGGGGCTTTAATGGTTGTGGAAGGGGGAGTTGAATCTGGAATGTTTGAGAAAGGAGAACTTGAGTCCCCTGATTGAGAGGGAGAGGGAGATGAACAGTTACTGTTATTAGCCAGAGGTTGAATAAAATCAGGGTTGGGGGATTGGACGGACCAGAACCGTTATCCATAGGGGAAGTTGAATTGGAATTGGCCCTATGAGAGTCAGAGGGAATGGTATCATGAGTGCTAGAGGATTTAAGGACAGCGACATAGTTGAGCTTGGGAGGAATATCAGACATGGATGAAGGGGAGCAAGAGAGAAATTTCAGAGAGAGGAAGGAATTGAAAGTGGTGATACGAAAACCCAGGGGACGAAGTAGAGTATATATAGTATCGAAAAACCCCCGCCTAAGAAAAAAGGAAGGGAAAGCGGGGAAGAGCAAGCGAGTGAAGAACCGGAGCAGAGAGAGAGAAGAGTTGGCAAATAAAATAAAGCAAAAGAGGACACAGAAAGGTAGAATTAAAATACAAAATAAACGCATCTAATTTCAGAACAACAAATAGCATCCAAACAAACCCAAAATCAAAAATAAATACGGAGAAAATGCATAAAGGAAAGTAGGACTTCCCTGGATTGGTGGTACTGAGCCCAAGAATGGCATGAAGGAGAGAGATTAATGCTCTTGAGAATCCAAAAGCCACAGCATATGGCTTAATTGATCTTAACACGACAACCACCTTCAGATTATAGGGGTATAAAACCCTATTAACCCATTTTTGGGTTTTTCTATGATATACCCCTGTGCTTTTTGAAATTCTATAATGTACCCCTAATGTTTTTTTATTCTACACTGTACCCCTGTATTTTTTAAGTTTTCTACATAGTACCCCTACGTTAAATGAACGTAACGTTTACCGTTATCTCTTTGCATTTCTAGGCTTCTCTCTCAACCCTCCCACCTGCTAGTCCCCCAGCCCAGCCCCCACCCCCGCAACCACCATGACCGTCGTCAGCCGAGTCCTCCACCCCCGTAACCACCACGACCTCTGCAACCACCAATGTTTTTATAAAAATCATCCCAGATTCAACGGGGGAGGGGGTGGGGGCAATGGGAAATTGAAGGGGAGGGGGTGGAGGAAACGGGAAATCGAAGGGGAGGGGGTAGGGGCAACAGGAAATCGAAGGGGAGGGGTGGGGGCAACGGGAAATCGAAGGGGAAGGGGTAGGGGCTGCGGGAAATCGAAGGGGGGAGGGGGTTGAGGCAACGGGAAATCGAAGGGGAGGGTAGGGGATGGGGTGCGGGAAATCGAAGGGGATGGGGTGGGGGCTGCGGGGAGAAATCGAAGGGGATGGGGTGGGGGCTGCGGGAAATCGATGGGGAGGGGTGGGGGCTGCGGGAAATCGAAGGGGAGGGGCTTGGGGGCTGCAGGAAATCGAATAGGAGGGTGAGGGGGGCACGGGCTAGCGGGGGTGGGGGTAGGGGGCTACGGTGGAGGAGAGGGGGATGGGGTCTACGGGTCGGGCGGGGGGGGTTGGGAGGCTGCGGCGGTGGAGGAGGAGGAGGGAGGGAGGGGGGGGGGGGGGGGCGGGGTGGAGGGGAGGGATAGGTTTGGATGGGAATTCAAAAAAGTTTAACGTCCGTTTTCATTAATACACACTAGGGGTACTATGTAGAAAACTTAAAAAACACAAGGGTACAGTATAGAATAAAAAAACATTAGGGGTACATTATAGAATTTTAAAAAATACAGGGGTATATCATAGAAAACCCCCCATTTTTTAATATTAAGTGAGCAAGAAATTGGGCTAAATTTTGAGAAATCATCATTACTTTTTTGGGAACTAAGGAATAGAGGAGAGAGATTATTCTTGCAAGAGTAAAAGCCAAAACCGGCGACAGAAGGAGCTCGGTAAGACTGAGAAAACTCATCATAAGGCCAAAGATATTGTGATTTTCCAAAATGAAAATTAATTTAGGCTGAAAAAAGGTCAATTTGTGGAAGATTGCAAGGTAGAATTTGCTTTTGGAGAAGCGATTGGAAGGTTGCTTGGGGGAGACTAAGGCCCTGTTCTTTTGAACTTATTTTGTCTGAACTGAACTGAATTTATTTTATTTTTGCTGAACTGAACTTATTTTTGCTGAACTGAACTTATTTTTACTTATTTTTGCTGAACTGAACTTATTTTTGCTAAATAATAATAATAATAAATAATAAATAATAAATAAATAATAATAAATAATAAATAATAAACAATAAATAATAAATATTAAATAATAAATAATAAATAATAAATAATAAATAATAAATAATAAATAATAAATAATAAATAATAAATAATAAATAATAAATAATAAATAATAAATAATAAATAATAAATAATAAATAATAAATAATAAACAATAAATAATAAACAATAAATAATAAACAATAAATAATAAACAATAAATAATAAATAATAAATAATAAATAATAAATAATAAATAATAAATAATAAATAATAAATAATAAATAATAAATAATAAATAATAAATAATAAATAATAAATAATAAATAATAAATAATAAATAATAAATAATAAATAATAAATAATAAATAATAAATAATAATAATAATATTAAATAATATTAAATAATAAATAATAAATAATAAATAATAAATAATAAATAATAAATAATAAATAATAAATAATAAATAATAAATAATAAATAATAAATAATAAATAATAAATAATAAATAATAAATAATAAATAATAAATAATAAATAATAAATAATAAATAATAAATAATAAATAATAAATAATAAATAATAAATAATAAATAATAAATAAATAATAATAAATAATAAATAATAAATAATAAATAATAAATAATAAATAATAAATAATAAATAATAAATAATAAATAATAAATAATAAATAATAAATAATAAATAATAAATAATAAATAATAAATAATAAATAATAAATAATAAATAATAAATAATAAATAATAAATAATAAATAATAAATAATAAATAATAAATAATAAATAATAAATAATAAATAATAAATAATAAATAATAATAATAATAATAATAATAATAATAATAATAATAATAATAATAATAAATAATATTAATAATAAATAATAATAAATAATGAGTAAATAATAAATAATAAATAAATAAATAATAAATAATAAATAATAAATAATAAAAATAAATAATAAATAATAAATAAAAATAATAAATAATAAATAATAAATAATAAATAATAAATAATAAATAATAAATAATAAATAATAAATAATAAATAATAAATAATAATAATAATAATATAATAAATAATAAATAATAAATAATAAATAATAAATAGTAAATAATAATAAATAATAATAATAATAAATAATAAATAATAAATAATAAATAATAAATAATAAATAATAAATAAAAAATAAAAAATAAAAAATAAAAAATAAGAAATAAGAAATAAGAAATAAGAAATAATAAATAATAAATAATAAATAATAATAAATAATAAATAGTAAATAGTAAATAATAAAAAAATAATAATAATAATAAATAATAATAATAAAAAATAAAATAAAAAAATATAAAAAAATAAAAAAATAAAAAAAAAAAAAAATAAAAAAATTTAAAAAAATAAAAAAATAAAAAAATATAAAATATAAAAATATAAAAATTTTAAAAATAATTACAAATTCATCGTTATTATAATATTAATAGTAATATTGAAAACAAATATAATAATTACAACATTATAGTATACTAAACTTATTTTTGCTGAACTGAATTTATATTTGCTGAACTGAACTTATTTTTTTACTTATTTTTGCTGAACTGAACTTATTTTTGCTGAACTGAACTTATTTTTACTTATTTTTGCTAAAAATAAGTCCAAAAGAACAGGGCCTAAGGGTTGAGCATGGAGAAGTAGAACAAGGGACTTAAGTTTCCTCTTTTTTTTTTTTTTTCTCTTGGGGTTTCTCTTTCTCTCTCTAGGTTTCTCTAACATCTTTTGGTGCACTACTTTCTTATTATGCAATGCTTGAGTATAGTAGTTTCGATATGAGTCTTGGAATTAAGACTCTGACCAAAACTTCACCCCGATTGTCAAAGATATATGTATTCCAACAGCTAGGACCATACTCCAATAATCACATGCCACTTGTCCAACTTAAGAAAAAAAAATTCTTTTTACCAAGTCTAATGATAATGTCTAAATTAATTAAAGAAAGTTGGGGATATCAGGAAAGCATGCATCATATATTCATATTCCCTCCATTTCTTAAAATTCTCCCACTTCGATAATTTTGACTGTTCACAAATTTTATTTTGACCATCATTTGCGATTTATATGTAAGAAAAAGATATAATTATTGTTATTATTTATTGTTGTTGTTATTATTATGATTTATTTATTATTGTTATTATTTATAATATTACTAATTATTATGATTTATTTATTATTGTTATTATTTGTAATATTACTAATTATTATCATTATTAATGATAATAATAAAAAATTATTCTACTTGTTATTATTATTCATGAAATATAAGTTCGATTGTTCAATTCAATTCAAACAAATTAAGTTCAGTTCGTTTCAATTCAAACAAATTAAGTTTAGTTCACTTTAACATAACAGGGCCAAAATCTCGATAATAATAGTATAGAATTTTTTATTTATAGGTTTCAATATAGACTTTTTAAGATAAAAAATATACGAACAACTGTGAGTCTATAAGTGAGTAAATACGTGCAATATTTAGCAACCCAAAAAAACCCATTTTTTTAAGCAAAATTGGCCTAATATCACAAATATGGCGCGGGTGCACCCTTCATTACCAACTTTGACTAGTAGTCAAAACACCACAAACTGTTGGTCTAGGTGCAGCGAGTGTCATAAATGACTCCGCAGCTAACTATTCTTGTCTACAGTGTGTTAATTTTTTTCCATTATTCCCTTTTTCTTTCATTTATCCTATTTTTTCATTAATTAGAAGTCTACGTCACATGAGCATGTGCCGAGAAAACTTAGTTTCGCTTCATTTATGACACTCGCTGCACCAATGTTAATAGTTTGTAGTGTTTGGCTACTAGTCGAAGTTGGTGGTGCTGGTTGCACCCACAAAGCGTGGATTATGCACCAGGGTGCACAGTGCTCACCGTGCACCCGAAAGAACATAGCATTTATATAAAAGAACAAACAATTTAAAATTAAAGAACATGTAAATCTCCAATTATAAAAGAACATAGGTGCTAATGAAAAGAACATATAGTAAATAAACATGTAGGGCGTATTTGGCACAAGCTTTCCAAGTATCTTTTAGTGTCTTGACTAAGGTCAAAACACTAATTTAAAAAAATAGTAGTGTTTGGTAAGTTAGTGGTGTAAGTAGTTTTTAGTGATATAAGTAGTGTTTGTGAAAAACTACAATTTGTAGCTTTTGGGATAGCTTTTAGTGGTGCATAAATTGTATATTAAAGTTTTGTTTGAGTTTTTGAATAATTATTTGTAAACAGCTATTATGACAACTTTTTTTTACCGAACATCAATATCTTATGCCGCTACTTGGACAGCTAACAGCTTACACACAAACCACTAGGCACTAACAGCTACCAGCACTGTTAACAACTACTCTGACAGCTAAAAACTACTACCACAGCTATTGTTTCAGAACACGCCCGTAGTCTAAACTTAAAGAACATACTTTTTAAATTCAAATTTGACAAAAAGGAATCTTGTCAATAACAGTCTTTAAAAAAGTAAAACAAGTTGCAAGATGTAAGGAAACATATAACAACATTTTTCTTAAAATCATGGACTCGTTTAGCAAACGGTGCACCCAGTGGCGGAGCCAGGATTTCAAAATCGGGGGGTCACAAAATCAGACAAAAGGTATTCAATATCAAAAAATTTATAACGCAAAAAACATTGTCTAATATTCATTGTTATACATCCTAAACTTCCTTTTTTTCGATAGGTAAAGGCTGTGGTTTTTGTTCTAGATGTTGGAGAAGATGAAGTTCTAGATTTTTGTGGTTTCCCTCCACCTTCCTTTCAAAAAAATTCAAAATTTTGTTTTTCATCTTCCAATTCTAGCATTTCAATTCAACTAATTTGGATGCACAATATCAAAATTTGATACATCAACTAATTTCAATTTCAATACTTTTAATTTCAACTTCCAATTTAACATCTAATTTCAATTTAACAACTTCTAAATTCAAATTTCACTTCAACTAATTTCAATTCACAACAACTATCTATTAAAATAGAAATTTATAAAATCAATATTATACATTCATACTTAGATAGAAACAAATAACCATATTTCGATAGGTAAAGGTCCATAAATTGATATTAGCTCAAGCAATAAGCAAAACAAGCATAATCACATTGGTATTTAGCCAGCTTAGAAATATAACAAGCTAACGAAACAGATTAAATGTAAAAGAAGGTGAAGTAATGAAATGACTTCTTAAAAAGTGTAAACTAAAACTAACCTCGTTAAAGCCTAAAGATGACCCCAAGGCTACACCGTCATCTAGCGAATCAGAACTCGTTTCCTCATCCAGAATTGGTTCTGCTTCTAACTCTTGAGAAATCAGTTCTACCGAATCGTCATCTTCATCCACCAATACTGAAGGACTCATCACCAAGACAGTAGCCTTCTCAGTCTCATTCTCCAAAGCCACTACCAAATTTGAAGCTTCAACATCCAAACTCGTTTCACCGATATCCAGGGACTCATCACCAACACAAAATTTCCTCTCTTTCTTTCTTTCTCTCTCCATTCTGCTTTACAACTTCTCTTAATTCTTCAAGACAAAAAATCTAGAATTTCATCTTGTTGAAGAAAGAAGAAAAAAATGAAAAAAGGAAAAGAAAAAATAGAAGTGAAGTAGTGAACTACAGATCCTTAAAGGAGAGAGAAAAAGAAAGGAAAAAAGATGAGCATGCCTTGAGTAGTGAGACTGATGAAAGTACAGCTTGAGCCCCTCTGTCATTAATAAAGATAAAAGACATTTCTCTCTTTCTCTCTCTCTCTCCTCTTACTTTACTGCGTCTGGCGCGGGATTTTTTTTTTTTTTTTTTGCGAAAATCCTTAAAAATATTTTTTTAATTTGAGGGGTCATGTGACCCCACGTGACCCATACTAGCTCCGCCACTAGGTGCACCATCTTTCACATGCACTTGTGTGCATATTACTATTTGAGGTGCACCGATATAATTTGTGGTGTTGCGGCCAATTTTGTCTTTTTTTTTTTTTTTTTTATCCAAAAAATATTTTAAAAATATATACATGAGGGTTTAGAATCTGAAAATCATGGAGATAGGGTTTCGGAAGTCGACAAAGGAGCCACTCCATTAACATCATAACTGAACATGTATTCATAAAAATTTGCCCTTTTTAACACCGATTTTGTGTTTAGTGTATGTACTCCTTGCTCTCCCAACTTCCCAAATTTAAACAAGAGCGACCCCTAAAAATTCTCCCACTACTCCCACTCTTCGTGCGCATAAAAACTGCTCAGAAGCCACAAAATCACCAAAACCTTGATTTAAAATTCCTCTATTTTTCAACTTCTGAGGAAAACTTTGAAGAGAAAGATCAGCAAGAAATAGTGGGGTTTGAGAAAATGGGTAGTTCAAAAGATGGGTCAGTTGAAGAAGAACATAAGGACAACTCTACTTCTATTGATTTGAATGATTACGCCATTATTAAAGAAGGAGAAGCTGAGATTCTTATGCATCGTGCAAACCAAGTGTTTTTCAACAAAGCCCAGGTTGGTTTTTGTTTGATTTTTGAATTGGGTTTTATTGTTTTATGTTGTTTTAGATTTGGTTTAAAGTCTATTAATTCAAAGTTGTTATCTTTATATTGTGTTTTGAATGATTGCCTCATTAGGTTATTTTTTCATATGTCAATTAGATGAAATGATCATATTTTCTTGATTTATTGATGTGTAGGAATATTGGTATTGATTTTGTAATGTTGATTCATGCTTGTAATTTAGGGTTAAATTCTTTTCTTTGTAATCTTACCTCATAGAGTCAATAGTTGTGTGGAATTTTGTGGGAAATGTTTAATACATTAGTGAAATCTTATTTGTAATAAACTATAAGTGTAGACAACGAATTGCATTGCCAATGTGATCACATCGCTTTATGAATGCCCTAGCAAATATAGTTTGCTCATTCAGATTGAAGATATGAGAGGTATGATTATGTTATGTTGAAAGTTTTTCTTTTTCCTCCTTTTTATGCTTAATTGAGCTTTCTTTGAGTTGGGATTTATCAAGGTTACTAGTTTAATGACTTGCCCCGGGAGAAGCAAGTGCTTGAGGAATGACAAGCTGTGCGACCTAATAATAGGGTGTTATATGATGTTCTTCGGCTGATACTGCTTGTCTGACTGGTTTTTAAACCTGCAAACTAGTCCTTAGTGATCCACACTCCACAGGTCTTGAAAGTGCTAGTCATACCAAGATGATCTTTGTTTTCTTTTGGCAGAACGACATGTAGATTGCTTGACATCAGTGTTTTGGTACTATAATTGTTATTGCAGAATATTTTCATGATTGGAAATTGTTATCTCGTTATTGCATATCAATCAGGTTAACAATCGGGACATGTCCATTGCTGTCCTGCGAACATTTATAAATAAACGTAAGCAAGAGCATGAAGCATTTTTGTCAAGGAAACCGAAGGGGAGATCTAAAAAATCTGAAGAAAAATCTGATTCCCCTGCTTCTGAGGATGTGCCAGTAGAATCTATGGCTGAATCCAAGACAACTAATGGAGTTCATGATGGTAATGCTCCCAAAGCAAAGCCTGAGGATGCTTGTTGTGGCACCGTGGGAGAACCAAGCAAGAATGCTGGAAGAAAAGCTCCGCAGGAGCTAAAGCCGCTAAGAGTCCTTGAGGTATCAAACTTTGATCTGGTTGTTTTGTCTATCTTGGTGTAGATGCTGAAGGGAGCTTGTATTAAAGTTTCTGCAATGTAGTGTTTTCTGACATGAATCTTCTTTGTGCAAATCTGCAGGCTTTATCTGCCTCTGGTTTAAGAGCTCTGAGATACGCTCGTGAAGTAGAGGAAATTGCTAAGGTAGTTGCTTTGGACAATGATAAAGGTTAGCTTCTTCCAAGATTAATGTATTTCAGTTCGAGCATGCATATTAAGGAAGCTGTTTAATAATTTATGTACGGTTTGTACATGGATGTGGTCAGTTTCTATTGTAATTGCTAGTAGGTTACCGTTGATTAGTGAACATGCTGTGTTGTTGCATATAGTTCATATAATTCTTTCTGTTTCAAAATAGTAAGCCATATTTGATTTTTTAATGCCTTAATTTTGGCCATTACTGGGATAAGGAATCCTATATAAGTACTTGTCAAGCTAAATCCAGCAAAGGTGTAAATTCAAATATATTGTTGATGTTGGGAAATTTTGACCACAAAAGTCTAGTGTGGCCTATACATTGAGGCTTAGCCGGTAGATGTCTAAGATACATATATTTGTACTTTGCATGTGCACCACTATTTTTAAATAGCTGTCTTGTTGATAGTATGTGTCAATGTTATGCAGCTTCTGTTGAAGCATGCCGGAGAAACATAAAACTTAATGGTTCAGTGGCATGTTCAAAGGTGGAATCTAACCTAGCTGACGCTCGAGTTTATATGCTTACTCATCCGAAAGAATTTGAAGTGGTAGGCTTTCTACGTGGTGGGTTTTTCCTTTGTCTTGCATAACCGTTGTATGAACTCTCCTGTATTTAATATTTATACACTCTTCACTCTCGCTACTTAAAGGTCAGGAATGGATTATTAAGAGAGATGTTCTCCCTTTTTATATCTTGTACTCCCACTGATTTTATTTAGTTGATCCACTTTGATTTTCACATTTGCCGATGCACAACTTTGACCATTTATATCTTTGATTGCCCATTAGTAAAAATTCTGAAAAGTCAATGTATTAAAATATTCATTGGCACAAATTCAACATCTTAAATGATAGTGTTTGTTTTTATATATTAGTAAAAAATAAGATCAAAGTGGATATGTGAATAGTGCAATAGTTCAAGGGAACAACTAAATAAAAATGGAGGGTGTTTTTTTAGCAGATTGTATGATCTTTTAGGCTTTATTAGAGGACCTTGATGGAGTTTGCTTTTGAACCTTTAATGTTACAACTTCTAAATAATATATTGGATTTTTGAAGTAATATTTTGCTAAAGTTGGATACTGAAGAATTGCCTATTTTGTTTTAGTTGTTAGTCTCTGTTTTCTCTTAAGAAACGTACTATTATTTATTGTTAATTTGCTTGCAGGTTGATCTTGATCCATATGGTTCTCCGTCTGTGTTTTTAGACTCTGCTGTTCAGTCTGTTACGGATGGAGGCATGCTTATGTGCACAGCCACAGATATGGCAGTATTGTGTGGAGGTCACGTAGAGGTTTGCTATACGAAGTATGTAGTTCGCTCCTCTTTGTTGTTACTTGCTGAGCTCTCATACCTGCTTGTAGATTGTATACTATAGTGGTAATGGTTGATTATTCAAACAGGTATGGTGCAATTCCATTGAAAACTAAGTACTGTCATGAAATGGCTTTGAGGATTTTGCTGGCGAGCATTGAGGTACCAACTTTGTCTCTGCCTTGGTTTCTTTACCTCGAGAGACAATTAATCATTTTCACATGTCTGTTTTTACCAATGTTACCTACTTTCTGTTTCCATTTGGTCATTTCATTGTTTTTCAAGAGCTTGGAAAGTTGGAATGGATTACTTCTTATTTTTCTGTTATTTTTTCATATGATAAGCATTATCTTGCTATGCTATCATACTAGTTGATACTCAAGGAGATCAATGTGATTGAATGTTTTGTTGACGGTGAGGCCTGAAGAAGAGCCCCTTCTTCATAGTTCATGCTTAGATCTTAGGTGATGATTATACTATTCCATTCTGATGCACATTGCCTTTTATAAGGTTCTTACCTGGGGGAGAAAGAAGGATATCAGATATGTAATTAGGGTGTCGCTGGTTCTGTTATATGCCATATTGGAAAAAACCATTTGACTAATCATTATTATGTGATATTTGGTATGGTACAATTGTGATCAAATGTAAAAAAGTTGTCAAATGATGACGTCAAATTTTAAACGTTGTTGAAAATGGAAGACCCGTAGCTGGTGTGGACTGTGACCAGCAACATTCTTAATGATTTGTCTGCGACTTTTGGATTTTGTGACGATACTTTTTTGTGGAATTAATGCAATTGTAATGAGTAATGACCTAGGCATATTGAGCAGGTTTGTATTGATTATGAGAGCACTTTCTCAGACCCGCAGTCCTGACTGTTTATGATTTGCAAAGAGATCAATTGGTTGTCAATACAAGGACTCATTTCCGGTAACACATGGAAAAGAGTTATCTTTTTCTTAATTCTTGCTGTTGTAAAGGGATAAATTCATAAACATTTCAAACTTACTGCAGACCTGAGTTTTCCTCTCTGGTTTAATATATGTACCCAGCTTGGAGAAATTTTACACATAACAGTAGGGTAGTTATATAGTCAACTGAGTTTTTTTTTGGCATTTCTTCTAGAATATATTGTTTCTTATATTTGGAAAGTTTTGAATTATGTTGGGCCTCCTCAATATATATGCCACTGGTGCTAAGTGCTAACCTTCGATGGTACTATGCAGAGCCATGCAAATCGCTATAAACGGCACATTGTTCCTGTACTCTCTGTACAAATGGATTTTTACATCCGGGTTTTTGTTCGTATATACAGGTGGGTTATCTTTCCACAATTTATGATGTTAGCTTTAATTTCCAGAGCAGACGACAATACTAAAATTTTCCTAGTGACAGTTAGGAATTTGGATTTTGACCTTCTCTAGTTGATCCTTTCGCAAATTTATGACACAATGCAGTTCTGCAAGCGCTATTAAGGAAACTCCTATTAAACTATCATATGTTTACCAGTGTGTTGGATGTGATTCTTTCCATCTCCAGCCTCTCGCGAGAGCTGTCTCTAAGGTAATTTTGATTATGAACTATTGGACAGTTTTGACGCGCACTTTCCATCTATATTGCTGCAAATTGGGCAATTGCCACTTTCTTGGATATTGGATATCTTTTGCAAGTACTTGCAGTTCTTGTTCTTACAAAGAGAGGAAGGTTACATAAATTTCTGAATAGCAGTATTTATGATAGGTCTTTGCTCACTTCTTTTTCCCACCCTGAAGTTGCATATATTTTATTTTTTTTGTTTCTCCAGAACAGCAACTCGAAAAAATACTATCCTGGCAATGGTCCTGTTGTCCCACAAGAATGCACTCATTGTAATAAAAGATATACCATGGGTGGGCCTATATGGTCTGCTCCTATACATGATCAAGAGTGGGTGACCTCCATACTATCAGATGTGAAAGCTATGGAGGATCGTTATCCTGCTTATAATCGCATTGTTGCTGTGCTGACAACTGTTTCAGAGGTATATCCTGTCTTAAAGAAGTGATCCTTAATATCTCTTGAATTAAAGTCTCCATGCATGAAAATGTATTATGAGCTTGTGTTGGCCATTTAACAGGTCTCAATGTCTCATATAATTGTATGTGTCCTGCAGGAGCTGCCTGATGTTCCATTGTTTCTGTGCTTGCACAACCTTTGTGGAACATTGAAATGCACGTCTCCTTCAGCTGTAATATTGAGATCAGCAGTACTGAATGCTGGGTATCGTATATCAGGAACACACGCAAGTCCTCTTGGTCTAAAAACAGATGCTCCCATGAGTGTCATTTGGGACATCATGCGCTGCTGGGTAATTACTAAATAGTTTGAGGCTTTGAGCTACCTGTTTCTAAGATCTTGTACTCCTTAAGAACTTCGTACCTTAGTTTTCTTTTCCTCAATTACGGCCTTTTCACTTTATTTAACTTAACTGAACTGAAATTAATTTGTTGATTAAACTTATTTTTGCTGATTCTTCAGTGTTTTACTCATCTGTAAGTTTACTGTTTTTTATCGTTTCAAACTGTTAATTACTGACTGAAACTGGTTTTTTACTGATTGATGAGTTGGAGTTGAGACTTGAGAGGGCCTTATTATCACTACTAAGTACTAAACTGCATTCTGTTCTGTAATATAACAAATTTGGTCATACTGGTGGCTGGCATATATAAACATAACATTTCCGCAAAGAGCAATGTCTATTAGTGTAAGCTGTGCACTGACTTGCTAGTCATTTCTGTGGTGTAGGTGAAACAACACCCAGTTAAAGAATCTCAGTCTGCTGATCAATCAGGAACCGTGATACTCTCTAAGGAACCAGAACTTCAGGTAGCAACTCTTCTCATTCCCTCGCTCTCATCTCACAATATATATTACTATTTTTTTAATCAAAACATTATGCCACATTTGACTTCGTCTAATCTCGATAAATTTGGTTATTAATTTTGTGGTGGTATGTCTTATGTTTTGTCATATATCCCAATTCCATCTAGAAAGATAAATTATATCATGTGTTTGGTTTTGGTTTGAGCCTATGATGCGTATTAATAGAAAAAATGGTCTTAGTTCACAATGCATAACCATAAATATAAAGCGTCAATTACTACTGTCATTTCTGAAGAACTGCAACACTTTCTTTTTCAAAGGGCAACCTTTACCGACTTTGGCGATTAATTCTCACCAATTGAAGAAAAAGTATTGTCAAGTGGGATCTTGTTAGGTTTGTGCTGTTGAGTAATTAAAGATAATAATGGTCAAAGTGTCAATGAGTTGTGCATGCGAAAAGAGAAACAATTTTCTTCGAGTACGAATTCTGAAATCTCATCCTTGTACTCTGTTGAATCATCTACCAGGCGAACTTTACCCGAGCAGTCGCCTCTCTTAGCAAGGCGCAGGCAAAGAAAGTTGCGCGTTTTCTTCCAAATCCAGAAAGGTACTGGGGCCCAAAGGTCAGAGCTGGCCGCCAAATTACGAGTAAACACGTGTCTCTTTTGGGTACAGAGGCCATCAAAGGATCTGCCAACCATGAAGAAGGTGAAGAATCTGATGCTAAGCGTCAAAAGATGGACAACAATACCTCTGATTCATGAGCATAACACTATCTTAATCATGTTTTTATGTACCTCAACAGGGGATGGGAAGTCCAAGATTAAGAAGCCATTAGCCATCCTGTGTTGCGACAGATGATAAATCATTGGCTTTCTTAGTTAGGCATCTACTTTTTTTTTCTGAGTTTGGCCTATGTTTTAGATTTTTACGTTCACATGTTATTGTTTGCTTCTATAATATATTGGCAGTTTTGTGCTAATTTATATGGTTGATTATATCTTAATCAATTGACATTTTTTCAGAATTATTTTGTAGGATGCTACAAATGCTGACAATTTGGACAACATTTTCAAGAACTATATATATATTTTTTTTTTTACAATTTCTAGGTTTCTAATACTCGAAAATTATGGTTAGATAAGGTATTAGTTAATCTTCTTTTGCTTAAGAGAAATAGTTAGCTTGTGAAAAGGTTACATGAAAGACGTTGAAAGTTCAAAATGTTGTGCAAAATTGTAAAAGGAATCCTTTGGTCTTAGAACGCATATAAGTGTAGACCGTCTAACATCAAACTAGTAGTTTAAATACAGGCACTAGGTCTCTGTAGATATTTGAAATGGCCTTTAAACTGTCTAAACTTGAGTGATAAAGGCTCTATTTGTTTGGACTGAATTGAATTTTCCTAAACTGAACCGAATTTGTCTAAACTGAACTGAATTGAGTTTTCAACTTTTCACTAATTCAGTCCAAAAGAACAGAGCCTAATTGCTTCAATTATTTCTTCTTGCTTGGTTAACTGTCCTTATTTAGTCTCAATTAACAATGATTAGTTTGTGAAACTAAATTTCAGAATTCCAAATTTACAAATAAAATGGAGTTAGAGTTTGATGTTCCCATTTCCCAAGTATCCCAAGTTCCCAACTAATCACAATTCACAACAGGAACATAACATAAATCCAAACTACAGAAGTACTGAAGCATAAAATTTTATTGATCTAAAAACTCATGGCCTGCAGAAGGCCAATGTAAGACCATTATAATATCAATCCTGGATAAGCTAATACTGACCAAAACAAGTCAGAAAAGAAATGGTGAAAATCAATGCAGTATATAAGAGCAGCTTTTACTAATCTATACTTCATATTACCAATAATTCTGAACACAAGTTTCAGAATATGGGTGTTTTAAATATACCACAAAAAGAGTTTGAGAAAGCATGAAAATGATGTAAACACTGGATAGGTGGTTGATCTACTTGGCGTCACCATTAGACAACTCGGCTTTGGGTGGGTTGAGCTCGTCCCATGCATCGATCCATGTGACCATAGCATCGGCAAGCTTGTCAAAGTATGGGTCTACCTTGGATAACTCATCCTTGACCTGTTTAGCGAGCTCTTTGTAGCACTGCTGAACAGTGGTGCAGTCCTTTGGAATAACAGCAGACTGGAAGAAGGGGATGATTTCTTCTTGCCAGAAAATGCCCTTGTACTCTTTCCTTAAGTTCGTGAACGGGTTGCTAGCTTTGCTGTGGTAGATGTAGGGAAGACCGGTCTTCACTCCCAATCCCAAGTGATCACAGATGACCTATGCAAAAACCATTAACCCTTAAGGTACATTGCCATTGAAAGACACAGTAACATGCTGCAGGATATGGAGGTAGTAAATTTGAAAGAGAACTATACCTTTGTGCACCATCCAGCCCACATATCGTCATAACGTCCAATAGGCTGACCATCACCCATGAGACCAAAGTACATGGCAGGGCCGATAAGCTCACGATCAAAAGCCAAGTTCATACCACACATGGGGAACAATGTGCCCTTGGGGATAGTCAAAACTGTGTCCACATACCTGAGATCGCAAACATAACAAAGGATTAATCAAGTGATAACGTGATTTAGACAAGTACAAAGAACTGATTGATAATGGATGGGTGCGCTACCTAGTGTTCCTTTCAAGGGGCTTGACAAGCTGAGTAGGTGCATCATAATCAGGAATGTTGAGCCAGAGACCATGAGAAACAGCAGTAGGAACACCCTCACGTAAGCTGAAGGGGTATCCACGGACAAAGTCAGCACCATCACGGAAAGGGTCGTATAAAGTGTTGAAGAAGAAAGGTGTTGACGGGCACAGAAGGTTCTTAATGTGCTGCTCGAGAGCATTAATATCTTTGCCGGATGGGTCCTTGGCAACCTATACGTCAGAAAGATTAGATTT
Organism: Beta lomatogona; assembly: GCA_947646795.1. Classification (NCBI taxonomy): domain Eukaryota; kingdom Viridiplantae; phylum Streptophyta; class Magnoliopsida; order Caryophyllales; family Amaranthaceae; genus Beta; species Beta lomatogona. The sequence goes on along the minus strand of CANSNZ010000957.1, from coordinate 2,370,005 downwards.
AGGGAACACTGGACAGGAAAACTAATTTTATCATTGATGTATAATACGTAAAAGAATTTACAGATCAAACGATTCCAGTGTGGGAACAATGACAACAGACAAGGATCGCAGAATCAGAGGAAAATTATAAGCTGCCAATAATAAAGAAATCTGCACGAATGCACCTAGTATCAACAATAGTAGTTAAGTATTGAACAACACAATAAGATTAAACATTATGTCACAATCCTAGTATAAATAAAATCTATCAGAAAAACTGTTTCTTAAACCAAGTACAAGATCTATTAATGATTTGATCGCGGGTTTAATTTTAATCGTTATTTTTCACCTAACGTTATCATTGTACATCTTTCCTAAACACTTAGTGTCATGCATAGAAAGGCTAAAAACTTGCAAGGTTATCTAACAACATATGATGACTACAATGCGCTTTCTTCTATACCATTAGATGTCTTAACTTGTTGAGCAATTCCCAATTTATACCCGATATGATCAGTTTTTTGTTCACACCATTGATTGTACACATTATCATAAATGCTGGACATTGAATAAAAATGTTGCATATCAAAATCACAGAGTATCGTTGGTACCCATCTATTAGTGGCTATAGTAAGATGACATTATTTAACTTTTAATATACAGCATTTTTGATATACTACCTCCGTTTTTTTTTAGATGACCCGTTTTGACTTTTGACACTATTCACATATGTAACTTTGACTATCTTTTGTGATTTGTACTTAAGGAAAAATATAGTCATGTGCGATCTTGTTAGATTCGAATCAATGTATATTTTCAGAATATCAACTTTTTGTAATTTTTCTCTTATTGATAATTAGAGATATAAAGGTTCAAAATAGTGCATTGGCACGTGTGCCAAAGGGAAACAGGTCAACTAAAAAAACAGCGGAAGTACTATATAAGACAAATCTGATTGAATATACTATTAAAAATATTGTTATGAGCAAAAAAGATTCATTTCAGTTTTAAACGCCCCTCATTGTTAGCTTTTTTATGCCTTTTGCTTTCAAAGGTGCACATCAAATTACAATGATTTCTAGACTGAAAAGGAAACAAATCATAAAATGCATCTGTTTCCATTTTTTGCAACATTTTAGTCCATCATATATAGCTGTGGAAAAAGAAAAAGTTTGTTACTTTTATTCAACTAATGACATAAACAGTGTGGTACTAGGGAAAACAGATGAAACATAATCAGGAAAATCTCATGCAAAGTTCAAGTTCAAGAAAATAGTCACAGAAATCAATGCAAAAAAATACAAATATGGTTCAGTAGCATGCAAAATATTAGAAATCAGTGTCATGCATTAGATCTATGGAAATAATGTTTGACAAAATCACTTACGAAAAGTAAGATCATATCAAAATTCATGGCATAAATATCAGCAAGAATCATATTATTCTACAAAATCACAGTATAACAAAGCTAGAACCACTTATTTGAGTTCCGCAGCCATTACCAATTTACTTTCTCCTAACTACAAACAATCATATTAATGTATTCAATCATGCAAATTCCAATTCAACCAATTTAGCAAAAAAATTTATCTCAAATTTCACGCAACAGTAGATCACAACACATTAAACCCACAAACCCAATAAAAATCTCAACTTCATTAGATCTATGATCAAAACCTAACACTCAATAAACACAAACATTGATAACAAAATTGAGAAAAAAAAAGCCTATCATAAATATAACAAGATCCAACAAAATTTAACAAACCCAGATGAAAAAACCAAAAAAAAATTCAAAACCCATATAAGAAAACCAATCAAAAAAATCAAAAAACATGAATAAATTAAACTTTTCAAAAAAAAAAAAAACTTACAAAGCAATCATCATCAATGGTGTAGATGTATTTCTTCTTAGAAACCATGTATCCAAAACAACGGCAAGCAGAATCTTTAAAGGAGATACAATTAGCTTTAGGACCCAAAATTTTATTAATATCATCTCTATTATAAAGTTCATAATCAAAACCTTCAGGAACATTGATTTTTTTGGTAGGATCACCATCTTGTACGATAATTAAATGGTAAGGTTGAAAAAATGGCCTCCACATTTCGAGAAAATCAAGGTTTCTAATTGTGGGTATGATGATATCAAGTTCATCTTTAAGCAGAGGAGTTGCAGAGGTTGACATTGTTGGAAAATTGCAAAAACAGGGGAGGAGAGAGAAAGTAAAACAGGGGAGGAGAGAGAAAGTGAGTGATAAGAGGAAGTAAGGTAGGAATGAAGAAGAATAGGAGATGTGAAATTTATAGAAGTTTTTTTTTTTTTTTTTTTTTTGAGGGATTTGTTATGTTTTTTTTTTTTTTTGTAGGGGGGTTTTATTTGTGAAAAAATTAATAGAAATGCAAGAAGAGTGTGAGAGGCACGTGGGTTTATCTTGTGAATTGTCCTTGAATTAAGGGTTGTTTTTAATTTTTTTTTTGGGAGTGAAGGAAAGAGCTTGTTTTGGGGGGCTACTTTTATGGTTTAATAATTAAAATGTAAACGATTAAAAATAGAATTAGTCATTTTATTTTAATTTCTGAAAAGGGAAAAAAAATAGAAATGGATCTTCTGTTTTTAAGGAAAGAAAAGAAAGAATATTACTATCAAAGTAAAAAATAAAAAAACATATATATCTGGTTGGATTCGAGGGAAAATGAATCAGGTGTGAATATATATAATTTGAACGATTTTCCTATCCTATGCACCTAAAGCAAAGGATAAGGCTATCTTTTAAGCCAATTAATTAATTACAATTGAAGATTCTTTCTAAAATTATGTTAAATATCCCTAAACTTGTGCTAAAAAATTAGTAATATTTAGAAATTTTAGGGAGAATCTTCTATTTTAGTTAATTAATGTGCTTAAAAGATAAATCTTATCCTTTGCACTATGTGCATATGATAGAAAAACCGTAATTTGAAATGAGTTTGGTGTTGGATACTTGAGTGGAATTTATGGATAATATCCTGATTGAACATATATAGTTCACAAAAGATTTGGTTTTTTTTTTATCTCAAATGACGCAAATGGGAAAAGTAATAAATAATTACGGAAATTGTGTATGTGTATGAAGGGGTGATTTTATTTTACAATTTGCACAAGTGTAAGTTTGCATCCTCTCACATTTCATCCTTGTGCTCACGTGCAGAGCACATATTATTGGAGAATGTGAAGGATGTACTAATACCATGACCTAGGTACATAAAAAAATGTTCAGGGAACGAACTTGGTTTAGGCGCAATTAAAAATATATTTTTGTAGTAAAGTTGTATGAAATTGGAAAAAAACAAATAGGGGTTTATTAGTGTGTCAAATTGTTCATCTCATATATATTTTTCACATGATCAAACCACTCCGGCATGAAAATACCTTATTTCAATTATATTGACAGTTATGCACTTCACATTTATGTTGTTTATCTTAGGTATGCATTTCATGTGTCCTGTTCTATGTTCATCAATAACTACAGTAACTTCCCCTGTAAAAAATTTTGGTAACCATCTTATTACAAGGAAGGGAACATTAGCTCAGGACCAATCAATAAAAGATATTGGATGATTTTTAACCAAGATTCCGTCCTATATATGGAAGTAGACAAGTAGTTACTATTTTAACTTGTTAATTAAGGGGTATGAATTCATTTTTCAAGAGTAGAAGGTTCCATTTTCCAGTCAACTTTAAGATTAAATCACCAAATTTTGGGTACACATCACATGAAGTTTTTTTTTTTTTTTTTTTTGAGGGGAAACATATCACATGAAGTTATTGAGAATAGGAAGGTAGACTAATTGGTAAACCTATTCGAAGTAATGAATCTCAATCTTTTATTTCCAGTATCACATTGATATTTCATTTATAGGTATTAATTATATTCACACACACTCATGTAGTCATGCGTAAATAGAGGAAGGAAATATGTTTTTATAGTATCTTTTAGTGAAAATTGAGATAGTTAATAATAAGAGCTATACATATTAATAAGCTAAAAATGGAAAAGTAAAATTAAAACAAAATATTAATAACATTGATCAATATAATGCAAGATTTGTCATACTTTAATGCTTATTGTTAGTCCTTAAGATTGCACATATCAAAACCCTAAAATATGAAAGTCACCTAACAAGGGATGGCAATTACCCATGGGTGAGTGGATTATCCATCCACCCGCCCGAATAAAACTTATATGAATAACACATCACCTCCACCACCACTCTATATATATATGTAATATATAAAAAACTTTTTTAAAATTTTTACCGCCACTTACCATTTAATGTAATAAAAAAAAACTAGTGATTAAGTTTTCAATATTATTTTTTAAAAAATTGTTAAATCTACAATTTAATTTTTTTAGTATCACCCGTCCCGCCCACCCGCCCCACCCGCGGATGATGGGTGGAGCGGATATGGATGAAATTTTTCGCGGGTGATGATATGGATGGTGTGGATGGAGTTTTGGGTCGCGGGTGATGGGGCGGATGATGCTCCACCCGATCCACCTCCGATCCATTGCCATCCCTACACCTAACAAAGGTAGATGGATTGCTCGAGAGTATAAAACTTATATGAATAACAATATCCACCACGACCTAATTTTTTTAATAGATAAGAGACCTTATTTCTAACGTCCAACCAAGCTTGCTAGGTGGTGGGAACTCGACCTTGAGAGGTGTTGGTCCAGTAGGGATTTCCTTTATATCCCTCTACTCAAGCGTTGACCAAGGGGTTCCTAGTAAGGCCAAAAAAAATCTTTTCTAACGTCCCCGTGACCCCGTTCCTCAATAACACTACCCTTTTCTTAATACTAGCAAAGTTTGCTTTCGTTTTATTTAATTTACCACAAATTACTTCTAATTTGTTCATTGTGAACCGTGATCTGACTACTAGATAAAATTAGGAAAAAACTTTATCTATCCAGTGCATAATCCACCCACTGGTCACTAAAGTTAGATTATTCACCAAGTAGATGTAGCATTTTTCATAAAATGTTTAGTGTAATCCAACTCATCTATAAATAATACTTTTAAAATTGTCTATATTTAGTGAGTGGATTATCCACTGAGTAAATGTAACATTCTTCATAAAAGTATCATTTGAGAGAATAATATATAAAATATATTGTACAGTTATCATGATCTTAGCTAGTAATTTGTATTAACTAATTTTGTAATCACCATATTTTTATTTATTTGGTGCTAATTAGTTACCATATTTATTTCTGATTGCATGTTGACTCAAGGTCGTGCCATAAATCTAACAGTCTCGTAGACACGCAGAAAAGTGCGGAATTATATGTGGAAAAAATCAAAAAGTTAAAAGTGGAAGTAGAACAGAAGTTAGGCTGATTTGACTTGGACAAATGGAAAAGGAGTTCGATCGAGAAGAAGGGTCGTAGTTGAGAGGATTAAATGGTTTTTGTCCACTTCAACATTAAGGTATTGTGACACTTTTAGTGGCCCTTTAACAATATTTTCATTTTGTTTTTAACCTCTTTACAACTATTTCTTTGCTGATTTTTCCATGGTTTGGGTTAGATCCAATTTGAAGTTTTAACAACATGCTTAATATTAATTCAAATATATCAATGTCAATTGTCAATGTGCATTATGTACAATGAAAGAGTAAGTTGGCCAACAAACTTTTGCTCTCTTCTTGTTAACTTCCACTTAACTTAAAGTGCTTCCTCCAATTTTATTTTATTTCAAGTTTCGTATTACTTGAAAAGTAGATATTACAAGAAAAAAAAAATAGTATAAGAAGGTACGTGTCGTAATTAAGAGAGAAAAAAGTGTAATTGTGATGGAAGTAGAAAATTATAGCTAGCACTTAACAAGAAATTAGAAACAATAATGACTCTCCTGATATTAATAGAAGATTATAAATAGTACTTAACAAGGTGTCGTAAAAAAAAGTTGTTTAGCCCCTCAAAATATAAAAAGTTGTTTATATCGTGCTTGTAACGACCTTGGTAGCCCTCTCGAGTTTGAAAATAACAATGATTATACGTGCAGTTGATTATACGAGTTTCAATCATATTATTTCTACTTACTTGCTTATTGTATAATCATGTAGCGTTATTTTCTTAGGGAACCATTGAAAGTTGTATGAGAAAAAAAAAATTCTCTATAAATCGCACATAATCAAAAATCAGCTGATGCGCGTATATAGATTTGAAACTTAATATAAATATAGTAAAAAAAAAATTTGAAGCCTGTTCACGACTTTCCTTAGTCAAACTAAATTGTGCTCCACTTATAAATTTTAAGCCCAAGTCAAATACTTTTCATGTTATATAGATTAATAAGCAACCCTACCAGGCCAAACGTAATCCAATCCAAAGTTAAAGTATCTGGGCTTTAGTAGTTAACTAGTTACCCAAACCAATCAACCATTGAACCAGCTTTACGCCCTTTTTTTTTTTTTTTTGACAGGAACTTTTATTCTTACGTTAATTGGTTGAGGAAGTGTTAACTAAATAAAGAAAGGAAGTGGGTCATTCTAATTTCTAATTTAGGGTTTAGACAGAGGTGACCAGATGTTTGGATTAACTGGTCTTTAATTGTCATATTAGTATGGCCATATATTATTTGGATGGATATAATGGCCCGCCCAAATTCATAAAAGTTGGACCAAACATTGGGTCACACACTCTAATTATATTTAGTTAAGTCACACCCTTGAAATGGGTCTACCATGTGGGTTAGGCCACATATGTAGCCCAAACATCTTTGCCGGATATCAGGCCACGATTTTGATTGACTCAAGATTGAGATAGTGTGTACCATCATCCTTATTAGTGTTTACACGTTTAATTTAAGAATTTTTTGTCCGATTAGAAAAAATTCTAGTATATTAACGTTTAAAAATGTTATTGGTCCATATAAGTGATGTGATATGAGAGCTAATAAAGATTTGGAGTATACTTCTCCAATCCATGAAAAAGTAACATGTTATCATAGATATCCAATTTAAACAGCAAATTAAAGAGAGTGTGTAAAAAGTTGGATCCAATAAGTTTTTTACTTTATTTAATGAGGAAATAGAGTGTAAATATATGATATTTTAAAGGAGATAGAGATTAGAGAGATTATCATACTTCCTCTGTTTTAAAATAAATGGAATGTAGGTGGTGAGACATGAGGATTAAGGATAAGAGAGAGATAGAGAGAAATAAAAGAGAGAACAATACATGTGATGAAAATAGAGATAGAGAGAACTAAATGCTAAGTAAAGTCAAGTTTCATTTATTTTCAAATAGACTAAAGTTAAAAATGTTTCATCTATATTAGAATGGAGAAAGCACTTCCTCCGTAACAAAATAGATGTTACACTTTTAAAAACACACTTTTCTAGGCAATTTTTTGATCGAGGAGAGAGATAGAAAGAAAGAAAAAAGGGGACCCATGTGATAGGAGAGATATAGAGAGAGATTCTTGCTTAAAAAGGAAGAGTAACATCTATTTTGTTACAACCATATTTAGAAAGTATAACATCTATTTTGTTATGGAGGAAGTATATGTTTTGACTTTTGTCATAAGATGATTAAAACATATTTGCTACTTTTTTTATATAAATCCCAAACATAAGGTAGGTATCTCTTCATGAAATTGCAAATTCTTAGGTGCCCTCATATGCTCCAAACATATTTTTTTGCATATACATTTGTCACATTTTTTACTCAAATGAACAATATATAAAATGTGCAAATATAAGATTTGCAAAAATTGTGAGAGGGAGTATCTAGTTCTAGCTGCTCTCAGGAGCACTATGGAAGGTTTTTCACCAAGTAGAGAGAGAAGATATCATTACATGGATGCAACTTTAAATATTATGCTAGTCTGCTAGACACAGACCTACTTCATTTGTCTTCTACATGCTTAAATGGTAGCAAAATTTTAATGTATCCAGTAAATAGATGTAGCATTCTTCTTAAATGATTAGAAATTTTTTTTAAGGCATCCCTACTGATAAATTAATAGCACTCTATTATAATTTTAGTATTCTTTATTAGTAACCCCACTTATTTATTAGGAAAAATTGACAAGGGCGGTCCGAACTATGACCCCTCTTCCATAAAAGGTCCCAACTTTCGAATACTCCACAGCAGTCTTAACTTTCATGTGTATTTGACACGCGTGGTCTTAGTGACCGGTGACCTGCTGAAACAGTGATTTACAAGTTTTTTATTTTATTTTTTATCTATGTCGAATACACCCTTTATCATCCTCCTTCTTCACTTAATTTTTACTCTTTCAATCAGCCATTATACCTTAACTAAGGAGTCATTTCCTCTTTTACATTGCCATTTCCTTTCTCTCTCTTTATTCTACCTACCCAGTTCTTATGACTGATCTTCAACAATTTTCCCACCAATGTTTCTCTCTTTTACATCCCCATTCAACTTCAAATCCATCTTTCTTTCCCCGATTACCCTACTTTTCCTATCTTGCAAATCCTCCATTCTGGTATCTGGAAATTGAAATTCAATCGGAATCCTATTAAAAACACCAAAATGTAAATTTGGATTTTGAGGAGAGAGATTAAAGTTAAGGTCTTGATAATTTGGGGCGGGTATACTGTTAATTGTGTTCTTCATCTTCATTCACAGTATTTAAGTCAATTAAGACACCCATCATATATAGCAGAATCACCCCAGAAATTACATAGAGATGAGGAAGCCGAAGAAGCGGATAGAGAAAGAAGAGCTGAAGGGTAAAATTGGGGATTATGAAAATCTCCGACATTTGTTGAGCTCCGCATCATAGTTGGCGATGTTAAAATCAGTCCTTTTTTTGTAATTTTTCACAAAATTGAAGAATCAAAAAGAGAAATCCAAATTGTTGATTTGTAGATTAAAGAACGACATTGGAAAAGCAGGGCAATGAGAAATCATCATTCTAATTTGACACCTTAAATAGATAAAAAATACGCTTCATTTAGAGAGAGAAAGTGTGTTTCTTTCTTCTCCTTTTAGCAAGGGTCTTGCTAAATACCGCCCTAGAATTTCCAGTTAACGCCCTGTATTTTTGTATTTGTATACATGGGTTGTATTTCCCTCCCTATATCTCTTTCATCAACAATAACTCCGGCAATTTTTCCGGCTAACTTTCCCATCAAGAACTCCGGCAATTTTTCCGGCTAACTTTCCGGCGACAACTTTTCCGGCCAATTTTCCGGCCACATTATTGCATTATTAATATTAATGAAATTTTGTAATTCTTTTAATACACAAAATCGGACTATATTGACTTAAAAAAAAAAAAGTGCCCAGGCACCTAAATTAGGTGCCCGAACCTGTGGTCAGGCGCCTAAATTAGGCGCCCAACCACAGGTACAGGCACCTAAATTAGGTGCTCGAACCTGTGGTCAGGCGCCTAAATTAGGCGCCCAACCACCGGTACAGGCACCTAAATTAGGTGCCCGAACCTGTGGTCAGGCGCCTAAATTAGGCGCCTGGCCGGAAAAGTTGTCGGAGTTATTGTCGCCGGAAAATTGCCGGAGTTCTTGATGGGAGATCCTTGTTGATGAAAGAGATGTAGTGAGAGAGTGATGGAGAGTGAAGAGAGTGAGGGAGAGTGAAAGAGAGTGAGATGGTGAGTGTTAAAGTATAAATACATGTATAAGTATTTATATAGGGCGTTAGTAGGAAATTCCAGGGCGGCATTTAGCAAATGAGTTTAGCAATGCAGTGGGTTTGCAGGTTAAGCACATGTCTTACCTAAGTTGAATCTCCTTGTAGCAATTCTAATTCTTTTGCCTTTAATTGGATTTCTTGATCTCAACTTTTCTACTTTTGCTATTTTAGTTCTTTATTTTCCACAAATCTTTCTCTTGATTTTTCAGTTGATTTTTGGAATGGATTGAAGCAAGAAACGAAGTAGGGAGGAATTTAGAAAAGAATTTAAGTTGAGGTTTTTCGTGATTGAATGAGAGTAGAGCAGATGAATTTCAAAGGAAGTAGGGGAAATAGTTAATGGGTGTTCTATATGCTAGTCATGTGAGGTGCACGTGATCTAGTTTACCTACTATAATAGGTAAATTACCTGCAAGGACCACTCTTATAAAATATGACATAAAGTACGACCTGCTGTGAGATATTCAAAAGTTGGAACCTTTTATGGAAGGACGGTCATAGTTGGGGCTAGCTTCTTGTCAATTTTTCCTATTTATTATCAAAAAAATATATTCACATTGCATAAGAAATTCTATTTACCCATTGTCAGACGTTAGTAACCCACGTCATTTTTTAAATTACTGTTGTAACGCATCTCATAAACTTTGTATACTTTAGTTTTTTTTTTTTTAAAGAGAAAATTCATTAATTGAAGGCCAAACGGCATCTACAATAAGTATTAAAGAAAAACAAGATACAATTAAACAAGGCTAAATCAAATTCGTCTTCGAAGGAACTACAATGAACCAGATCGAGTAATACAGCGCAACCCCCTTGTATTTGCTGAATCAAGCAGCTATTGATGAGGAAGTCTATCATTTTGATGTAGTTTGGGAAGAACATTCTTGACTGAGTCATGTTGACTGCATCCGAGATTCTAATACCTTCATGTTAAGTCTCGAACTTCAACCAATGAGAACAATTTCTCATATCTAAACACAAAAAAACCATACTCACAACTCTCATAGGGGAGAAGGAGATTTCCAAAACAGAAACTAAAAACCCCATAACAGGGTTTGAAAAGATATCATAAAGAGAGACTAATTTATTAAACAAAACAAGAAAATTAATTAAAAAATGAAAATAAAAGGGGAAAAGGGGCTTACCATGGATGGGATCATCCATGGCAGCCCCTAACTGATGAAGAAGGGGTAGGAGAGGCTAGGGTTTGAGAGAGAAAGAGAAAGGGGGGATTGTATACTTTAGATAATGAAGGCTGAAGGCATGCCTCACACAAGCAAACTTAGTAAACCAAGAATATGATCCATACATCCATTCTTCTGATTGAAAAAGAAAGAGAAGAGAATATGATTCATTCTTTGCAAGCCTATGCGGTTAATTAATTAGTAATATGATTGAGCCTTCGATGTTTGTTATGCACTTGATGACTTGTTGACAAAAGTATGACTCAGACTTAACACCACTTGTTCAACATCGCTGCTATGCACTACGCCTTATACAAACAAATTTAGTGAAGGTCATCTTAAATTATTGTATTTCCTATATTTGTAAGACAAAAATTAGTCTCAACACCACAAATTAATTATGGCTGCGTACACCCAACAATATAAATGTTGACTAGTAGTCAACACATCACAAACTATTGGTTTGGGTGCAATGCGTGTTATAAATGACACTGGATGTACCTTTTCTCGCCGGTGACTAGTAGCCAATCTCAAGCTTTCTCTATCTAAAACTCTTCTTCTTCATGAGGAAATATGAAAACTATTACTGGAAGGTTCAGGGGTATCGCGTAAAGGTACATCCGCCGTCTTTTATGACGCGCACAACACTCAGACCAATAGTTTGTGGTGTTTTGGCTACTAGTCAAAATTTAGGATGTTGGGTCACCCAAGCCATTGTTTGTCTATTTGTAAGTGATGAAGTACATAGTATCAATTTGGCGTTGAATGATATCAGTTAAAACAAAAAAAAAACCAATTCATCATGTATTATACTTATATAGATATAGATAATTATGTAAAGGATAACAATCTCAGTCAACCTTCTTGACAACTCTTATCCCTAACTATTCTCTTGTATAGTTAACGTTGATAACTATTCTGTTACATATTATTATCACTTGTATACTTAACGTAGATAATTACTCTGTTACATATTATTATCACTTGTATTCCTATCTTGGATAACATTCTTATCCTACTACTGTCTCTCGTATTTGTCCTATTTAAAGGACTTCACTTGTGATTAATAAAACTAGTATTTATTGCACGCGATGCGTGCGTGACATCACGTATGCGTGATTTTGTAGATATTTTCAATTTAATCCTCATTCATGAGAGAAGTTGAAATAAGAGGAAGGAGAAGAGGAGAAACTGAAGAAGTAGAAAAAACTGCCTTTACAATTAATTAGTGCATTAAAAAAAAATTGGAAAAGGTGAACACAGTGAAGTAACGTAACTACTTGGCTGTCTATTTTAACGCAAATGTTAGGATTCTTTTCCCCCTTTTTTTCCCTTATTTTACTTTTGTTTTTTAAATTTATTAAATGGTTGCACTTGTAATTTTTGTTTATAGTTGGGGGTAATTTGGGCAACTCAAGTGGACACCAAAGTCCTTAAGAGTTGCCTTATATAATAGAGATAATGCAAATATATAAAACCTACAAATTGAACGTGATTTTCATCAAAGCCTAATAATATCATTTCTATTAGTATGAAGCACTAAGTTTGTTTTCCAAAAAAAAAAAATTGTTTCATCTGTAATTCAAGTTGGTAATGGATTTCCCAATTTGTTACCTCGCCCTCCCCCTGAAGTAACAAAATTCATTACTTGGTAGTAATGATTATCATCCATTTCCATTTTTTGGCTTGAACCAAACTCTCAATCAGGCCCGGCCCTTAGCATGTTCAAAGTGGGACATGGAACAGGGCCTCACTCTTAAAGGGACCTCCAAATTGAAAAAAAAAATTATTTAAACACAAAAGAATTGAAGCTGATGGTCAAAATGTTTGCAAGTTTGTTGAAATCAGCTCTTCTTGGAATATATCAAAAGATTTTGAAGAGAAAAACTTAGTTTGATGCATGTTTGTTATTTGGATTACTTGTATATTTTGATGGTTTCTTTTGTTTTTATAATACAAGGGCCTATTTTTTAGTATTAGCACAGGGCCTCCATATTGTCCGGGCCGGCGCTGCTCTCAATAGAGGTAACCATATTTGTTACCATTCCCCTCCTTTATTTGTGTCCATTCCCTTTCCATTCCATATCTTGAACCAAACAACCCCTTAATTGTCCTGCTCCTCAAATATTCTAGATGATCAAACAACTTGCTACCATGCTTTCGGAGAGCTCCATTCAACATTAACCTAAAATGGTGCCTTTAGGGAATATGAAAATAGTACTTGTAATGTTGCACTTTCTTGTAGCAACAAGAGCCAATATGGGTTATGCTTCAATAAATAAACTAAGTATTTGCATACTATCATTATTCCTTTGATTGTGCGTTTTTTTTTCCTTTTTGCCGCCTTCTTTTTGTGTTGTTTTAAATTTGATGATTAGCTTGTATTGTGGATTTAGCTTTCCAGCCTACAAATTTTATAATAAGGTAAGGTTTAGTTAGTGTATTTATCAACAAATTTGCCAAAGGATCAGATTCACTTTGGGAAGCACACTTAGAGAATATGGACAATATCCTTTAAGCTAAGACCAGACTATAAGCTAAGGTTGTATTTGCTCCTGGGTCCGATTTACAGACTGTACTCAGGTCCCCATGAAATTATACAACCAATTATACATACTCTACATCATTAACTTATTGAAGAACCATAAAAATAAAATCTTTCAAGAAAAAGTACTTTATTTTTGACTTTTATTCAGAAATATGTTCTTTTCATCATCCCAAAAATGTGTTACTATATCATTTGTAATAGGAAGTCATTGTTGTATGAAATCATAGCATTATTGCACGCTCATGCTAACAAGGTTTTTGTGACCATACCCAACTTTATTTTGGTAACATCAAGGTTTTTTGTGAGTGATAAAGATACGAGTTGTGACATTGACTAAGAAAATAAGGCACCAACTTATTTTTGGATAGGTACATCACAATATGTGGTTATACTATTACTACTTCACTATAGTGATTAAGTAAAAAAAAATGTTCTTAAAGAGGTCTACAAGACTACAACCATTGTTAACCAGTTATTTTTTGGTTTCGCACCTGTTAATCAGATCATTAGATTTGAGGTCTTAATCAGTCACCTGTTACTAATAAGCGAGGTCTTAATCCGATAGGCGGTATGTTAAGTCTTAATTAAGTTCGATAACATACTAATTGATTTAGTCAATATGGAGTGTCTGATTGAGTCCTAAACTTCAATAAAGCTAGATAAAAACTAACTGAGTTGTTGCTGGTATTATTTGTCAAGGTTACATATTGATGTATGGGACAGAAACATGAGAAAAATCAGGAATGCTATATTTCATTATGAATTCTACAAGTGTGTTAGATGTTAGGGAATTATTGTACAAAAAATCCCTAATGTCATCCGCCTGTGCTACTTTTTTTTTTTGTTTTTTTAAGGACATACGTCTGTGCTACTTCTGTACATTTCAATGGAGTCTAGAAAATATATCTCTAATAACTCGAAACTCGGATGTGTAATCCATTTGGTGCCTCCACTCTAGGGAACTTTACTAGTTTATTGCCCTCTACTTCTTCCCATCTGCAAATCACAAAGAGTAAAAATCAATTATAAAGATCTAAATGATGATAACGGACATACCCTAAAATGTTGGTCGTATACTCGTATAGTTTATTTTGATTTACGCTTAGTACCTGTATCTAGTAACAAAATAATGAAGGAATGTAGAAATTTCAGCAATTCCTAATTCCTTTCCAGGGCATTGCCTCGTCCCACCTCCAAATATTAGAAAGTAATGCTGGGATTCCAAGTTTTTATCCTGAAATTAATATAAAGACGATATGTTATTTGTGATGGATGAGTTTATACTTAGATTAAAATAACTGCTAATTCCCTTCAAAAAAAAAAAAAAAATTAACTGCTAATTGTAGGCAATATTGATTAATGAATCTGATCACTTACCAGCCATCTCCATGGGTTGAAAGAGAGTGGATCAGGGTACAAATATGGATCATAATTTACTTCTCTTGTATACACATATATTCTCCAACCTTCTGGGATCACAAAACCTGAAATTTTGTGAAAATATCTGTTAGTAATTGTCCAACCTTAGTATTTTTTAAAGACTAAAGGTCAGGCTTTATATGTAACTTGAGTTAAGTTCATGGTTTAACTGAAGCAAATGTTTCAAAGAGTTCAATGTTTAGATCAAAGTCGATAAGTTCATATAAGTTCTAATAATGGCGAAACTCAAACGAAAAAAGAAGGCAGCATATGAGCTAAACGTCTAACACTTCTTTACCAAGATCTATGTTCGAAACTCATCTAGACATGTAGAAGCCAACATAACAACTAAAATCTCAACAAAGTTACCCAAGACTTGTGTTCAGAACTTGTTTAGATATGTAATACTAAGATTTATGTGCCTATTTTTTAACCAAAAAGAAGTTGCGAAGTGTTGAAATCCTAACCTAAATTGCCATTATACTTTCTCTATTCCGAATTAAGTGAAACACTTCTCTCTCTTATATGTACGTGAGAGCTTTATGAAAGAATTATTTCACTTATTTTAGAACAGAGGAAGTATGTTATTATATGCAATTGCTATGAGTTTGAAATATAAGTGCATGTAACATAGCATGTTGACTTTTAAGCATATAGGAGTAAAATAAAAGTTATCCTAATATGGAGATCTCCTTATAGTATTATGCAATGTGCACCAAAAGCTATGGGCCTAAAAGATGAAACACTATGGGTCAGAATTATAAGCAGACCATGTGGATCAAAATGTAGGAGGGTCCACAAAAAAGAATTGAGTTAACCCAAAAAAGTTTACAATAAGTATGGACTTTTGCATATTCTATTTCCACAGTCACAATAAAGTATAATTTCTCATAAATTTATAATATATATTTTAGATAGTAAGATAAATAAATAGCTTCATAGCGTCAGCAACTAGCCACCTTGAGACAGATCAACTTACAAAAAAGGCAGACCATAAAAACAACAGATAATAAATTGACAAGTAACATGGTATTATTAACATAACTTAATGATCTAAAAAAATCAATTTAAAGATATTAATGTCAAACCCACCATTTATTTCCATCTCTTTAGTTGTTTTTCTCAAGACTCCATTAACAATCGTGGCTAATCTGGAAGTCTCAAAGATAACCTGTTAAAGAAAATAATTAATTAGAGAATATTTAATCACAAATAAAGATTTGAGTGATTAAAGAATGATTTAATGTTCTTACAGCTCTAGTAAACTTCATAGCCTTGTAATCTTCCCAGTTTATTGGTTCATCTGGCTTCTTTTTTGCTCTGATTTCCAAGTGCTCTTTCTACAAAAAATGTAACGACTTTTAGAAACAGCAAAAACTTCATTAGGTATTACTGTAATGATTATGATATTTATCTATATGAAATTGTCACCTTTTTGTTATAGTAACGATTTAAAATTTTCTAATATGCCCTTAAGATAAAGCGAGCATATCATGATTCCTATGTGCCAAATGAGTTGGAAAATTTGCCTTTTAATGGTGGATCCTTATTTTCACTAAAGTAATAGGAGTATAACAAATAACATTATTATATGGGATTTTGTTACATTTTTTTTTAATATGTATACTTGTAACGTCAACTTCATATAATTTTTTTTCTATCATGTAATTAACTATACTAACGATCAAATGTGCGTCTAGAACGTGAAAAATCATATGGTGCAACTAAATCGAAACGGGCGAGTTTAAAATGGGCCCTTACTCTGAGCTCTTCAAGAACATGGGGATGATCATGGAGATACTTGACAGCCATCATTGAAGTAGTGGAGACAGTTTCATAACCAGAATAAGCAAGGGTAATGATGAGATCAATGATCTCTTCTTCACTTAATTTATGTTTTTTCTCTTGATCTTCTTTTAAAAGGCAATTAAGCATATCAACTTCTGTTCCTTTTGATGCTCTTCTCTCTTTAATAAGTTGTGTCAAAATATTCACTATCACCTTCCTTGCCTATAATAAACACAAAAGGGCAAAAAAAAAAAAGGAATTAGTCATTATTTTTTCAACTTTTTAACTGTATCTTGACTAGAAAATATGAGCCAACAAAAAGGAATTTTATAGTAGAAAATGTTAATGGTAATTTACCTGAAAGCCCCTACGATAATTAGTTCCAGGGAGGTCAATAGGGAGAGAAAGAGTCCCTACAACAAGCTTGAAGAATTCAGACATAAATTCTTGGGCAACTGAGCTTGATTCAATGCCAGCAATTTGCTTTAGGGAAGAAAGGAAAGCCATCTGAACATCAATAAACAAACCCATGCAACAATTAGCAAATCATAGAACACATTACGGCATTTGGTGATAAATTAAACTATTATGTTATATGCTATGTTTCTTTTTAAACAAACTATCCGTTTCTTTTTTTAATCTACACAGTTTCTTTTTTGATTCGTTTCTTTTTAATCTTCACACTGTTGATTGTTCTACTTTTCGTAACATGTTTCATCTACTTTTTCCTCTTTTTCCACCCATATAGTCGACTTGTTAATATGATAACTCACCTTATTATTTCTCCTACTTTTTAAATTTCTCTATAGTTCACTTTCGAATTTTCTTCTTGGTTCTCCCTTTTAAATTTCTCTTATCTGACTTTCGAATTTTCTCCTTGGTTCTCCCTTTAAAGTGATGTGTATTCATTAAAAAGAAACGGATGAGTATTTAATTATGTTACCCATACTCTTCATTTATACTATGATAAATCATATAATATTATGTTGCACGGACTGGTTTTATTTGGTGAGCGGATAGCCAGTGTGACAATGATGTAGACGAAATTCAACTTAAAAACTTGTTAAGCTAGTTAACGACTCTTATAGTACTATCCAACATCATGTGATAAAGTTCACCCCTCGTGTTATTAAGGATTTGACAACTAAGTTAGCTGACATCCACAACCCAACCTGATGTTCGACCCTCGGGTTCTCAGGTTGAGGGGGTCGGGTGTGGACTCAGCGTGTTGTCTAGAGTTCAAGAAACATAATGAATGGAAAACAGAAGATGAGGGAGAAATTATGGGAACTGACCTCCTTAGTCTTTTCTTGGATGTCAATGACAAGATTTTGCCAGTTGCTGAGATGGGATCTCATGAACTCATCAATTTTAGGGAGAATATGGTCTCTTATCATGGTGGGGCTGATAAGAGAAAGAAGGGCACCCCTCATGTACTTGTGAGTGGAGCCATGAACAGCAGCAATGTTGCATTTTCCAAGGATGTCTAACATAGACTGAGGGTACCCTGGTACTAACCCTTTTGATTCATTCATTAGTATATACCTGTTTACTTCTGGATCCATTGACACTATTGTTGGGCACCCTAATATATGGGACTTGAAAAAATTCCCATATCTGCAAAAAAAATGAACATCAAAACATTATTCTTTTGGTCAAACAACACTTAGCCAAACAAAACCCTCAAAAACAACTTTTTTTTTCTTTTTTTTTTTTTTTATTCTGAAAAATGGGTTTTTTAATAAAAGGAAAACCAGAAAATGGGTATTCATTATTTATGAAAATAAGTAATCTAGGTGGTGAGAAAATAGAAGAGTGTAAGGCAGAAAAAACAGGGGAAAACAGAGGACTCTGTTTTATATTGGGAAAAGTCAAGTGGCTAACCTTGATCTTTGGTTTTTCATAAAGTTGGGACCAAGTTTAAGAAACTCAGTGGTTTCACCAAAGATAGGCCAACCCATAGTACCAGGAGGCAATCCTTTTTTCCTATATCTAAGTTCATTCCATCTTAACAAGGCAGATGAGAAGCAAAACAAGCTGAAAATAACAGCAAAAACCACAATAAAAACTGCCATTGTTGATGATATTTTTTATGCTTCTTTTCTCCTCTTCCTGATGTTTCCTATAATTAGAACTAGAGAGGAGAGAGAAAGAAGAGAGAGAAATGATTTTTTGAAAGGAGATGAAGAAGCACTTGTTAAGAACTTAGGAGTGTGGGGTGAATGAGGGTGTATTTATAGGCCTTTTTGGAGAAGAAAATGTGTAATGTAAATGGGAGGAGTGGTGGGGGGTCACTCAAATAGGGCCAAAACCATGCACTCAACTTAGCTATGGAAGGGCACTATTGATTATCCTATGACCTCAAGGTTATTTTAAAAAGTATACAACCTAGTTAATACTTAATAGTACTAGTATATGTTGCACGAGATGCGTGCGTGACATCGTGTGTAAGTAATTTTGTGGAAGTTTTAATTTAATCGTCATTCAAGTAATATTGTTCTATTTTTGTTTTTACTTGTGCAGATGTAAGATGTAACTACTTTGCAATTGTAGGGATTTTTTTTTGTTTTTTTACAAAATGATAGAAAGCAATTAGTAGTTTTATTTAGTTATTAGGGGTATTTTGGGTAAAAAGGGTGGACACCAAAAGGTGAGGAGTTCCCATATATTTTTTTTTTTTGACAGAAGAGTTCCCATATATAATAGAGATTAGTTGTTCTTTCAATAAATGCATTGTATCCTATTTTTTGTCATTGTAACTTCTAAGGTGGATGTGTAAGTTCATAATCCATGACAGATAGCAACTCCCTTTGAAATTGATTGTCAATTTGAAGTTTCTTGATAAAAATAAATATGTGAATATTTTGTAAATTACTGTTTAGCTTTATTAGCAATATAATTTTACTATATTTTATTAAAAATGGGTTATGATGTTGTTGAAATAAATTTATAAATTTAGGAGAGGGAAAATTGAAAAGGGTATTTGTATTAATTCTAATATTACCCAAACACTTAGTAGACATAATTTTAAAATAATATTTTCTCACAAACTCGGTCCGAAAAGGAAATTATATTTATGAAATAACTTTCTAATATTACTCAAACACTTTAGTAGAAATAAATCATAATATAATATTTTATAGGATACTAATATATCCTGAAGATATTAATCTTATTTGATATATATAATCATATATAGCATGGACCCCTTAAAGGGTGTTGGTTTTAAGTGATCCAAACTCTCATCTTCCTCGTTCTTTGGTAGCCGAGACCCATTTTCACATATCTAAAGTTGACACATTGCCTTTTTTTTTTGTATACATATTAATATGCAGTACTCCCTCCATGTTGTTTTGTTCTTCCTAATTAGACCTTTTGTATTTTTTTTTAAAGATTTCAAATAGGAAGACCAATAAGATAATATAGGAAATAATTGATTAGGATTATCTTTGATCATATACTTCCACTAGATTTGTGGTTCGTATCATACATGGGTTAAAATTTGTCATAATAAGAATAATAATTTTCTTTTGAGAAAATTACAATAAATTTTCAAAAATGTATAATTATAAAAACGACAATAAGTCCTTAAATAATACTCCTACGACAATTGAATATTAATATAAAGATAAGATAAACATGAATATTATTAAACGACTTCCTTCGGCTCAGAAAAATCTGAGCAATTGTTAGGACACGTAGTTTAAGGTGATAAGTTGTAGTGTAATTATCAAATGTTATTTTATTAGAAAGTAGATGTGATAGGATTCGGTATGGGGTATTTTTTTATTAAAGAAGAGAGAAAGGTACGTAGATTTTTTTATCAAGTTAGTGGCTGTTTATTTAATTCCCATGGGAAGTTCCATTTCCTAGAAAGTTATTTGATCTCTTATGTAATTCCTAGAAAATGGCCTTAATATGTTTGATTGACATCAAGGAATTTGCGCTTCACATGAATTGATGTGGGAATTCTGAATGATCAAGGGGCCAGGGAGATGAGTGAATGAATTCTCACGTTTTGTGAGAATTTTAATTTCCCAAGGAATTATCATTGCCCTCATTTTCCCCACTTTCAGTCAACCAAATAACTACCCAAATCAGAAAATCATGAGAATTTCTATTGCCTACATAATTTCCTGTATACCAAGCAACCACTTAGAGTGTGGCCAAAATGTTGTAAGAAAAGTATTATAATAATAGTGTGTTCATGACAAAAATAAAAGTGTTCAATATAATTTGGGACAAATATAAAAAGAAAGTGTTTGGACTATCTTGGAATGGAGGGAGTACTTATTTACATTCAAAAAAGAAAAAAAACCCTACTTCATATAATGTGAAACTTCTTATTTACTGTAAAAGGATTATATGGATAGTGAAAACCATTTTTGGTGCAAAATCTGATATGGAGTGGATAATATTTTCAATGGGTACTGTGCATCATCTCCTGCTTTTTCTCAAAACTAGTATCTGTTGCACGCGATGCGTGCGTGACATCGTGTGTGAGTGATTTTGTGGAAGTTCTAATTTAATCGTCATTCAAGTAATATTGTTCTATTTTTGTTTGTACTGGTGCATATGTAAGATGTAACTGCTTTGCAGTTGTAGGAATCTTTTTTTTTTTTTCTAGTTTTTTTAAAAAAAATGAGAGAAAGCAATTAGTAGTTTTGTTTGGTTATTAGGGGTATTTTGGGTAAAAAGGGTGGACACCAAAAGGTCAGGAGTTCCCATATATAATAGAGATAAAAATAAGAAATGATGTGAGTGAGTGAACATAGTAGTATTTAATAATAGAACTAACTTGACAATATTTCCTCTATGAAAATTAATGTGAAATTAACATGAAAAAAAAGATTTTTCTAACCTATGCCATGAAGTATCAAAAATCCTATATAAGATATTATTCCCTCTGTCCCAAAATATAGTTCCCATTTCCATTTTTGGTGTCCCAAAATATAGTTCCCATTTCCATATTTAGTTCCACATTTTTCCGTTATTTGTCTAGAAAAATCGTGTCCTATCATTTTTTTTTGCTTCTTGAATTTTGTTTTTTGCTTAGTTTATTCAACCTAAGTGTTACAATTAATGCTCTTTCACCAATTATTCCCCATTCTCTCTCCTAAAATCATATTTTTCCATACAACATTTTATTTAAATAAACAAAAAATCTTTACTATCCCTCTTAAATTCTACTTGCATAAATTACCATGAAAAAAGGGAAATGAGAACTATATTTTGGGACGGAGGGAGTAATATACTAGAAAAATTCCATTTCAAAATCCAACCAAATTAAAAAGATCTTACATAATTATCTCTATCTTAAAAATCTATCGTTATTTATTATACCCAAATAGAATCTTGTTGTATTATATATTTTTTTTAATAATATCTTGATACTCTTAACCTATACCTTGTGGCATAGGTTAGAAAAATCCTTAAAAAAATGTGAAGATGTAGATCATATTCTAATTCATAATCGAATGTGATTTATTTCCTTGTGCGGTGGAGAATGCATCCAGATAAATCTAAGTTGATATGTTTCTGATTATTATCATATAATTAACATATCTCATAGCAAATTGAAATTGGAAACATATTGTAGTCATTAGTGAATCTAATGGAGATTGAGCTACAGGAAATCTGAATTGATATATTTCTTCTCCAGTAATCTATCAATATCTTAATTATAAAAGGAAGATTGGCTGAAAATTATATGAACTTTCACTAATATGTGCGAAATAATACAAACTAAACTACAAATAATATATATTTGTTCTTAGTGGTGCGAAATGGTACGAGACTCACTGACGAAAAAATATTCTGAGGGTCCGTTCTGTTCAACTTATTTTAACTTATATAAGATTTTATAAGATAAGATAAGATAAGATAAGCTAAGATATTAGATACACACATAAACTATCTTATAAGATAAGACAAGATAAGATAAGATTTTATAAGATCTTATAAGATAAGATACGATAAGATAAGACAAAATAAGTTGAACAGAACAGACCCTTAGTATACTACACAAAAAAAATTCAAAATCAACAAATAATATTTATGCCGACTAATATAAAATTTAAATCTTTATAATAGTATTATTTTAATGTCTTAGAGCAGCATGTTATCAACATATTTTGTCATCAGTGAGACTCGTGTTCTATATAACTCGTAGCATATAATTTAGTTTTTTTTATTTTATTTTACACTAGTATTTGGGCTTGGGTGTTGCCCCGGATGGTATTTTTTTTCAAACTTGATATGCATTTTGTTCCATTCGCATTAAAATATATAAAAGAAAACTCAACATTTAAAAAGTACAAATATAATACTATGGACATTTAAAGCATGATTAAAAGTTGGTTGAGATGGTAATTGTGCTATGTATAGTAGCAAGAGGTCATGTGTTCAAATCTTGTTGCAAGCCAATTTTACTTTTGTTAATTGACATGACATACATACACATTGGACAATTCTAGTAGAGTAACAGAGGTGCCACGTGGCGTGTATACGTTTTCATGCACGCAAGCCTTTTAATATATTAGTATAGATATATCAATGAAGTTTTAAATTATTTTAGCCGATTTTCCAATAAATATTAATCACTAACAATTCTTTTATTTGATCAAAGCAATGCGTAATATTTTGAATCATAAAGCACAATATTTATGATTAAAAAGCTTTTGAAACTATAAAAAGAAAAATAACTTTATATAAACACATAACAATAGATTTGACCATGTTCAACAAAAAAACATTGACCACAAATATCGAATAAAATTTACCATTATATATAAATACTGAGGAAACTACATCTGTATTATTATCAAAAGACATTGACCATTTCCCTAAAAAAAGACATTGACCATAGGTCACTAAGAGCCTGTTCTCCCCAACTTATTTTCAGTTCAGTTCAGTTCCTAATTTATTTCTCTGATAATAAAACAATGATAGTTATTATTATTATAATTATGATTATTTTATTATTATTATTATTATTATTATTATTATTATTATTATTATTATTATTAATACTACTACTACAACTACTATTACTATTACTATTACTATTACTATTACTATTACTATTACTATTACTATTACTATTACTATTACTAATACTAATACTAATACTAATACTAATATTAATATTAATATTAATATTAATATTAAATTAATTTTAGTATTATTACTTTAAAACCTAATGCAAGTTATACCTAACGGGTTTTAAAATTTGAGTACTACTAGTTAATATTTTATTATTAATATTAGATAATTTATTATTATTATTTAATAATTTATTATTGTTATTTAATAACTTTTTATTTTTTTATTTAATAACTTATTATTATTAATAACTTATTATTATGAATTTATTATTAATTAAATAATATTTTTATTATTATAATTATTATTAAATATTAACATATTATATTATTAAAATCTATTATCATCAATTAATGTATATTATATTATATTATATTATTCATTAATTAATATTTATTAATTAATGATAGCTAAATTATTATTACTATTAGTTATAATTTAATTCATTTCAGTTCAGTTCAGTTGCAGTTCAGTTCAGTTCAGTTGTTTTATGCCGAAGAGAACAGGCCATAAGGCTCTATTCTTTTGGACTGAACTGAAATGAACTGAACTTAACTGAGCTGAACTGAACTGAACTGAAATGACTGAAAATTGTGAGAGAAAACTAACCGAACTGAACTAAACTGAATTTGTCTTAACTGAAGTGAAATGAATTTTTATTAATTCAGTCCGGAAACAGAGCCTAAGTACATTTAAAAAAAATATCACCAAGTGATCACACCTTCCATGTAATATTGGTCTTGAGTTCACATCAATACTCAATACTGTTTCTTTTTAGTTTACTCACTTCAATTTGGGGAGAACCAAAGAGAAAGTCTAAAAGTATGAGATAAAAACTAAAAAGGTTGAGACAGAAACTATTAAGTGGGTTAAAATATTAAAAAGTGGATGACATGAGTCGAAAAAGAGGAGAAAGTAAATGGGACATGTTACCAAGAATAAAAAAAGCAACATCGTGTAGATTAAAAAGAAGTAGACCAAAAAAGAAAATGTGTAAATTAAAAAAAAAGAGATTAAAAAAGAAAATGTGTAGATTAAAAAAGAAACAGAGGAAATACTATATAATGAGAAATATTCCAAGATTTTTTTTTGTTATTAGAGACTAGGGGCCTGTTGTCCCCAGTTTATTTTCAGTTCAGTTCAGTTCAGTTCAATTTAATTCAGTTCGGTTCAGTTCAGTTCGGAAATGATAATCATCGCTATTAATTAGTTATAATTCAGTTCAGTTCAGTTGTTTTATGCCGAAGAGAACAGGCCCGAGAATGATTAAGTGTTGTAGACGATATCTGATTTCAGGTTTCGGGTACCATGCTCACGAGATTTTACCAACTAAAATGATGAGATATTGAGATCCATAAATATATCAACATTTTTTTGAGGAGCACAAATATATCAACATGGTTGATAGAAAGCTTTGAACTTAGAATTCAGTTATTAATAATAAAGGGACGACTTGTTCATTAATCCACTACAATCTTATTTAAAAAAAAAAAAACGACATTATTGATATTAAATGAATAAATATGATTATAACTTACAATGATTTAAATGCATAATTATAACAAACAACTTATTTCATCATTTAGTTTTTAGTAACATTCTTGCATGCAAAGTTAACACTGTATTTAAGTTGATCGCAACAATGATTTGTTACTTGTCATTTATGAGCCAAACATGATTGCAATTTTTATTATACTTCTGGATATTATGTGTGTGGTTCATCCAACGTAATTCTTTTTCTTACTTATTCAAAGGTTTTGAGATGAGCAAATAAGTAATACTTTCTTCCTCTCACAATACATGCAAAATTTCTCATTTGAACATTATTCATTAACCAACTTTGATAATCTTTTTCTCACCGTTATGTAAGAAAAAATATAGTCAAGTAAAATCTTGTTGAATTCGTCTCAATGTGAGAATCTCCAATATTAACTTTATATACTTTTTACTTAAACACAATTAGAGATATTAATGTCCAAAAAAACATGATGGAGTACATGAAAAAGCAAATATTACATATACTATGAAAGGGAGGCAACATATACTTCAAAGCCTCTTATGAATTCCATTATTGTTAATATAAAGCATTAGCTGTTTAAGAATAGCATTCTACTCCCTCAACTTTTTTTTAGCACAATCCTCCCTCCACTTTGATAAGGGTAAATTAATATAAATAGATTAAATACCATGAAACATACATAGGAGTAACAAGTAACAAGTAACAAGTGCTGATGGAACCTAGAAAAAAAGAATAAAAAAGGAATAGTATATGACAACTCTTCAAGTCTTTCAAGAGTCTGTAACACTTTTGTTGTTATGTTGTACAGTGCACACGTGTGGGCGGAAAGATGCAGAAAGAGATTGAGATATGGGGAGGATGTTGACAGTTGAATATAAATATATAATAACAACAAATTACAGTTTCCGCTCCCTTTATAATCAATCAATGGGCTAGTGCTTCTTTCTCCCCCCCCTAAACATTAATATGGATAAGTAATACTGTAATAATGCTGAAGGAATAGTATATACAATAGTACTTTTTTCTTCTTTATTGACAATTTTTTTTGTAGAGGGTATTTATAATATTTTATTGTTATAACTAGAGCAACTCTATTGTTTTGAGTGGTTATATTATTTTTTCGGCTAAAACTTTGAGCATCTATATTATCGTTGTTAGTTAGTCCGATCCCTTAAGAGCAAGCACAACCAAGAGGATTTATCATCTTCATGACACTCTCTCTCCTCTACGAGGATGATCATGTGAATGAAAAAAAAGCTTTGAGGATCCTCAAAAGGATGAGGATGGAGGAGAATCCTCTATATTTGGAGGATTGCACTTCTTGGCCAATGTATCAAAAAGTGGACGAGGTTTTCTCTCCTCATATATTCCAAGCGAATCTAAAAAGCATACTCTCTCATATTGCCTAAAATACTGTGCCTACAATAACTGAGCAGAATTTCAAAACCGGAGGGAGTAACCGGGCCTGGTGAGGAGTGAGGACTATCCTACTTTTAGATTAACATACTTCTTAACATATCTAGCTATCTATACTAATATATTAAAAGGCGTGCGGAAACAAGGAACGGTGCCACGTGACACTCTCCCTAAGGGCATTTTACTCCACGTAATTCACAACAATAAAAAAAATAGAAATTGCATAGTATAGGGTTTAATCCCAGAACCTCAAGAACATATACTAAAGTCTTAACCATTAGACCAAACAACATTTAGTGTTATCATCTTAAAGTATAATATTAATAAATGAAAATTTTCCTTACCCAGGGCGTAGCCCGGGCCTAATAACTAGTTTTGGTTTAAATTGTGAAATGTGAAAAAGGGTGCAGGGAAAATAGAAAGGTGAAATAATGTAGCTAGTGAGCTTGTGAGGTGAAACCGTGAAAGGCAGAGGAAGAGATAGGCACATGCACATGGTCATCATTCATCATTCCCAATTAGAGAGACAAGTGAAAGTAGGGAGAAAATCACAGGCTATACAATACCTATATCGATCTCTCAGTCCTGCTTCTTCTTCACATGTATGTCATCTATGCTCCTATTCAATTAACTTAATTTACTACTCCAAAGTACTATGTCAATTTTTTGGAAAAATTTCAACCCTTCGAAGATTAGTCACGTATTTAGAGAGACTAATCGAGAAATTGGTTGTATTGTGAATGTGGGCTACTTAAGCTAAGCTTTATTCTTGTTGAATTATTAAAATAAGTAAGTTAGATTAGCAAAAATAACTTGATGAGAACTGAGTTAGCTTAGTTACTTGTTTCATGATCATCGACTATTGTATTAGAGATTCTCTCTTTAACTCCGTTCTTACTTAGACATTCCCATTGTGAGAAGTATCGCCTAATGTTTCTCTCCTTAGTCCTTACCTTATCAAAAACAAATAAACACTTTTTAAATTTGAAGATTATTTTTGGTGATTTGTACATCAAAGAGAAGAGGGTTATAAAGTGTGATAAAAACATGTCTAATATCTAGGTAGTCAGCTGCAATAGTTGTATCTCGAAAAACATGTTTAATATCTAACTCGTCCAACGATCCAAAAATTTTAAGTGTATATTTAATTATTTTAGGCAACTTCTACGTAGGGATCCAATTTATGAAGATGGAATTGATGACAAGTAAATTGTTCCCTTCTACCTATATTTTATCAATTCCTTTCTCCAAGGGGAGATATATACATGAGCTTCCGCAATGAAAGATCAATTGTACTGTACTACTGTTACACGAACAATGATAGAGTGGCCCTAAGTGTTGGCAACCCTCATGGAAAAGATAGAGAGAAAGTATACTAAATACATAATTATAAGGATATTTTCTCCCACCAAAATATTGAATTTAGTTACTTTCTGTCCGTCTCTTTCATGAGGGTTGCCAACCCATAGTGTTACTGAAACATTCTCCCTGTTACACATATAATAGGTGTAACGGAGCAAGTGATCACTAGTTCACTACTACCTATATAGCATATTAGCATTAGCATTAGCATTAGCATTAGCATTAGCATCATGTAAAATGACGCACGTTCTTCAACACCGGCCTTCAATTTGGCTTGATCAGGTGGAAGTAGCTAGGTTGGGAGGCTTCGATTTCTGCGACGGGATGTTTTTTATATTTGATGCATAGGATAGGAGTAGTAAATGTTTTATTTTTAATTTTTTTTTGACATCGGGAGGAGTAGTAAATGTTAGTAGTTGGAGATATGGGGTAAAATTGAATTTGTCTATTAGGATCTCTCTTTAGGAGTCTATATTTTTTTATTCCTATTGCAAGGACTTTTTTTCCAAGGCACATTTTCTAAAATGGAAAAGTTTAATAATCAGTGAAAAGTCCATGTAAGAAAAAAAAATTAGTTTATTTATATGGGAGTTAGACAATCAATGACAAGCTAATTTGAAAAGGGGGAGCAATTTGTGATTAGGATTTATTTCATTATTTCACATAAGACAACTAACTTGTGAATCAATCAAGAGGCATAGGCAAATAATAATTATATGCTAATCACATCATTTGCACTAATCCATTAAAGCTGAGGGAGTACACTATACATGAAGCATTAGAATGCACATTTGCACGGATGGAGTTTTAAGACCATTAAATATTCTTTACAATTTGATGTGCGTATATATGTATGAAAATCTTGACCCAAATTATACAATGATTGAGCAACAAAGAGAAGTGCAATACTCCCTCTGTTTTTTTAATCATTCTCACCTTTATGTGCGCGTCTCCCAATGTACCTCTTAGAACTTAAATATCTTTCATTATATATTAGTAAAAATTATAACGATTGAATATTAATAATGTACTAATTGAGACGAATCAAACAAGACCCCCACTTGACTATATTTTTTCTTATGAATTGAAAAAAATTGAGAAGATTCTCTCTAAATATAAATAGTGCCAAGATTCCAAGTGAGAAAGATAAAAAAAAAAACAGAGGGAGTACTTATAGGAATTATGTAATTTATTTACAATTGTGTGAAAGTAGTTTGTTAGAAGTTAGTTAAAAGTTTGTTATTAGTTAATTTCAGGCTGTATATAAGCTGTTAATACAGCTCATTTTAGTGTATGAGAGTTTATTACATAAAATACATTTCTTCACTTTCTCTTCCTAAATTCTTTCTTTCTATACAAAATATATCTGAATACTTTAGTTTTCTACATGGTATCAGAGCTCAATCTCGCATTTGAGATTGAGGTTTCATTTGTTTCTTAAATTTCTTTCTGTTATTCTGCAATTTCTTGCAATTTCTTGCGAAATTTCTTGCACAGATTTTGCGAAATTGTTTAAGATCTTCTGCAATCAATTTGATTCTTGATTGTGATTTTGATTCTTGATTGTGATCATAATGGTGATTGAAGATACTAATGTGACTGGAGATTCTGTGAACTCACAATCGAACAATGGAGGTAATAATAGCAATAATGCAGGTAATTTTGATCCTTATTTCATCGCAAATTCGGATAATCCTACATCATCTTTAGTTGCTGCTGTTTTTACTGGTGTGAATTTTGTTCGATGGAGTAGAAATGTTAAGCGTGCTTTAGTTGCTAAAAACAAAGAAGGATTTATCAATGGTGAAATATCAAAACCAGCTGTAACTCATAAAGATTATCCTAAATGGAAACGTGCTGATTTTATGGTTGTTAGCTGGATTTTGAGTTCTATGAACAGTGATTTAGCTGATGATTTTGGATATATTGATACTGCTGTGGATTTGTGGAGTGAATTAACTGAGAGATTTGGACAATCTAATGGTCCATTAATCTATCAGTTGAAGAAAGAGATTGAGAATCTTAATCAAGAAAACATGACTATTGTCACATATTATGGTAAGTTGAAGAAATTGTGGGATGAAATGCAATGCCTAAGAGCTTTCCCTTCATGTACTTGTGGAGCTTTAAGCAAGTGCATCTGTTTTTTCCTGAAAAAGATTGCTGAATTTGAAGAAGAAGATAAGATGATGAAGTTTTTACTTGGTTTAAATGGAGGTTTTGACAGTACTGTTACAAATGTATTGTCCATGGATCCTCTGCCTAGTATCAATAGAGTATTCTCTATTACTCAACAAATAGAGAAACAAAAGGAGGTGAGTAGTATTGCTGTTGAGAGCAGTGCTATGAACAGTAGTGCAATGGCTGCACAGACTTACAAAGGTGGACAGTTTCAAAGGATTACTAATGGTCAAGGAAGGAAAGATTGGAGAGAGTTAAAGAAGGAGAAAATGCATAAAACGTGCACTCATTGCAAAGGGAAGGGACATACTGCTGCCCAATGTTTTAAACTCATTGGTTATCCTGATTGGTATAATTCAATCAAGGCTTCTAAAGGATATCGGTATAGTGGAGGCGGACTTGCTTTGCTCATGTGCATTCAAGCTGCTAATATTGGAGAAGATAGTCCTCTTGATGATGCGGTTGGTGATTCTGGAATGGTGAATAGCGAAATGCTGAATGCTATTTGCCAAGAGGTTATGAAGGCTATGAAGGGTAAACAGTCACAAACTGGTGATGCCAGTGGAGCTACTTGTTCTTATGCAAACTATGCAGGTACAATTTCTCATTCATTCAATTGTACTGTGAGTAAAATGCATGATGAATGTGTGTGGATTGTGGATTCGGGAGCATGTGATCATATGACATATGATGAAAACATATTGACAAACAAAAGGAATCTTAATAAGTCTATTAAGATTGGTTTGCACGATGGGACTCGAGATAAATGTTGACATTATAGGTGATATTGTTCTGAGTGATAAATTAGTGTTGTCTGATGTGTTGTTAGTTAAGGGATTCAGACATAATTTGTTGTCCATTGGTAGATTAATTGAACAAACTGGTGTTCAAGTGAAGTTTACTAGAAATGGGTATGTTTTCCAGGACCCTTCTAGTTCTGTGCTGATTGGTGCAGGGAAAAAGACAAATGGTCTCTACTATTTTGTCAGAAATACAGACAACAAAGCTTCAATAGTCAAGAATACAGAAGGTGAAGGAAATGAGTGTCAGCATCCTAGTTGCAACACAGTAGCCAGTATAGTTAATGATGGTGTAAATAAATGATGTGAATATGACTAGTTTGCCAAATAAGACAGCTACTAGTGTCATTCAAAATAAAGTTGATAATAAAAGTCAACTAGATCTTCTTCATGCTAGATTGGGACATCCTTCTTTGTCCAAAATGAAGCATGTTAATGCTTGAGTATTGTAAGGGCATTACGAGAATATAATTGTGGTGTTTGTTACAATTCTAAGCATCATAAATTTCCTTTCACTTTGAGTGATAGTAGAGCACCTGAATGTTTTGATTTGATACAATTGGATTTGTGGGGATCATATAGAGTTAGAAGCTTGGATGGTGCTTCTAATTTTTTAATTGTACTTGATGAGCACAGTCGAATTACCTGGACTTATCTTCTACATAATAAGATGCAAGTAGAAAAGGTTGTTGCTGAATTCTTATCTATGGTGGAGACACAGTTTAATAAGAAGGTTAGAAAGATAAGATCGAGATAATGGCACTGAGATTGTGAAAGACTCTTGCAGAAAGTTATTTGCAAATAAGGGTATTTTGCATGAAAAGAGTGCTCCATATGTTCCTCAACAGAATGGTAGAGTTGAGAGAAAACATAGGAGTCTTCTTGAAATTGCCAGAGCTTTGAGATTTCATGCAGGCCTTCCAAAGAAGTTCTGGGGAGAATGTATTCTCACAGCAACTCATTTGATTAACAAACTTCCTTCCAAAGTCTTGAATTGGAAAACTCCCTTTGAGGTAATGTTTCACACTCTTCCTGTTTATGATAAACTCGAGTTTTTGGCTCGTTGTGTTTTGCCTACAATATGAATGTTAAGAAAGATAAATTTGATTCTAGAACAAGAAAATGCTTGTTCATTGGATATCCTTTCGGATACAAAGTTTTTAAGCTTTATGATCTTGATACACATCTTGTGTTTGTATCAAGAGATGTTATTTTCTTTGAAACAATATTTCCATATAAGAAGGCTATCTCAGAATCTGTTTCTTCAGTTCCTTTACCTACTCAAATAGTTCAGTTTAGTTCTGAAGATTTGAATTCTAACACTCTTTGTGATTCTAATTCACATAATTCCTCTTCTATCATTTATTCTCAGAATCATCATATTTCTTCTGAGTTTAATACTCTTGATAATTCTGTAAACACTACAACCAATTTCATTCCTAATTCTTCTTCTCTTAATGATCATTCATCATCTACTTCTGCTACTTCTTTCAATCCTGTTTCTGTTACACATCCTGCATCAGATCATGATGCTATTCCTGAAATTCACCCTGTTGTTGTTCCTAGACAATCTTCCAGAGCCATAAAACCTTCTACTATTTTCCAAGATTTTGTGGGTGGATATATTCCTCATATGCATATATCTAATCTAAGCACTGGTGAATCTAGTGAATCTCTTTCTTTTTCTGTTAGTTCTTCTCCTATTGAACCTAAACATTATAATCAAGCAAAAAATGATGAAAATTGGGT
Source organism: Beta lomatogona (assembly GCA_947646795.1). Lineage (NCBI taxonomy): Eukaryota > Viridiplantae > Streptophyta > Magnoliopsida > Caryophyllales > Amaranthaceae > Beta > Beta lomatogona. Next base: position 2,337,279 of record CANSNZ010000957.1, on the reverse strand, counting down.
TCTTGCAATGGAAAAAGAAATTCTTGCTCTTGCGAGTAATGATACATGGGAACTTACATCTTTGCCACAAGGTAAAAAGGCTATAGGATCCAAATGGGTTTATAAAACAAAATTAAATCCAGATGGTACTATAGAGAGACATACGGCAAGATTAGTTGCAATTGGATATCAACAAGTTGAGGGTCAAGCCTTTACTCAAACTTTTTCTCCAGTTGCTAAGTTAGCTACTGTGAGAACAGTTATTGCTCTTGCTGCTATGAAAGGTTGGCACTTATGTCAACTAGATGTCAATAATGCATTTATGCATGGTTTTATTGATGAAGAAGTATATATGCTTCCTCCTGCTGGTTACACCAAGGCAAAACCAGGAGAAGTCTGCAGACTTAAAAGGTCAATCTATGGGTTAAAACAAGCTTCTCGTCAATGGAATAAAGAGCTGAGTAAGTTTTTGAAGACTTTATATTTTCAACAATCCAAACAAGACTATTCTCTGTTTACCAGAACTCATGATGGAGAGTTTTTGGTGATTCTAGTTTATGTTGATGATATGATGGTAACTGGCACTTCTTTGTCTCAAATTGAAGAAGTAAAAGAGTTTCTTGCTCCAATTGAAAGACATCCACACTTATCTTGAACTGAGCTTTTGGATCAAGCATTTACAATAAAAGATCTTGGTCAGTTGACTTATTTTCTGGGCATAGAAATACAAAGAAATGAAAAAGGTATTTTTCTTTCTCAAAGAAAATATATCAAGGATATTCTTATTGATTCTGGTATGGAAGATTGTGTTGCTGCTTCTGCACCTTTATCTTGTGGTCTCAGATTGTCTACTGAGGTGGGTGAGTTGCTTTATGAACCTGATATTTACAGAAGGCTTGTAGGAAGACTGCTGTATTTAGGGATTACAAGACCAGATTTGTCTTACTGTGTTCAACATCTTAGTCAGTTTGTTCATTCTCCAAGAGTGCCACATTTAAGAGCTGTTCTTCATGTTCTTAAATACTTAAATGGCACCTTGGATACTGGCTTATGGTATTCTGCCCATTCTCATTTTCAGGTCACTGCAAACAGTGATGCTGATTGGAGTTCCTGTTAATTCAGTAGTAGGTCTCTCAGTGCCTATGCTGTTTTTCTTGGTTCAAATTTGATTTCATGGAAAACGAAGAAGCAACAAAGTGTAAGTAAATCTTCTGCTTAAGCTGAATACAGAAGTATGTCAGCTACAGCCAGTGAGCTTGTGTGGGTACAAGGTTTACTTCAAGATCTTCAGGTAGCAATCTCTTTGCCTGTCACTTTGTATTGTGACAACACTTCAGCAGAGCATTTAGCTCAAAATCCCATGTTTCATGAAAAGACTAAACATCTTAAAAGGGATATGCATCATGTGCGTGAACAAGTTGAATCTGGTTTCATTCAAACTGCTCATGTATCAAGTGCTAAACAACTTGCAGATCTGCTCACTAAACCTCTTGCTTCTTCTCAGCATCAAGTGTTATCTGCCAAGCTTGGACTTATGTCTAAGGTCCAGCTTGAAGGGGGAGTATAGGAATTATGTAATTTATTTACAATTGTGTGAAAGTAGTTTGTTAGAAGTTAGTTAAAAGTTTGTTATTAGTTAATTTCAGGCTGTATATAAGCTGTTAATACAGCTCATTTTAGTGTATGAGAGTTTATTACATAAAATACATTTCTTCACTTTCTCTTCCTAAATTCTTTCTTTCTATACAAAATATATCTGAATACTTTAGTTTTCTACAGTACTACATAGAATTGGGAAACGTGCCCCAACTAATATCAATTAGATCTTTAGCTTGGTTGTTTTTTTTTTCCTAATATATATGCCCATTTATAGGGACATGCATATAGATCTTTCAATTTCAATAATCAACGATTGAAAGAAGCAAAAATATATTATGCATGTTAAGAAGATCAGGAAGTAGATCGAAGTATCAAAATGCCATGTACACCACCGACGCTTTGCACGGGGTTTACCGATCCCCTGTAATTAATAATTAAGTGCTAGTTTGTTGAAGTATCTAGGATGAGAATCCAATATAATATACTTTATTCGTCCTATGTAATTATTATACCTTAGGTCTATTCTTTTAACTTATTTTTACTTAACTGAATATATTTGAAGACACTACGACTTTATTAGTCCTTTTATTAGACCTAATATGAATTTGTTAGACCTTATTTTTTGAGTGTGTCAAATTTATATTTTCTTATCTTTGCTTAAACTGAACTTATGACCTTATTAGAACTTAAATTTTCTTATGAGGACTAAAAAACAAGGTGAACTAATCAACTGAATAGACCATCTGGCTTTCAAGTTTGACAGCACATGACTTTGACCACACACTGATATATTTATTATCTAGTTAATTAGTAAGAAATATATATAATTTAAATTTATGAAAATGTACATTAAAACTAATCCAACAACGTAATCCATGGTAACATTTATTTTACACTATGAAATAATTATAAAAGAGCGGAGGAAGTATGTAGATCATGAAAGTAATTATGTACGAATCGTATCATAATCTAGATACACTCATGCATATAGTCAATAAACTCATGTATTTGTGTCGCTATAACTTGCTGAAGCACGATATTCTTTCTACCACTAGGAACTAGGGTAACTTAATATCAAGAGTTTTTTAAAATATAATAAAAAAAATAGTTCTAAATTTTTCGAAGACATACTAGTATAAACTATAAGTAAAAAAAATTCTAAAAACTTGAAAAATAACCACTTTGTATCTCTATTATATATGGGAACTCTTGAGGATTTTGGTATCCACCTGAGTTCCCTAAAATATCCTTTATGTTTTTATTACTTCAAGATAACTAATGAGGGCAAAAAGTAATATAACTTTTTTTTTTAAAAAAGCTCTAATGTAACTGCTAGTATTTTTCCCCTAAAAAACTACCACATTTTTTTAGTGAAAGTAACTTCACGATTTTTTAAAACAAAAGAAAGCGTATGCAATATCACCACGATTTTCGCGCGCGCATCGCGTGCAAAAAATACTAGTATTAAATAACGCAAACGACTGGTGCTTGGAATTTGGAACCCTCTACAGAGACGTCGGCCAACATGAAAACAAAATAATAAAGATCACTGACTCTAACCACCAAATTCCACTTGTTTAGATCTCCTCATGTATAATTTGAACCATATTTACAAAACAATCGTTGCTCATAATTAGGTACTTCGTTCATTTTTATTCTTTTCGGGTGGTACGGTCTTACTACTATTTTTATAATGGTAAAGGAAAAAGTCTTTTGACTTGTTTTTGAGCAATTTTTTTTATGGTGAATCTTTGCATCTTTACGATTTTCCGTTGCATCTTTCCTTATTGGAAAATTCCATGTAGCACTCGTATGGTTTTAACTTGTATTCGCGGCACCATTATTTTGCTAAAGTTCTGTTAAAATTGTTAGGTTCAACATTTTTTTTTTGCAAGTATTGAACTTTTTAGATAATCTTGCAAATTTCAGGTTTTTCGGCGAAAAAGCACTTAGACCTAGAAAATAATATTTCTTGCCATAATAATAATAATAATCCAAATCATGCTTCATTCTATTTGTTTCCTTTTTATTCTTTGATCTAGAACTTTTTAGATAAGAGTTTACTCCTTAAGCTATACACACAAAATTTTATGCTCTCACAATTAATCGAAATGTCCTTGGTATGTGGTTATTTTTTGGTACAATGTTAATTAATCAAAACGCATTTCTAATATGTGCGTGGTTAGTTTTGGGCAACATTTTAAATTTTGAGGCGCTCATAGTCTATCATCATATTACATCGGAGAGATGGAAGTTTTACGTCTATAAAGGACAATTACTACGAGGCCGTGTGTGTTGTGCACATAGGAGGTGATTATTATTCCTTAAGCCACGAGATTTTGCCTAATTACTCAAGCTTATTCTTATGATTATTGTTACTAAACATATTTCCTACAGATTATTATGAAACAAGATAATCAAGTGCATGAGTGGGCTGCGACTTACATCAAGCTGAGGGGAATGAGTTTGTCATGGTGTGGCACAAAAGTTTTGATTGGATAGTGACTAAAAGAAAAGCGAGAATCCGTGTAGAGATCCGTGGAAAGGGATTGGACAGAAAAGCACGCAAATTTTGACAAATTCTAAGAAATAATTATATGCCTATATAGTACTACACACTCGTATCATTCGTGTATTGGTTTGTAATTTTGCATGAAACCTATCATTATATTATTGTTTCATTCATTAATTTATATTCATGTAGAATATATGATTCATAATAGTATAACATGGAAAGGAAACATGTGGTAGCAATTGTAGTCGACGACTTCATCTCTTCTCCTCAAAACCATCCGTACATCCCATAGTAAGGACAAGTCTTCACCTAAATTAAAGTTTAGCAATTTGACAACTTCTTCTTTTTTATCAAACACATAGGTAGACATATATTATGCACATACATTAATACACATGGCATATTTATAGGGTTTAGAGATGACATAATTGGGTCATGATACAATAGCCACATCATAATAAAGACTCGATGGAGATATATATTATCTGGCACAAAGCTCTGTTGAGTCTTGATGCATTGGATTGTGCATGGCACAAAGCAAAATTAGTTTATTAGTTGATCAGGACTTAATCCTCAAATAATTTATATTAGCTTTGGAAAGAATTATTAGCCTATGTCCAAAAAGAAAGTTTTGAGTACAACTCAGACCATTTAGGTGATTTTTATGATAAAACGTTATCAAAGTCAATTTATAAACGAGTCAATTACTTATATAAAAAATTGATTTGATATTATATAAATTTTAAAAAACTGAAGTTAATAATTTCAGTATTAGCTTTGGGAGTTTTAAAGTGAATACTAGCTCCTATGTCATGAACTCACAATGTAATTATATAATAAATTTTGGGTTGATTTGTACTCGTGCATGTTCTTATCATACTAAGGGTGTGATCTATTCAACTTAATTTTGCCCATCTGAACTTATTAGACCTTATTATTCCTTATTAAACTAAACTTATTTTAATTTGTGAATGTATCAAGCCTTGTTTTTGTTTATCATCGCTGAACTGAACTTATCTAAACTTATTAGACCTTATTAGTCTTTATTTAAACTTATCTGAACTTATTTTTTTATAAAGATTATTGAAAATAAGGTGAACAGAACCGACCATAATGCTTACATTCATACCAGGCCATGCCATACTAACTGGCTTCTTAAGTCTAAGGCTTTGTATATGCTGCTTAACGAGAGTCGTAAAGCGCTTACAATTTGCATAGAAATAGTTCTTCAAGGCTTAGAGATACAAAGCAATATTAAAATTTTACTGTTACTAGTATAAAAAGAAAAAGCAAGGAGGATAAGGTACCTATATTATGGTAAAAGAAAAAGTAAACTAATCACATGTGACCAAAAGAGTAAGGCTGAGGAAGGGAGGAAGGAAGGTTGGACGAGAAGATAGAGACATATGATATGATCATATATATGAATGATATAACTGGGAGGGGAACCATAAAGCAAATCATGAATACAAAAGAAACACCACTATGTTTGCACACAATGACCTTGAATATTAAAGATGCATGCATGCAAGTATACAACTATGCAATTAAGTATAAGATAACAGATTTCTCATATAATACTTATGTCACATAACAATACAACTCTAATATATTTTTGGAAAAATAGAACGATAGGTTTATAAAATTGTTTGATTGGTTAATAAAAAAAATTGGGGTTTTTACAGCAATAAAAAGTAGTTAAACTACATAAGATATACAACAATTAGCTATGATATTCTTCGAAAAAGCGGCACAATATTCTTATATAACAGTAGCATCAGAACAACAAATCATGATAGAGTTACGTGTTATATAAATTTTAGAAAATTTCGCTTTCATCAATACAATGTTTTTCCACTAAGTTTTCTTTTCTATCCGTTTGGATTTTAATGAGTAGGTATATGAATATCATATATGTATGATAAAGAATTATAAGTTGAAAAGTTTAGGGCAATGTACATCTAAAAATCCATCCATTTGCACGAGTGCCAGTGTGTTGTTGGTTTGTGCTTCACTGTCCCACTGACTTTTGTTGATAAATTTCGCCCCCACAAAACCAAACTCGCTTCCCTTTGTGAGGTGAGCTATAGCTTAATTAGCAATTGTCCAAGGGAGTCACCATATTGTATTCATTTCCAATACTTCTCCCTTATCCCCTTTCCCTTTCATGCTTGTGCATCATTTTGGCTCTATAGATGGATCATTTTGGAAAAATCTTCCTATCAAGTCCTTCTATAACCATTTATAAATTAATTATTAGCATAATTGATTGATGTGAAATATGTGATTAATTAGTGTAATGATTTTCCACGCAAGTTATGCTTTATGAAACTTTCTAGGTGATTTGTGTCGTTTTGTCTCTTACATGTATTTGGATTGTTTACATTTCAACATTTTGGATTTGTGTAATTTTAGACTAAATTAATTTAACACTTACATTGTATAGCTTACTATAGTTATCTTTCTATTTTATTATGGAAAGTATCGAGAAGTATTAAAATGGGGTTTTTTATCTGATATCAAATCATTTATATCGCATACACTTACCTGATATAATATAGGAATTCGCAAAATTGAAGAAAGAGAAAAATATTTGGTTTAAGAAGATAGCCTATAGACCAAACTAAAGTCCAGCTAGTCAGCTACCATTGGAATTCAAATCGATAAATTTAAAGAAGTTCAAACCTAATTAGAGGGTGTATTAAGTTTTTCTCCCATAAAATGACCAGAGTCACATGTAGTGTTTAGTAAACAATATTGTTTTAGCAAGTTTAAAATGCTAGATGTACTTATCCAACAAGACCAACAAGGGAGAGGTTCCAAATACAAAATATGATTTCCGAGTTATTGAGGTTGTTGTAAGCTCATGGACAAATATAAGAAGAGTACGCAAATTAAAACCGCTTCCTCACAAAGACTGGGAGAGAAAATTTGTTGGAATGACATATTGCCATAAAAATCTTTTACTATAGAGATTTACAATAGCTTTACTTCAGTGACTTGAATCACACCTCATACTTTTGAATCGACCATGTTTTTGCCTTGGAAATTAAAAATTATGTTAAACTAATTCTTGTATCCTTAATTCCTTGTTAGCTTTTTGAAAGTGAAAGAAGTCTAAGACTAGCAAACATGTCATGCATAATTTCGGGCTTTTATTTCTCTTTATGTCAATATCTCAATATCTAAACCATTAGAACTTTCAATAGTTTGGTCACAAAAGTTATGATTTGCATATAATTAGGAATGGCGACGGGTCAGATTTGGACCGGATTATGTATAATCCGACTCCGGACAAGAAGTCAGATTTTAAATCTGACTCCGACTCCGACATCCGACCCCGATATTCCGACTCAGATCCTACTTAAAATCCGAACATCCGACTCCGATAATCCGAATCCGATCTGACTTAAAATCTGAACATCCGACTCTGACTCCGACTTTGTTTTGCAACGGTTTTATATTACGAAAAAAATCTTGTATATATTTCAAAATATAGTTAAAAATCTTCCAAAGTATATTATTAACTAAAATTAATTATTATAAATGATATGATATGTGTATTATGGCTATATATATCTTTTGCCACATACATTTTATATAGCATACATAAAATAATCTTAATATAATATAAGACCAATGTCTTGAAAGTTAAAATTAAAGTTAGAGTATACATATGTAATACATTAATATAAAAAAAATAAGACTAATTGCCTCAAAGTCTGAGTCGGGGTTGGATTATGTCGGACATCCGTCGGAGTCGGATCGGATGAGTAGAATTTTTTATGAGATCCGACTCAGGGTCGGATTTTTTCAACGGAGTCAGATGCGGATTTTGTTTTTCTCGGAGTCGGTTCGGATTTTTTGCCTCGGAGCTGATCGGACCAGGGTCGAATCCCGACTGGATTGCCATGCGAACAAACTTAAATATTGTAGAACGACCATATAGTTAAATGTTTGACGGTGATCTGAGCCAAGTAAAAGGTATACTGCAACAATGCAATTCACACTTTCCTAGGAAAAATAGTGGGGGCCTTTTTTCCATATAAAAATAATCCTATTACTAAGTGACTTATGCAAGTTACAATAACTTTTTCCCTTTTTCCCCTTTTTTGAATGATAAAATTTCCGTCAGTTTGCATTTATTCATCTATCATCTAGTGATGGTGCTTGGCTCGACACAAAATTAAAGTGGAGGGGAGAAAAATTGAGGGGGTGGGTGGAAATTTGGCTTTTTTTACATAAAAGATGGACTGCACGTGTGGTTTGAAATGGCAGAAGTAGTAAGGTGCATTTTTGTAAGAATCTTCGTGCACTTTGTTGTTCTTATGTGACAATAATATAATACTTGTTCTTTTATCTTATTTTTGATGAATAGAGCAATATATTTGTTGGATTTCGTTCTTTGCTTTGGGTGTTGTTCCCTAATAATTTTTATGCATGATTCATCTCTTCTGAGTTCTGACCAATATATTGATATATTACTATATCTAGTTGATTTGGTTTGACGGAAATCGGTGATACACACTTATTGAGTTATGCCAACAATTTTCATGCCGTCACCAATGCAATAGATCGGAGTAAGTAGTAACTCAGCATTGTACTCCCTACATTCTTTGTTTGGTCGTTTAAAATGGTGGGTTAGAATTTGCGGGGAGTTGGAAATTTATCTTTTTAAAGGACGAATTGCTATATTTTTCCTTCCTATTCCAACCTAATTCCACTTTCCTTCTTCCACACATTATCTACCTTCCATTTTATTCTTTATGTTCTCTCTAACATTCTTTTTTGAGCAAATGCATTAACTTTTGGTACAAGGAACTAAATCAGTGATTGATCACTAATGTACAACTGTGTTCTCCTCTTATAATTGTTATTATATGAAAATTAACTTTTGGTTGAAAGTGTTTTCCACCCAACAAGCAAATGGAGTCTAATAGTATTCTCAGAAAGATTAGTTTTTGATTCAATATTTGCGGGTCAAGTGCTAGGGAGTAGAGATGGCAATGGGTCCTGGACCTGACCCAGACCCGCTAGGACCTGACCCATTTATAAGTGTCTGGTCAAGACTTTTTAGACCCAATGGGTCTGGGTCGGGTCTACATGTGTCGGGTCTGGCTCGGATCCACATACGTTAGACTCCACCCGCGGACCCATATATATACAAAAAGGAAATTTAGCTAAACTCTAAGGTTTTATGAGTTGTGATTTTGTGAACTCGTTAGTGTTGTGACTCCATTTAATACTTATACCTTTGTAAGTTGTAACATTTGAAGATTTTTTGAGTTATTTTCTAAAATTTTGTTTAGATAATGCTTTACCCATGGATGCAGAACCTATATATTAGGGCGAAACAATTTACATAGATTCAAAAATGTGATGAAAACTAAAAACTAAGAAAGGACCCATTGACCCAATTAGGATCGTACGGACTCGCTAGACCCAGCAGATTTGGGTCTGAAAATTCTAGACCCAACATGTTTGGGGGGGTCTGGGTCCGTAAAAAAGCAAACAGGTCTGGTCTAGGTCAAGGTGGCCCTGACCCAGACTCGACCCATTGCCATCTCTACTTGGGAGTAGAGACGATCCTCATCCCAATACCCTCATTTGACAAGTTTTGAACCCAAGACTTCTACAATCTAAGTAATTAGAAGTTTAACCAAGTGGACCAAACCTTACTTATTTTGCCAAAAGTTAACTTATATACTTCCTCCGTCCCTGTAGATCTGAACAATTGTTCGGACACGTATTTTAAGGTAATAAGTTGTAGTGTGGTTAAAATATTATTTTATTAAAAAGTAGATGTGATAGGAGTTGGTGGGATATTTTTTGTATCGAAGAAGAGAGAAACTTAGATAGTTATTTTTATTGATAAAGTTAGAGTATGGGCCAAAAGGTTGTAAGAAAGGTACTATGATAATAGTAGGGTCATGCCTAAAATGAAAGTGTTCAAATTAATCTGGGACGGACGGAGTATATATGATATAAGTAAAGGGTTTTTGTATTGGCTTCCCCTTAGCGGCATATCTTCATTATTTAAAATCTCATAAACGTAATAAGCCTATAAAAGTATACCCAAAATAAGAAACGTCTAAATTGGTTAAGGAAACCCGAACATTTCCTCTTTCTGGCTGCCTCCTCTCCCTCTCCAATTTTCTTTCTAGGATTTCTAATTTTCTTGATCTTCCAGGCAGGAAATAATCTAATTTCTTCGGAAATAATACCATTTTCGACCCTTGTCCATCGTTTTTAGGGTTATTATCTTCTTTCATACTTTCTTTTGTTTTGTTCTCTCATATGTGAGAGTTTTTCTCCCTCTTTTTGGTGGGTTGTTTCTCATCTTTGTATGAGTTTTCTTGTTTTCGTGGTGTTAATAATTTGGAACATGATCAGGATCTATGAGGATTTAGGATTTTTCAGCAATTCGTGACTTGGAACAATTATATCAGAAAATCATATTGTGAAGGTCTCTAATTCGAAAGATACAAAGACATCGAAATACACTACTCGCGTTAAGCTTGAAGCGGTGGAGTTGGAGCTGTGCTCGAGTATGCTTAAATTTAATTGGTTCCATTGTGAAAATTGTTGTGATTTGCTAAATCTGTATTTTTCAGATCTTAATTATCATTGTATATGTCGTATAACTTATTTTTAATGATTTCTTTTCTTCCCGTCGCAAAAAGAAAATTGGTTATAAGACTATCTACGGACCAAGAACGCGTATGTGTGGCACAAGGGTGCCATATGCTACACTTGAATCCAATGGCTCAAACTCCCCAGGATATGGATGTATAGACTGTGCCAACCTTCCTAAATCCTAAGCCCTCAACAAGATCTATATAGTAGCGATAGAATTCAAGATTTCAAATTGATCTACCAATATACTTAATTAATCCAGCAAAGACCTAGAATACTTGGTTTAATTGGTAGGGTTTAAGGTGACAATTTTAATTGTTATTAGTTGTGGTTTTTAAAGGTGGATATCTCCTTTATCAATCTCCTGGCTCCTAAGGGTCTAATCTACAAATTGTACTGATTTACCAATGCTAAGTTCGGATTTGACACGGTTCTTTTCCCTAACATATTTTGAATTATATTTCTTCTATTTTTTTATTACTTGCACCATTTCCTATTTTTGGAAATTCTCTATTACTTACATCGTTTCTACTTTTATTAATATACTTCCTCCGTTTTTTTTTCTATTGCAACAACGAGATTTGTACACTATTCACTCACCACTCTTTAACTATCTATTGTGATTTTTACGTAAGGAAATATATAGTCATGTTGGGTCTTTTTAGATTCGTCTCGATGTATACTTTTAAAATATCAAATTTTTGATAATTTTTACTAAAACGTAATTAAAGATATTAATAGTTGAAGTTATGCATTGGCAAGCGTGAAAATTCTATTGTTGCAATAGAAAAAGAACGGAGGAAGTATTATTTATTTCTCACTCCTAACACATGAGGTTAGGGTTGTTCATAAATATCCGACCCGGTCGACCCGATCTGTGATCCGTTAGATTCGATCCGGTTTTTCGGATATCCAATTCGATTTTTTAGTTTTTATATTTCGGATCGGATATCCGAAAATTTTCGGATCAGATATGAATCGAAAATTTTCGCTTTCGGATATTCGAAAGTATCGAAACATGGGGATTTTTTGGATATCCGATCCGAAATATCTGAAACTTATTTTATGAACTTTTCATTTAAAAAATTCAATATTTTCGTTTTTGGATATCCGATCCGCAATTTCGGATATCCAATTTTTTCTGATTGGATTTGGATTGCATTTTCGATCCGAAATTTTCGGATATCTGACATTTCGGATTGATCGGATATCTGAAATGAACACCCCTACTAGTAGAAAAACGACGATTTGCATCTCACCATCTGCGTCGCACAACAGGACAAACGTCGCAGAAGACTCATTTGCGTCGATGCAACAGGGAATCGACGCAAAAGACGACCTATGTGCGTCTTATTTAACTAGAGTGCAACGCAAGACAGCTATGTGCGTAGGATGGGCCAAAAATGCGACGCACATAATAGAAGCTATGTGCGTCGCATGAAGACCACGGTGCGACGCAGTTGTAAATTCGCGAGCCAAAATATAGAAGCGCGTCGGATGGGCTTGAGAAGCCGACGCATATTGCTAAGCCCAACCCGCTTTTTTCCCCGTGTAATATTTTTTGGACTTTAATTTTCCCTCAAACCTACTTTCTTATTCTCTCATCCTCTCATCAGCCGTTTTATATCCTCTCTCTCTCCAACTCCTCTCATTTTCATTAATGCAGAGAATCGAAAATTGCATGAAAGAGAGAAGAAGAAAGAGAAAAAGGAGGAGGATGCATCGCACCCGTTACTTCCTTCACTAGTCCTCGTGATGCGTGCCGCTTCGCTTCCATTTTCGGCTAGAGAATCTTCAGCGGCGAACGGCGAACCTGCATCAGCGCTATGACAGGTTAGAATTTCGTTTGACGTTCATCAGCGTTTTTCAATTTCGTTTTTTCATTTTTAGATCTGATTTTCTATTTTAGTTTCAAATTTGAAAATTCGTTTTTTCATTTTCAGATCTGAAAAATAAGAACTTTTATATCTGATTTTTTGTTTGTTTACTTTTTTGGCATTTGAAAAATAAAAACTGACTTAGTTCATGCAGTGTAGGGTTTGTCTCTAATCTTTAATTTTCAGGAAATTTTAGTTCTTTTTAGTTAACTGATGGGTTTACTTGTTATTTGTATCAGATTTTCAAGAAGTCTACAGCAGTGCAAAGTTGAAGAATGAGATTTTCAAGCAAGGTTCCAGAATTTAGGTTTAGTTTTCATTTATTAGGAAGTTTGTAAGTTACTTTCAATTTTTTTTTCTGGTAAAATTTGTAAGCAATATGTGTAAATTACATTTTTTTAATGAAATTAAGTTGCTTTCATCTTTTCTTTCTCGATTTTCTTGTGGATACTGGATTTGTTTTTTTTAATGAAATTGTTCCATGTTTGGATACTTCTTTGTTTGTTTCGGTTTTTTGTTTGGATACTAAATTGAACTATTATCATTGTTTAACATAACACAGTACCTCACCCATTTGGACTAGTAGTAGTCATAGGCTACTGCAAACTTCACCGTGTTTAGTTGAGTCTAGACCTCATGTGCGCCGCACATTGCACTACATGCGACGCAAATGAATTTCATTTGCGTCGCATGTAGTGTTATGTGCGACGCACATGAGTGAGCTGGGCTGCTGGCTTGGCCATCTGCGTCGCACTTTACTCTTCATGCGATGCATATGAGTCTTTGCTGCTGTGACAGGGGCGAGGAGTCATCTGCGTCGCATGAAGAGTAAAGTACGACGCAGATGGCTACCAACTGCGTCGCGTCGTTGTCCGACGCAAATCCTGTATCCTGATCTGCGTCGAGGCCTTTGCCGTCGGACCCATGTCCGACGCAAATAGGCACCTCGCATCCGACGCAAATTGTCTATTCTGTACTAGTGAGCTCCTCTCACCTTAGTCCTTAAGTAAAAGGAAACGATGCAAGCAATAAAAAACTGAAGAAGCCTTTAGCAAAGTGTGATGGAAGAGGATACAAAAATGGATGGGTTCTAAAGGCTCATCTAATGATTTTGAGAGGGTTGTAGTACTGTGATTATCAAATGATTCAAAAGGCAATAGTTTCGTAAGAAGGTACTGTATAGTATCTATCAAGATTTAAATATGTTTTACCATATTTAGATGACAAGCAATATGCATGACAGTCTTGGAGAGGAAGGTTGAAAGATCTGATGGTTTAACAAGTAAGATATGGAAAGGCATTAAAATTCGTAACCAGCAATATGCATCAGTCTTGAAGAGATAGGTACAACTTTTTTTTGGTGTTTATAAATAATCCAATCCTCTGCTCCGTTTTTCCGAAATCCAAGGTAAGGAGGAGAAATTGAGAAACATGGATCTTTATTTATTTATTTTTTTGAGGGGAGGATATTTATTCTTTTTTATTTGAGGAGCAAGAACGTTGTTATAATAAGAGATATGGAATTAAGTTCCGTTCTGTTGGATTAAGAGAAACTAAATTGAATTGAACTGCAAGAAAGTTGAACACGAGAGAGTGTCTTAACTGAACTGAACTGCGAAACTGAACTGAAATGAACTAAAAATAAGTCCTCAAGAACAGGGCCTTATATGAGCCAAAGTTGGGCAATCTAGGATAAGGAATTTTTTTTAATACCAAAATAGCTAACAGTGTAGAAGTATGGAGATAAACAAATGAAAAACAAAAAAGTAGGAAAGAATGGAAGAACTTTAATTTTATGTGTATACATGATTTCTTTTAGTTGACTTCATGTGTTTGGGATTTGAATGATCGATGTAAAATGAATTGATCTGGACTTGAAACATAGTCAAATTAAGGTAATTTGATTTTAACCCTGATAGAATTTGATCCAATCTATAGTTAATATATATCATCGATGTTCGTGATTAAAATTTGACAACATACCTAGATACCATATGACTGTATATAAGTCCATAACGACCGCCCGAATATATTTATATAAACTGAATTGATTTAGACTAGCTATTTTGAACATATTGTATCCCTAAGATACACACTTAAAGAGTCCGAGGCACTCTCAAATCTCGTAGACCTCCACACAGCTCCACTACCGATAGCTTCAATATCAAGAGATTTCCCTTCCTGGTGCTTCAACCACCTCGTCCTTTATCAGCTATTAAAGCAACCTCTTTTTTCGATAGAAATTCTAAAGCATCTTGCATCCATACACAACCCTAATGATGGACATAGAGCAGATTTAAGGATAGATTATACAATTTAAATGAAAAGAATTAAAGCATACAATATATTAGGGGAGTTTAATTATCAACAAACAGCCTTGCCATCAGTGTGTGCTTCCAACCAACATATCGCAAAAAGATTCCTAGCCTTTGTTTTTGGTTCCACTATACCCCTTCCCCATGTGTTAAGGTCCCCATTGCTATTTGTTGTGTGCTAGTTTTTGCTTATATTGCTTGTCTTGGCTGTTAGTTTATATATTCCTTGTGCTTCTTTAATTTGCATTAATTTGTCTAAATATTTTCTTCAATTCATAGTTAACTAGTGTTTTGGCCCAGGCAATGCCTCGGGTCAGTTATAATAAACAAATATGTTATTATTCTTAAATTCCATAATTTAATTTGCCACTTTTTGTATTTTTTGTCCATTAAAAAATTAAAAAGTTTACGTCATGACGTGATAAGTAAAAAAGTTTGGAAGGTTTAAGTTTGAAAATAATAGCTTAAAAGGAATTGTGGTAAGAGAATATGATATCAATAGTCTCTTGTTAGTCACGTAATAAGAGTGTTAGAGATGTATATATTTGTTTAAGTCTTTTTAGTCAAGTATATTTATTATAAGACTTCATCATATTTTATTTCAAACATTAGACAATAAAGTCAGAGTGTATTGAGCTCTTACTTTTCATTTCAAAGGTCACGTGTTCGAGGCCTTGCAATTACACAATTTTTTTTATTGAGGGGTACATATGAACATAAAGCATTTGCATTAGAAGTTTGAGGAGTGTGTCACGTGGCACATAGACTTCCTTAGGCACGACTTTTAATATATTTGTATATAGATAGATAGATAATTATGTTAATTATTCTGGAGTCTGGACTGCCCTTTTAATGGTATCAGTAAACTCTATGAAGAAAAGACAGTTTGTAATAGAGTTGTAACTTAACACTATGTTATTTGGGTTTTTCATTTCCAGCTTTGCGTCAAAATAAAATTATGTTAATTAGTATAGTCTATTATATACTTCATCTGTTCTGAAATAAGTAAAACACTTCTCTCTTTTATGTAAGAGTTTATTGAGAGAACTATTCCACTTATTTCAAAAGGGATGATGTATAGTACGATCAAAATGTCTATAGATTACGCGACACTCATTTTTATGTAACATAGACCAAGGACCCTTGGGTCCAATGGTATAGCTTCTTATATCCCACATGGGAGACCAAGGTTCAAATCTTGGTTGAAGCAAAAATTTTCAATATTGTTGGGGGGAGGGGGGGTTTGGGGCTTGTTGGGCCTCTGGGTGAGTGGCAATGTGCGAGGGCAGCCCAGAGGAAATTCATCTTATCTCGGGTTCCCGAAAGAGGCAAAAAAAAAAATTTAACATAGACATGAATACAAGTGACCAAAGTGTGGGGGTTGTACATGACTAGCCAAGTCAAACAAGGAAAAAATTATTGACATAGCAGAAACTTGATAGTATTTGTTTTAAGGCAAATTTCACACAAGGGTCAATTTGCTTGGAGAGGGGGTTAACAATTAAGTTGCAATACTTGGCAAAATAAATGAGCGAATGTAGTGCAAAAATAAAGAAATAACACAAGGCAATTTTACGTGGAAACCCTCTAAATGGGGAGAAAACCACGGGGGAATCGATGTTCCGCCAATCCACTATAATAATATCGAGTTGCAGTACAAGTACACTGATTTTGCCTAGTTGGCAAGTTGGACGAGCAACTTGGGTCAAAGAGAAAGAGAGACGACAAATTAAGAATATGGAAGAAAAATAATGGAGAGAGAGAAAGTGATTAAGTTGGTGTGATGAGGTGAGATGATTAAACACTATATAAATGAGCTATTTATAGTGCAATACTATGTTGCCGTTGGTGGATATAACCACTTCCCCACTAGTAAGCCTTAAATCCTCTTTTCTAGGGATTCCCCCATATCTTTGCTAGGTTGTTGTAACCCCCTTGCTGGTCTTCCCCATGATGTTACTGACTTCCTTCTCCTTAGGAAGGTCAAAACTAACATCATGCCACATTAGCAATCCGTGTCTCCATCTTCAAACCAATAGCTTGTTGCTAAACATACGCTGCCACTATATTGCTGCCATGTGCACTGGAATTTTACCCCATAACAATAGCCCCCAATTTCTTGATTTGGTTGAAGCAATGATGACGAATTAGGAAATTGTGCTCCGGAATGTTGCTAAGTGTATGACGATCTGAAAATAATTTTGCCTCAATATTTTGCCATTTGTATGTATTTGCTAGAAGCACTTTGTATATGCTCTTTGTTCGCTAGAAGCATTTGTATATGCTTCTCGTATGTTGCTTGCTGGAAGCAATTTGTGTATATTTGATTGAAATTTGCTTTCGTTTTGCTTGTCATTTCGCTTGAAATGACGCGTTTCATTTGTATCAAGCATGCATGTTGTAGCAAACTAAAACGTCAACCCATTTTGAAGTTGCTTTTCGTATTCATTTGTTTTGCAATTTGCATAGGCATTTTTCCTTTCTTTTGAAAGGGCATACCAATCGTTGTTTGCACATGTTTTGTGATCGGGCGAAGTTGTCATTAGATATAATTTTGTAATCGGGCGAAATTGCCATTGTTTTGTATTTGGGCGAAACTGCCATTGGATAAGAATCTTGCAAAACAAATTTAGTTAAAGAATTGACTATTCGCTTACATAAAAATAGAAATGAAAGTAAAAAACAGAAATAACATGTTACTCTTTTTGCCTATGAATACTTGATTTGCTACGGGAAGATGCTTTATTTGATTTGCCATGGGAAGATGCATGTTGAGTTTGCCACGAGAAGATGCTTGTTGAGTTGCCATCTTGCTGGGATCTGCCTATGAAAGTTGCCTAGGAAGTTGCGTGGAAAAAGTTGCCTAGGAAGATGCGTGGAAAGTTGCCTAGGGAGTTGCTCCCTTTCTGGTGTCAAAATCTTCCTCAAACCGAATTTGCGCAAGAGCTTTGGCTTGGGCATCTTCAAATGTCGGACAAGGGTATTTTGTCAGTTCCATGTACAAATCTGATTCTACGAGCAAACCTCTTCGGAAGGCCTCTATGGTTGTAGGAGCATCGCATCTTGGGATAGAGACTTTCTCGCGGTTGAACCTGTTGAGGTAATCTCTTAGCGGTTCGCGATACCTCTGGATAACTCGGTACAAGTCGCTGGTTTACTTCTCAAGACGTCTGCTACTGGCAAATTGGAGGTTGAACATGTCCACCAAACCTGCAAAACTTGAAATTGCTCCATTAGGTAGATGAATGAACCATTGAAGGGCGGGACCTGATAAAGTCGACCCAAATCCCTTGCACATGCAAGCTTCGCGCATCTCGCGGGGTATTGGAATAATAATCATCCTTTGTTTATATTGCGCAACATGCTCGCTGGGGTCTGCCGTTCCATCATATAGTTTAACGGTTGGGACGGCAAAACGCTTCGGTATTTCAACTAGAGCAATGGCATATGCAAATGGCGAATCTGCATAACTAGTCAGGGCAGCTTTCTCGACAGGCCTCGGGACTCCCGGGATCTTCAATATCATCTCCTCAACGTATTTGAGTCGCTTGTACAGTGAATCTGCATGGGCGAATGTACCTGCAAAAGCAGAATCAGATGCAGTTTGCCTAGGCATAATACCTGGGATGTTTGCATGACATTGCTGGTGCCATCCCTCTGATCTTGGCATGGCTCCAACACGGGCAACCTGACTTAGCGGATTGTCAGATCTAGCATCTTCATTGACTGGAAGGAGCCCTTCCTTGTTAAGTTGCTTGGCTACGCTGCCAATATCGCTCTAGTGTTGCTTGCGAGAATTGGACGCGTTGGACAGCATTTGGGACTGGAGTTCCTCGGTCTCTTTCTTGAGTTGGGCACCTTGCGCAGCAATCTCGTCTCTAAGAGATTCTTCCAGCTTGTCAATGGCTCCCATGATTTGGTCCATGGCTTCTTGCCCTGGCACCTCGACGGGCGATTTGGGAGTTACTGGTGTCCCGGCTTCGCTGTTGATTTCGGCCATAATGCTTGGTAAGTTGCTGAAATTGGCGATTTTGGCAAGATGCTGAGATTGACGATTTTGGTAAGATTGCTTTTTTAATTATCCGATGGGCCCAAATTGTTTAAGGCAAATTTCACACAAGGGTCAATTTGCTTGGAGAGGGGGTTAATAATTAAGTTGCAATACTTGGCAAAATAAATGAGCAAAATGTAGTGCAAAAATAAAGAAATAACACAAGGCAATTGTACGTGGAAACCCTCTAAATGGGGAGAAAACCACGGGGATTCGATGTTCCGCCAATCCACTATAATAATATCAAGTTGCAGTACAAGTACACTAATTTTGCCTAGTTGGCAAGTTGGACGAGCAACTTGGGTTAGAGAGAAAGAGAGACGGTAAATTAAGAATATGGAAGAAAAATAATGGAGAGAGAGAGAGAGAGAGAGAGAGAGAGAGAGAAAAGTGATTAAGTTGGTGTGATGAGGTGAGATGATTAAACACTACATAAATGAGCTATTTATAGTGCAATACTATGTTGTCGTTGGTGGATATAACCACTTCCCCACTAGTAAGCTTCATGTCCTCTTTTCTAGGGATTTCCCCATATCTTTGCTAGGTTGTTGTAACTCCCTTGCTGGTTTTCCCCATAATGTTACTGACTTCCTTCTTCTTAGGAAGGTCAAAACTAACATGATGCCACATCAGCAATCTGTGTCTCCATCTTCAAACCAATAGCTTGTTGCCACCTGTAAACATACGCTGCCACTATATTGCTGCCATGTTCAGTGGAATTTTACCCCATAACAGTATTGATCATGTTCTCAACAAAATATCAAAACCATGTGAGAGGACATATTATATGTTTATGAAAAGGGATAAACTGAACCTATCTGTGGGGCTCGTACTAGCTTGTTATTTGAGTTAACAACAAATGAAAAATTGCCCATTTGCATGTTATCTCCTCGTGGGGGGATAAAATTTTCCCAACTGTACTTTTGGGTTATACTCAAATGCATAGTTGAAAATTGCCAAATTTCTATGTGGTCCTTTTTCACCTTTTGTTTGTTTAATTTGTGGTTTTAAACATTAGCTTTTGGCTTTTGGCTTTTGATACTTAGGAAGGAAGCCTATACATGTTACTTCAGTGTGTTTTTGGCTAAAACCTACGTAAAAAAAATTGGCAAAAGTTTATAACATATTTTCTTCAATGTGATACATTTTTTTTGGGGCCTTCACTAGGAACCCCTTGGTAAGAAGAAGGACTCTACTGGACCATCACCTCTCGCAGGTCAGTCAGTCCAGCTACGTAGGTCAACGCTTGATAGTAGGGGGATTAAGGGAATCCCTACTCCTAAGCACAAGTAGGTAGTGGGGCTCGAACTTGTGACCTCGAAGGTACAAGATGAGTTCCCCACCACCTCCACCAAGCAAGCTTGGTTCTTCAATGTGATACATGTATGCGTATACATGTTGCTATACGTAGGAAGGAAGCCTATACATTGCTTGGGATTTAGGGGGGAGGGGGTTAGGGAGTGTATCCTATTTTTTTTTTAAAATGTTGCTTCAGTACTATTTGTAGTCGTATAGTGGATATCTGATCTAGTTTTACTTGGCTCTTGTGTTCACCTCTTTCCATCTCAGGATTCCATCATATGCCTTATTTTTAGGGGCAATTGTTCATATTTTGCATTGGTCCACTTAATATAGGAATTAGGTCATGTACATTCTACATTTTCTCCAAATTCTGCCTTTTAGTTATATGCATAGTGCTAGTTATAATTATTAGGATTATCATGGTTTTAATAAAGTGGTCTATGATTATGGTTTATTTTCAGATATGTATAAAGTAGAGAAACCAAGTTCATAAGTTGGACTCTATCACATATAAAAATTGTGGTCTTCAATCTTAGCACGTGGTCCTTAAGATGGTCCCCAAGGTGATTTCTAAGTCTAACACAGATAAGATGCTATAAGATATGTTGTTGACTTTTTGTGTGCATTGTATTAAGTTTTCCCTAGGATAATATACCTCTTGTAACAGGGTAATTTTAAAAACACTTCAGAAACTTATTGGATGTAAAACCTCGAGAAATCTTATCGTTGTAATTAAAATAAGATTATTCTGTTAATTATTTAAAGTATAGTGTTATCACTTACATCATCTATGATAGATAATTTCCTTTATAATTATGAATAAAAGGTTTATAGCTTTTCAAAATTTGGATTCCACATATACTGTAATATTAAAGTTGACTTGTGTGAAAAGGTTCAAGACTTGTCCAACTATCTTTTCTTTCATGGGACGATCAACAAACAAAATGTCAACTAAGGAATTTAATGCTTCATTAAAAGACATCTTAAATTCGTGCATGGATGTTAACCTACAAGCTACTGTGCTACCTCCTGCTTTTGTTGTCTGCCTGTTTAGTTTTTACTATGAACCCTCCATCAACTACAGCTGATACATCTAACTTGTCAAAATTAATGTCTTTACTTACACCTCTGTAAATGTGAGATAGTGACATTCTGCTTGCAATTTTTATGATCAATCTCTTTGCATGATAATTAATAACCCATATATAACTACTTGATTGATGGACCTAACTTGCTACGGTAGTACCTAACTACCTATTCAAAGATTTCCTTCGTCTTTTGTAAGTGTTAGTTGGTAAATCATTATTTTCTATACTTTTTTAAGTATGCTAATCCAATCAACTATAACCTTCATGCTTGCTTATAAGCTTGTATCTAGAAGCACTATTAATTTTAGTGTAGTACATACATCCTTCACTTTCCAATGTGCAATAATTATATTGTTGGTTATAAACATCTTAACATGCAAATAGAAACATAATTACATGTACAACCAAAAAAGAGGACCACCATTACGTTACGTTTACATGGTTTGATCGAGTTTGTTTTTCAGTACCCATAACATAATGGACCTAGATAGGCTGCTCATAGTAAAGCATAGAGTCAGGGTGATTTGTAAGTTCAAGTATGGATATATCTTATATTCAGTTGGAAATTCGAAATTTAGTAAGTCTCCAACTTTAAAAGGTGGTTATGCTTTTTTTTATTTTTATTCTCCTATATATTATAACTTTCATATGCACATATACACATATATTATAGGAAAAATTGACAAGAGCAGTCCCAACTATGGCCGGTCCGCCATAAAAGGTCCCAACTATGGATTATTCCATAGCAGGCCCAACTATTGCATATAATTGACACGCGTGGTCCTTCCAGGTTACTCACCGGTAGGGATGGCAATTATCCATGGGTGAGTGGATTATCCATCCACCCGCCCCGAATAAATGGGTGAAAACCCGTGGTGGAGCGGATGACTGACGGGTGATGGATGGATCGGGTGATGGATCGGGTCGGGTGTGGATGACTTTTTTTTGACCCATCACCCGACCCATCACCCGCTTCCTCCATCCACCCGTATATATATATATATATATATATATATATATATATATATATATATATATATATATATATATATATATATATATATATATATATATATATATATATATATATATATATATATATATATATATAAAACTAGCATATAGCAATGGATTTGTTGTATTTTATTATTATTAGTTTTATTAAGCCATTATTAGTTTTACTTTCCGGTGTGTAATGAGATTGATATTTAGTCACTTTATCGTTAATATATGAGTCTTTGATTAAGTTTTCAATATTAATTTTTCAAAAAAATTGTTAAATCTACAAATTAATTTTTTTTTAGTATCACCCGTTTCCCACCCGCTCCACCTGCCCCACCCGCGGATGATGGGTGGAGCGGATATGGATGAAATTTTTCGCGGGTGATGGATGGTGTGGATGGAGTTTTGGGTCGCGGGTGATGGGGCGGATGATGCTCCACCCGATCCACCTCCGATCCATTGCCATCCCTACTCACCGGTAGAACCCATCA
Organism: Beta lomatogona; assembly: GCA_947646795.1. Taxonomy (NCBI): domain Eukaryota; kingdom Viridiplantae; phylum Streptophyta; class Magnoliopsida; order Caryophyllales; family Amaranthaceae; genus Beta; species Beta lomatogona. The sequence goes on along the minus strand of CANSNZ010000957.1, from coordinate 2,314,424 downwards.
CGTGATTGTTAATGTCGCGGCACGTGTTCCCCTTGTTCTTCCATTTTCTTCTTCTCCAATCTCCTCCTTCTTTCTGCAATGATTTTGTTCTTTCCCACCTCTATTTTTCTTCTTCCTCCTTTTCTCTCTCCTCCCCCCTGACACCCCTCTACCTCCCTCCCGTACTTTGCCCCTCTCCTAGCACCCTCATCCTCTTCCTCTTTGCTTCTTCCTGCCACCGAGCTCCTCACTCTCCACTGCCAAAAAAACTCACAGCAAGATAGCAACTTCAACCATATTTACTAGGAAACGATGGTGTTTCAAGGAATAGTCAAATTGAGTTATCGTTGCAAGTCAATGCTCGCCGTGTTTCAATGGCCGTGGAGCAGCTCAACATGTGCGCACAAGCCTCTGATCAACACGAGAATTTTCATCAACTATTACGTGCTTTGAATCTTCAATTCCTCTGCAATTCTTCGCGATCTTCATTTTCTCTCTCTAAACCTTCAATTCGTTTAATGTCAAGCTGAATTTTTGCTGTTGATGTTCTCTCTCCTTAGGTGCGTGTTTTGATTCTGAATTTTTGCTGCTTGCTTAAGATTTGTTTGTATGATAATTTGATTAATTACTGTTTATCATCTTTGTCTTGCTCTCTCCAGTTTTTTTCTTTTGATTTTCTCTGTCCCTCATCATTATTTTGCTCTGAATCATCGCAATTTACCCCTCTCCTTCTTTTTTCTTACTTTTTGTCCGAAATTCTTTGATAAAAACCTGATTAGGATGCTAAATTAGGGATTTTTCACTGTGTTGTTGATTTTTGTTGGATTTATATGGTGAAAATTCTGGTTTTAATTGATTTGTAGTGGTGGATAAACTATTGACTGGATTGAATTTTTCTAATTTGATTTGGATTTGGTTAAATTTGTTAAGTTCATTGGTTCCTTTATAATTTTTTTTCTCAGTTATTCATGTTTGTGATGTTGAAAAGGTTGTCTTCAGCAGCTTCTAAAAATCTGGAGTAAATTGTGTTGAAATTCGGGTTAAGGGAATATGACAGAATTGTGATTGATTATCTCAAATGTTGAACTTATGCATGTAGTGTAGTTAGTTTTTTCATTGGTGTGGATTTCGGTTTTGTATTAGAATACAAGAACTCTATCAACATTTTGGATATAGAGTTTATCTAGTTGTTAGTGTTTTTGCTGATTACCGTGGATAGAGGAGGTTTGAAGAATAGGGGAGGGAGAGGGAGGGAGAGGGGGTGACAGGGGAGGAAGAAGGGAGGTGAGAGAATTAGGAAGGAAAAAGAGGTAAAAACAGGCAAAAATAATCTTTTAAGAAAATTTAACCGGTAAAACCGGTTGCTGGTGAACAAGGACCACGTGTGTCAAATGCATGCAATAGTTGGGCCTGCTATGGAATAATCCACAGTTGGGACCTTTTATGGCGGACCGGCCATACTTGGGACCGCTCTTATCAATTTTTCCTATATTATATATCTAGTTTTAGATACACTCATAAATTAATAAATATACTCCATCAACACTACGATCAAATTACAATAATAGTAAACAAATGATATACACAACTTTAAAATTTTAATGTAGGTCAAGAGCATCGATGCAACTCCCTCATCTAGAATTACTATCAATAATATAGTTACATTCCAGTTAAAGTCTTGAAGATATAAAAAAGACTTCATTTGCAAGGTCTACTCCTATGCGAGGTATGTAGGCCATTTGAATTATACTATTTGTCTATGGCCAATTTGCAGAGTGAGTATATCTGGCGCATTGTTCTACACTGAACAATAAGATATGAGCATTTTGGTAATTCTACTAGGTCTGGACTCTAAACCATGCATATATTGATTCTTCCTCTATATGTGTTTGGTGAGCACTAATACACTCTGCATTAAACCCTTTTTCATTCTAGTACTGCAAAACTTAATGCCGACTATGTTGCCAACTTTATTTTAGAGTTAATGGGGAAGCATCATATATCACAATCATATGACCAACTTTTGAGAAAATCTTCCCTCCTATGCATTATATTGCCTTTGTCCAATTAAGCTTTAGTTGCTTTCCTTCCTTGTAATGTAACATATTATCTAGCAAATTGTTTTCATTCCCTTCTTAAAGAGTAGTACAATGCCGTGAATATGGGATTCTCTGAATCATGTGATTCCATGTATATCCTCCGCGTCAATTGGGTAAGTTACAATGTTACGTAAAAACTAAAGCAGAAAAAAAGTTACGTTTCCCTCAAAAAAAAAGAAAAAAAAAGTTACGTGATTTAACATACTACTAATTTTAAGTCCCTAATTAGTGGCACCCAAAAAAGGCTTTTGGTCTCTAATTGTGCATTACAAATTTACAATAAGGTGGTTGTTTCCAAACCATGTTAGTTGGTAATTACACTTATAATATCATGAACTCGGACAAAATTTACTGCAAAAACATAGGGATACAGTAGAAAATAACAACCCAATTGATGAAATAATTAGTACCAATTAACTTACATGCTGATAGACATTGTCATCATATTGATAAGTGGTACTCTTTGCTTCAACTAGTATTAGGGCTGCTCTCCCCAACCTTATTTTCGCCCGCCCGATTCGCTTGGTTCGCCGATTCATTCGGTTCAATTGGGTTCAATTCGGGCTTCGTTCGTTCGGGTTCCTAAATGATAATCATTACTATTAATTAGTTATAATTTAATTCGTCGGCAATTGGGATTCGGTTCAGCTCGGTTGGTTCGGCTCGGTTCGGTTCGGTTGCTTCGGGCTTCGGTTCGGTAAAGCTTTTTACGCCGAAGAATGCCCTAAATGACATGGCTAATACCATCAATTATAATTCAACAATTTGAGTGTTATATTTTGATTTTGTCAGGAAAAGAATAAAAGGACTTGCATTTTGGTTTTTTGTTTAATTGAGTTGCATGAGAACTAAATACTTCATACTTGGAAAATTGTTTTCCATATTGTCGTTCATGATTAAAGCATCTCATTGAGCCCTTTTACGTTAGTTCATGGAAGAAGGGTACAAGTGCTTATGCAATGGTCCTCCTTAGGAATCCTGCCCTTGCGGCCTGCATGCTCAGAGATTTATGCAATTTCAAATTCTTTCCTTAGAAATATTTCTTGGTCCTACAAAATATTTGTAGAATCTGCTTAAATGATGGTCATAATTAATCTTGATTTTATAGGGGAGTATCTTAAAAGATAAAACTAAGATATGTTATTTTCTAAATATTCATTAGCTCATGCAATTATAATATTTACATCTAATGTGCACATAATTCAGTGAGTTGAATGTGTATATATAGTAACATAAATTATTTAATCTATGTGATTAATATATTATACTCCCTCTGTATGTTTTACTTTATTCATTTAGTTTTACACAATCTGTAATGTACGTCTTTGACCATTAATATATTTAGTTAGGCATTATTAAGAACTATGAAAAGTAAATATTCTAAAAGCTTGCATTGAAACGAATTTAACAAGATCTCACATAATTATATTTTTTTTGATATATTAATAATTAAATGTAGTCAAAGTTTTTCAGTTTTAACTTGGATATATTCTAAGTGGGTAAAGTTAAAAAACACAGAAGGAGTACATATCAAGGAAAACTAAATTAAGTTTAGCATTATTTTGCTTATAATTGACATATAATCATTCAAAGATACCTACTATATCATTTATCCTATCTCTTTAATCGGGTGTGAAGCAACCTTGTAACAAAAACTCAGAGATAGTTTAGCTGGTATTTTTTTTCAATCTTGACATATTTCAAATTTAATTATATCATTTATATGATCATTTTTATTTATCAGTTACTTTTTATTTCTTAACTATGTAGATTTGTTGGAGATAAATATGTTCGTGAACAAGTTCGATCAAAAGTTGTTTATTAAGTAAGCAAATGAACACTAATATAACTTTTAAGCTCTACCAATAAACTGACCAAGTTCGAATATCTCTATGCTCGACTCATTTATATATATTCATGAATATTTGATGGCACATAAAGGTGATTTTGTTTCAGATATTATATAGCTTTTTGAGGTTTTATTTTGAGGACATATTACAAACGAAAAGTATAAAAAGATGGTATTTACTACCGAGCCATGATAAATCTCTAACCGGTAGAGATTTACTAACATCTAATAGTGGGTATTTGTGTCCTTTCACCTCTTTACTAAGGGCTTGGAGATTTCCACATGTCATGCTGTTATTTGTCCAAAAAATATTGCTTTTGCAATTTTGAAACTTGTATATCTCAAAAAATATATTTGAAAAAAAATAAAAAATAAAAAATATATCAATATTGATATATTTTTATTCTCTACAAATAGACATCCATTTTGATATAATTTCATCATATTTTTATTTTACCCTTCTCTAAATATTATTTAGATATGTAGAAAATATAATGCACACACTATTTGTATATTCACAAACACTATTAGTTTATACACAAACACTATATGTTGTGTACACAACACACACAAACAACATATGTGTTTGTGTATAATCAGATAGTGTTTGTATTATTTTTTTCTACATATCTAAATAATAGTTAGAGAAGGGTAAAATAAAAATATGATAAAATTATATCAAAATGGATGTTTATTGTAGAGAAAAAAAATGTGAATTTTATGATAAACATATAGTATTTGTATATAAAACATATATTGTTTTTGTACACAACATATAGTGTTTGTGTATAAACAAATAATGTTTGTGTTGATTTTCCACAAATCTAAATAATGGTTAGAGCATGGTAAAATAAAAATGTGATAAAATTATATCAAATTGGATGTCTATTTGTAGAGAATAAAAATATATGAATATTGGTATATGTTTTATTTTTTTAAAACATATTTTTTGAGATATACAAGTTTTAAAATTGCAAAAGTAATATTTTTTGGACAAATAACAACATGACATGTGGAAATCTCCAAATTCTCTTACAACCACTTGTGTGCTGCCACATGGTTGTTAGATGTTTATAAATGTCTAACGGTTAGACATTTATCATTGCTCATTTACTACCTCTGTGCTTTTTCTATTGCAACAATAGAGTTTTCACGCTTGCCAATGCACAACTTTAACTATTAATATCTTTAATTACGTTTTAGTAAAAATTATACAAATTTGATATTTTAAAAGGATAAATCGTGACGAATCTAACAAGATCCCACATGACTATATTTTTCCTTACGTAAAAATCACAAGAGATAGTGAAAGGGTGGTGAGTGAATAGTGTAAAAATCTCATTGTTGTAATAGAAAAAGAATGGCAGAAGTATTAAAGTTAAACTTTAAAAAGTTAGAACCATTTTTGAAAAATGTGTGGAGGGAGTAGTATATAAATGGCGTATATTATATATGCTTTAAAATTACTAAATTTAATTATTTAATTGGTCAAAGTTATACTAACTATCTCAATGAATTCAATCTACATTGAAGTTTATTTTCAAAAAAAAAAATATCTACTAATTTGCTTGTTATTTAGATCAAGGGGCTTCAACGCCACCATAGTTCTAATTTAGAGAACAACACCATCTAAATGGGTTTACATTGTTGGGTTATATGAAAAGTGTTAAGCAAGGAATGCAAGGATCGTGTAAAGATGCGAAGAAACGCTGCCAGCAAGCAACTGCCTGCTCGGGCGGGATTGGTCCCCGAGCGGCGGATGGGCACCCGGTCTCTGCAGGATTTTTGTTTTGGCTGAATGAGGTAGGAATTTACGAGAATTTTGGCCGGGCAATGCTTTTGCTCGGGCGAATGGTTTGGCCCGGGTGGGTGATCTAGTTTTCTCCACGTTTTTTTCGTGATTTAAGTTTTAATCGTGGTCCTCAGGTTGCTTTTAATCCTAGGAGTACAAATACCCTATTTTATGGTTTTAGAAGGTGTAGCACACAATTTCATTGTTCAAACTTAGTATCTCATCTTTTTTAGGTGTTTAGGAGAGAGAGGGAGTTTGTGGCAAAGTTGCGTTGTTCATTATTGTTCTCCATTGATTTCATAGTGCAAGTTTGTTGGTTTGTTTCTGGGAGCTCGAGTTTCCTACATTATATTGGTGTGGTCTTTCATTGCTCTTCTTTTTCTTTGGTCTTCTTGGTTGTTGTTTCAATTTCATGCTTCTTCTTGATTATCGTTAATTGTATAATTAGTTAGCACTTGTTTCTAAATCACAACATACATGACAGTTTCAATTATGATGGTAGGTTTGTCAATGATACGTCGTTGTTGACTCCGCTAGATGCTATTGGATATTTTAATTCCCTTTTAATTTTGGCATATAAAAGGGAAATTTCTTCCATTTCTTAAAGGCTTGTTGTACCCTTCCTTGATTACCACCATACAACACCCACCGATTTCAACCACCTTCAAAGCTAGGGGTTCTAGTCATGGTCATGTAGGGGGGGGGGAGGTAGCAGCTGGGGAGGTGAGGACTTGGTAGGTGAAGAATAGGCTGATTGGCTCGAAATGTTAGCTTTAGTAGGTGCGGTGCTTGACTGATTTGTATTTATAGTTATAGGGAGGGATATAAATTCTTGTTTTAAAAAAAAAATTAGGTTAAAAGCAAAAAATGAAAGAATGAAAAAGAGAAATATATACCGAAATCTTAGGTAAACTACAATAATGTATACGTGGTTAATGCAAATTATAGTTTTCACTATTTTGTACTCCTTCCGTCCCAATTTATAGTGCTTGTATTCCATTTTGTGTGTCCCAAAATGTTCTTCTTGTTTCTATTATTAAAATTGCACTTTATTCTAATAGGGCATTATCAAACAAACTTTATTCCTATTTTGACCTCACTTTACTTAATTTACTAAACTTGCATTAAAATTTACCTTCGAGGTTTAAATTTTTTCCCCCATTTTGTAAAGGTAATTCGGTCATGCCCACCGGCCACCATCTTAATCCGGTAATATAATCTCACAAAACACTCTAGCTACTTGTCAACTCCAAAGTGTAAGATAACATATTATTAACCATGCTTGCTACTTGTTTCTTGGAATAGGGACTCCATTATACTCATTAACAAACATAATTATTTCTTAAAAAGCTGTTGTTAGATCACTAATTGACCTATGAGAGGCTGAGATTACAATGATTGGATGCTTTATCTCTGTTTTTTAGTACAAATTCTCCTATACATCTTCCAATAACGTGAAACCCATTATACCGATGAAATGCAGTATCCTGCAGCCATGTGTTACTATGAAAAAGTACTCTCACTTAATTATTAATTATGACCTAGATCCTCAACCGTATTTCTAGCATTTTATTGGCCAAGTATATTAATAATTAACTACATATCGGTAGCTTAGCTTTAGTTGAACAAGAAAGAAAAGTGCACCTTGATATAGTAAGCCAGGTGCCAAACTAATGCCATGTCATTAATCTTTGTTGGTTAATGATGTTAGGTTGCTTTTGTGGATTTTAGATATTATATAGTCTATTTATAAGGACTTTTTTTTTTGGTTTCTTAACTATTTTTTGTCTGAGAGATTCTTCTCCAAGAAGCAAAAACAATCCGTAATTTAAAAATAATTAATCATATAAATATAAAGTAAAAAAAACTCTTAGACAACATAAAAGATTGACGCCCCATATTGCACAATAGCGGAGTTACATCTGGACTTAGGCCCTTAGTTAGATCTTACAATCAAAAACATACAATACGTGATAAAAAAACATAAAACAAAAAAATGCAGGAGTATGATAAAATAACATGCATGTACTTCCTCTTGTTTTTTTAGTTGCAATAATTTTAATTTATTGGTGCTTTTGTTTAGATGCAACATTTCCTTTCTTGGCAAAGGTTTTGGGACAATTGGGTCAAATCTTACTATCTCTCTTATTTCCTTAATATTTGTGTAAAAAGGCATTTGTTGCAACTAAAAGAAAACAAATGTTGTATAATGAAAAGGAAAATTACATATTAAATCATGCTTCGAAGTATGAGATTCGGCATTACCCTTTAATTCAATGCCATAAGGATGGGCTAGTTGGGGACATAATGTTTATGTCACTTTATTGGTATTATTGTGATGGCATATGAACCATTGAATGGAATAGTTTTCATCTAATCATTGTTGTTCATCACCATAACTCTAGGAAACATTGATTTTCACCTTCACTAATGATATAATATAAAAGAGGTAATTACGTTGGTTCCCTTATTTCATTTACCACTAGAAACGATTACCTTAACATGCTAATATAACTATCTAATGCAAAAAATATTTTGTCATATTTGATTGGTAAATTTATGGTTTGAAATTTACAAATATGTTATAAATGGTCTATGGGTTAGAAGCAAGGGACAACAACCTCTGAAACAAAATCCAACATTTAGATTCTACCACAAACTAGATAGAAATAAGGGAATAGTTTACAACTTTATAATCTTAATAACTAAGGAAACTTTCTTATTACAAATCAAATTAAATGATAAGATAATTAGATACTATTCTCATTATGGATTAGGGATCACAAACGTACATGAGTCGTTAGCATAAATATTCTCATTAACTTCCTAGTCCTAGCATACTTCCTGAGTTCCTGAGCATGTGTTAGGTTTCTTCTCACATGCCCCAATTTCATGACACAGTAGAAAAAACAGTTTCAAATCTAATATATACTCACATAGCTACAAATTTGACTAAGCTTGTTCAAATCACATATATCGATGCATTTGACTGCATGTACATGAATTTCAATATATCTATAAAAAATACATCCCTGTTTTTGAGGAGATAGTATCAAAAAGAATAAGAGATAGCGGTGTCCATCACACCACTAAGTTATAGTAGTGTCCAATTATGAGAGGGCAACAGATAAATATATACTCCATTTATACTTTGGTATATAATGCTTATGTTGAAAAAAATTAGTGAGAAAATGAAGCAACAAATAGGCAATTGTGCATTATTCACATTATTAGAGATTATCACTCCTTAAGTTTTTAGTACATTACACCTATATTATCATGCTTTTCTTAAGGTAAGGAGAAATCTTGACAAGTTGGGGGAGTAAAGAGGATCCTTATTTGTTAAGGGTGAGAATCGATCCTAATACCTTTTGGAATCGGGAGACATACTCTAACCACTGAGTTATCCCTGACTCTCTATTACGCTTATATTATGTTTGTTTAAGTAAAGCTATTACTTGTTCACGAAAGCTTTTATAAACTAGCTAGGTGTATGTATATAACATGATGACTAAGTTCAGTCATCCCAAATTATATCTGTTACCCTTATACAAATTGACTTCCATATGCTTTGAAATAATTATATACTCGTTCCGTTTCTTTTTATTTTATTCACTTCACTTTGGGAGAGAACCAAGGAGAAAGTCCAAAAGTGAGAGAGAGAAACTTTAAGATGGATTATTATATTAAACAGTGGACCACATGGGTGGAAAAAGAGGAGAAAACAGATGGGACATGCTACTAAAAATAGATAAAGCAACAATGTATAGATTAAAAGAAATGGATCAAAGAAATCTGTAGACTAGAAAGAACGGAGGTATTAGTATGTTATATAATATACTCCCTCCGTTTCATTTTAATCTACACACTTTGACATTTTACACTATTCACAAATTTCACTTTGACCATCATTTGTGAGTTATACGCGGATGAAAATATAGTCATGTGGGATCTTGTTAAATTCATCATAACATGTATTTTATTAATATGTACTTTTTATAATTTTTACAAATACAAAACTACAGATATATGTCCTCAAAGTTTTGCATTGACATGCGTGAAAAGTGTAAGTGTGTAGATTAAAATGAAACAGAGGGAGTATCTGATATGCACAAAACATACATTTAATTTGTTTCTAGCTCTAGCTTATAGTTTACCTAGCATGATTAGAAAATTAGAAGCCTTCCATTAATAATTTCATTGTAAAATCTTTATTATATGATATAAGGGTTTTTCTAACCTATGCACCTAGTGCAAAGGTTAAGCCTTATCTATCTAATAAATTAATTAACTAAACTAGAATATCCTCTCTACAATTATGCTAAATATATATTAATGAAAATTTTGGTTTGATTAAAAGAAAAGATAAAATATACATTAATAAGGAAACTAACTATTTAGCATAGTTATAGAGAAGATATAGTATTTTAGTTAACCAATTTATTTAATAGATAAGGCTTAACCTTTGCACTAGGTGCATAGGTTAGAAAAACCGATGATATAATTCACACTTTCACACTGTTTTTTAGGCCTTAATTTGGTCAATTTGACTTAACAAACCGTATGATGCACCTATTAATAGGTTTTGTTAAAATCATAATGCTAGGTTGAAAATAAAAACCACTATATGCTTCTTTTTGAGGATCACATGATCCTTTTTTTTTAGGGTAGGCGTAATGATCTATTAACAATTCTAATCGCGTTTTTTATGCCATAAATCTTGGTAGCACCAAACATTAGTAAGCTACAAGATATATTACCCATTTGCCTTTTGAAACATTACCATTATAGCTCGATAGTTCCACTCATGTAATGTGAAAATGAGATAGTATCTTGTAGAGTATGTTTTAGGTCAGATAGGTATACTATTTTATGGTTAAATATTTGAAAAATTATTCACTAAAAAGTATCAAGTCAGCTTCAATTTCTCTAATTTACGTAAAAAAAAAAAAAAAAAGTCAACTTTAAGATAAAATGAAATCAATCTGAATGTGAGATTGTCAAATACAAAAAAAAAAATCAAGTATTTTGCTATTGTATAGTAATTAAACTACCTAGAGATATCTTTTCTTTCAAGGAAACTACCGATAGAATTTTGATTAAGGTTAAACGTGCGAAAAGTTCCTCAAAATTTGCATTGATTGTGTTAAACATCATGTAAATTGACCAAATAAATTTAGAGCATGTCTACTTTAAGTTGCGGAAAGAAAAATGGTATCAAATAGAAGAGTGGAATGGTAACAAATAAATTTGTTATCTTCATTGAATATTTGGTTCAAGCCTTGGAATAGAAAAGGAATGATAACCATTACCACTAACAAATGGATTTTGTTACTTTGAGGGGGAAGGAAAGGTAAATAGAGTAGAGGAGTCCATTATCACCAAGTAATGGTAATGAATTGAGGTGAGGATGAACCAAACAACGAAGAAAGAGAATAAGTATTAATTTGACTCCGTTTCTTCGGATCCAAAAATGTAGAATCAAATATATATATGCTCTTAAAGAATTTGGAGATAGATATGATCTGGGCTTACGTAAAAAAACTGAATGATGCCAACTTTGGGTCTCTTCAAGTTTTGGTCTACTTTATAACTTATCAATTATCATAGGCTTCATGGCCCAACTCTAATGCGCTAATGCAAAGCTTTACTAAATAATAAATATGGCCTACAAGTAGTTATAAGGTACAAATAGTAATTTGTTATAGTAATCTTAAGGATGGAAGTGTATCCCAAGGACTAGACTTATAGAAAAAAATATCAGATCGATTGACCTCCTCGTATTGTTCCCCTGCAGAACTTTGCAAGGGGGTCTAGTTCTTATCTTTAGCTCCGATCCATCGGCCTCACTTGTTATCTTCGCAAGCACCCCTTCGCTAGCCGGCTAGTGGCCACAGCTCTCGTGCCGCGGCCTCACTATGTTTATGTGTTCACCTCACAAGCATGTACATCATCACAACCACAGAGAAGCTCTCCATTTAGCATGTCAACAGCTTGGAAAGCACCCCCTCCCTCGCTTCTCTGCAAATGTAAACAGTCCATGCATATCTTATCTAATTCTTTGGATTATAATAGTACATACATTTTAATAGAGGATACATGGATAACTATGTAAGTTTTGTATATTTATACCTTATATATGTATGAACATCGACTCTTAAGACAGCCAGTCAAATTAATCCTAATATTTGACCTTTTTGTATGTCGAGTGTCTTTTATATATATTCTTGTTTTTTTTTTCTTATGAAATCAGTTTTTATGTACTCCTGTATCTTATCTAATTTTCTAAGTTTACCTTGTAATAATCAACAGCAACGAAATTAGCCCATCTATTTCCAGCAGCAGCATTGCAGGTGCGAAGCATCTTCATCAAATTGGCGGAATTGTCTACACAAGAAAGTTCTTTCAAAGGAACAGACCTGAAATAGTTTACCAGAACAAGTGACTTGGTTTCATCCTTAAGACTTGATGATTCTCCCCTGTTTGTGCAACTTCCAGCTTTCATCCCCTCATCTCCATCTGAAATAAAGTTTGGGCACGTAGCAAAACTTAGAAGCTCACAATGACAATTGATTATAGGATATTGAAAAACTAATTGGACTAGGATTGTACGTAGTAGGGAGTCGGGACGTATAATGGATTCCTAATGCATCCATTATGCACCCGGGTGCACCTAAACTAGAACACCAAAGACTATTTTTGCTACTTATTTATTTAAAAACGTGTTTGATGAACAAGAAATCATTTTTAACAAGTGTCTCAAATTGTAGTTGCTAATTTATGTTAAATTGATTTACTACGTCCATAAAAAATCCAAAATGGGCCAGCCCCGTTTTTAACAGGATTAGGCAGAGATTTCCGGTTTGAAAATTAAGCCTGATCCACAACGAGAAACTTGTTCAAGCCATGCATATTCTCAAAATTTATCATACACCCGAGTGTACCGTGAGTATGGTACACCTAATGCTATTTTTTCGCTCATTGAAATCATCCAAATGAGCAACATGTACTAAAAAATGAGAGCTCCAAATGAGCAAATGAGCAAAATTAGTCTTGAGTGTACAATGCACATGGTACATTCGGGTGTATGTTGAATGAAATCCCATATTCCGGACCAATCCATGATCACCTCCCGTCCGTCCAAAATTGCAGTATTAACTTCATTAAAAATCATCAAACTTAATTTTTTTTTTTCATATGTACTTCAAATTTGGGAGAAGGGGTTAGAGTGAAAGGCAAAGATAGACATTTTACATTGGTTTTCGACCATATAATTCCATTGGTAAGCAATGCCTTCGCTGTTTTGCTTAGATCTCATAGAAGTAAATACAAGTAGCCTCTGATTATTGGCTACCATATCACTGACTGAAGGCCAATCTTGACCTTGTCTTGGCATCTTTGAAATTGGAAACCAATACTTCATTAACCCTGCCTTAGTGAAGACCTTGGTCAACCCTCCGGGTGCCTTGACATAGTCCTCCAAAATTAAGGTCACAATCTCTGTTGGTTTAGAAGACATGAAAGCTTCAATCTCTCTCAAAGTATTTATTGCCGGTTCCTGTTATATATATATATTATATATATATATATAAATCTAATCTCATAACTCTTGATCATGAAATATGACAACGTATATAATAGTCATAAGCATTATTATAAAATGTTCGAAAATCGTTATGGCTTAACCTAAAATAGTTTTTTTCGGTGGGGAGTAAATTAGATTGTTGTTGTTTAATAAAAAGGATTTTGAGACCATGCAATATGCATGTTATCTCTCTAATGAATTAAATAAATAGCTATAAAAGTTTGGACAGAGCTAAAGAACTCACAAAAGCGGTATAATCATTGCATTTTCCTCCAAAGGAATGGCACAACCATACATCTCCATTGAAGTCATATGTATCAAGCATCAAGGCTCGAACACCATTCTAAACAAAATTTAAATTTAGTTTGAAGTTAGTTGAATAAGATTGATAAATTTGGGGAATGTTTGAGGCAAAATCAATTGAATGGAATTTCTTACTTGGAGTTGTTGAGTGATGTTATCTTCTTGATTTGAAAAAGTGATTCGAGGAACTTTGGTGTGAGAGTCCTCTCCCTCGATAGCAAAAGCGTTATGTGTCGTCAAGAATGAGTATTTGTTGAAAGGTAGTGAATTATTCTAGATTGATATATTCAAAAGGGAGAAAATTGGTAAGTGCATCCAAACAAGCAAGTTCACAAAAAAAAAAAGATGTGAAAAAAAAAAGTCTAAGGTTCTAAACAATAACAAGTTTGTAAATTTACTCATTAAAGAAAAAAGAAAAAAAAATATATTCACTCTGTCTCAAGTTAATACTTAGGGTCCGTTCTGTTCAACTTATTTTAACTTATATAAGATCATATAAGATGAAATAAGATATCAGACACACTCAATAAACTACTTCCTCCGTTTCTTTTTAAGTGGAACAGAGAGAAGTGGCACACCAACCAAGGGCTTTAGAGAGAGAAAGTTGGGGACCACATACAAAAGAGATTATGCAATTTAATTAAATGAAAAGCTTGACTAATCATCCACCAACCACATACAACCTAACCAGAAAATTTATCTCCCCCCACCAGTTCTTCGATCTTCATCAATGGCAGTTTCGACAATTGCGCTGTATGTGAGTCTACCGAGTAGCGTGTGCTCTACACCACCATGTCCATAAGCGAATTAGGGGAGAGAGATAAGAGATTGGGCAATTAGGAAGAAAAAGGGTGGAACAGAGGGAGGTTATGGGGAGGGGGAAGGGTGGTTACGGGGTACAGAGGAGAGAGAGACGGGGGGTTGTTGGGGTTTGGTGGGGGAAGGGTTGAGGAGAGAAAGGGGGTGAATTAATTAAATCTAGGTTAAAGACTTAAAGTGTTAGGTGAGTGATTGATTAGGTTGGTAAATAAAATTAGTAATGGCAATTTTGTAATTACAAAGTTTTTTTTGCCATTTTAATAGTGTGTCACTTATTGTGACATTTCCTTAAAAGGAAAGTGACTCACTTAAAAAGAAACGGAGGAAGTATCTTATAAGATAATATAAGATAAGATTTTATAAGATCAGATAAGATAAGACAAAATAAGTTGAACAGAACATACCCTTAATAGGCGACCTTTGTATTTTGGTTGACCTAAAAATAATAGCACTTTTCATATTTAATCGAGTTTAGCTTAAACATTCCTATACCTCTTTTACTAATAGTCTGATACCATTATTAACTAGCAATTTTAAGAACTATGGCATAATTGAGATGAAAAATATATCAAGGATAACTATACATATATAGAATTTTAACTTAGATTCTTAAAAACGACTCTAAGCAAATGTGATATATAATTATGCTTTTCCTTTTATAAGGTTGATTTGATCATAATTTGTGGCTCAATTTACATAGGCTTAGCTAGGTTGGACACATTTAAGCTTTTCATTGCGGAGCGGAGAGAGAGAGGTTGGTTGGTTCATTGATTAGAGCATGTGATGTGACTACAAATTGAATGCATCTAGTGCTTGGGAAATTTTACAGCTAGAGTGCTACATACTTCCTCCGTTTTAAAATAGTTGCACCATTTGGTTTTTCATGTTTGCCGCGACGCATTTTTAAATGTTAATATCTTTAATTGCATATAAGTAAAAAATTATAAAAAGTTGATATGTAGCATGTCAAAAACATTGTACTTCAGGAAATTTCGCTCAAAAAATACTACCATCTTATTCTTGTATGATATGTCAGTCTTTTGAACATATTAAAAAAAAATGAGATATTCAATCCCTTATAGACTAGCATATTCAACATTACAAGTTACAACTCAACTAACAACGAGCAGTCGCGCATGTGAACATAAAAATTTGGTCAGATTTACTTGCAATGTGCATGTTAGTTACATCTACTAGGCAAAAGAGCGAGTGTGCTAAGTGACTTAAAACGACATATTCAAGGCATCCTAACAAGAATGCCGCAATTACCTTGAAAGCTATATTAAATGTATAGCAGAAACATTGTATAGTAGAAACCCAAATGCATTAAAATAAATGTCTATTAAAATAGTGAGAATGAAAGTTTGTAATACCACAAGTTTGAACTGATCTGTGGTGGTACTTCTTACACATTTTGGTCCTATAAATTCTGCAAGACAACCGAAGCAGTGAAATCCTTCTTCACATTTCCCACATAAATCAATTTCTTCCTGTTATTGCATGTTAGGCAAAACAAAATACAGAAAAATTAAAAATTACACAATCATGAATTGCTATACCAAGTATATATAATATATGTACTGGGAAAATCTGAAAAAAAAGGCCAGAACATAAAATTTAAAAGCATGCCAAATTCTTGAAGGAAGGAACAACAAACCTTGCATACTCCATTGGAGCAAGCATGTGAAAGTAAAAAGGCGAATGAAAGAGATAATATGCAAATGTGTGGGAGAAGTGTATTAAGAGACATAATTATTGCTTGATTAAGATAAGTTTTATGGCTCCCCTTAAAAAAAGAAAAAAGGGAGTATTATGGTATGGGGTTCGTTCAATATAAAAGGATGAGGGGATTATATGCATTTGAGGGGTCATTAAGAAGCTAAGTCCAGCTATTAAAGCATAAACTTATAGTATAAGGTACATAGGTCCTCTTATATTTTTACTAGTGTAGAGACGTCCTATCAGTAAAGGCGTAAGGAGAATATGTCATTTATAGAAAAGAATATGTCATTTGTAGAAAAAAATATGTAATTTATGGCAATATAGAATATAGAAAAGAAAATGGCATTTGAATTTGAAAAACACACATCACCAAATGGTTATGGAAAACAATAAACTTCGATGACATTAATATACATATCCATGGTTAATTAAATTACCCACTATTAATTAAGTTGGAGGTGACGTATTTTTACAGACTTGCAATAAGAATATTGCGCTTTATATAGAGTATTGATCAATTTCAACCTAATACATATATGCCGTCCACGCACTTTGTATTTATCTATGGATAAAAAAAATTAATGTGCTTCTAATTAACAAGAATGAAATATTATCTAACAAGCCAAAATATGTTATTAAAAAAGAAAATTAAAGTCACTCAAAACATTTTGTGTTACTGTTAGGTATAGGTATATTGCTGAAGTGGAAGTTGATGATGAGCACAACAACGAAAAGGAGGGTGTTTAAGTGGAAGTTTGACTTGTATTTAGATATGCTTCGACTAGTTTACATATCTTTAAGTAGTTGAACCATATTGTTTTCCTGCGTCGACCAACTTTAAGCATATAATATACCCCTATGCGAAGGGCCCCAAAAGTACTCCTGATCCACTATCTTAATCAAGAACTGCTGATTATCGATCTATCGAGGACAATTATATGCACTCTTCTTGTTTTTTCGAGGACAATTATATGCACTCTCACTTGAAAGTACAAATTGCACTTTCCACTTATGCGAACGATAAATGTCCTCGGCTGAATCTTAATTAATTAGATTAGGCTTTTGCCTTTTGTGCAACTCGATGGAATGCTCCCCCTGCTGGAGTTATTAAATTGAACACAGATGCAAGCTTGGCCGAGGAAGGATGGATAGGACTTGGTGTAGTAGCCCGCGACTCGGAAGGTAAAGTGTGCTTCACTGCTACTAGACGTGTGCGTGCCTACTGGCCCCCCGAGGTAGCTGAATGTAAGGCCATTTATATGGCGACTCGCTTGGCCAAAGCTCATGGTTATGGCGACATAATTTTTGAGTCAGACTCACTAGTGGCCACGAAAAGATTGACAAAAGCAGCAATTTTCTTTTCTGATTTGGATGCAATTCTTGGGGACATTCTCTCTATGTGTAATGCTTTTACTTCTATTTCTTTTACTCATGTTAAAAGAGATGGAAACATTGTTGCCCATAATCTCGCTAGAATAGTGCCGTTTGGGGTTGAGCAATGTTGGAAACGTCATTGTCCTAGTGTTGTATCACCTTATGTACTCATGGACACTTTGTCCCTTATTTAATGCACTTTTCTTTCCCCTCAAAAAAAAAAAAAAAAAAAAAAATAAGACACAATTAACTTTGACTTTTTTTTCGGGGGAATTAACTTTGACATTGAAATAATATTGAAATTACTTATTGCAAATATAGATAGTATCATCAAAGTTTCGCATATCTTTAGGAACTAGATCTATCGAAATCTCCAAGTAACATAGAAGTTGAAAATCTTAAACTTTTGAGTCGTTCAGGACTTATATGCATGGGTTGAAAATAGTTGGAATCATATATTTTATATTTCATCTTTTGTTCTATTGTCGTGTCAGAATTAAATGATGCCAAGTATTGCCAACCCTTGAAAATTAGTTATTAATGTCATTAATAAAACTAGATGATACGACACTATTAAAAATAATGAGACACAAAATCAAACACCAGATTACTAGTGCATAATGCATATTCATCATATTGGCTATAGATAAGACTGATTTAGAAATCAATATTGTAAATCTCATTTTAATTGATGTACATCGAGCGATGATGTATTGAAATGTTTAATCATTTTCACCTTAAAATAAACAAATTGTTTAAGTAATCTCTTTATTACGTTCTAGATTAAGTTTTTAATCTCTACCACAGCATAATTTTTCCTTCACAATTAATGGTTGCACGAGGTATTTTCTGAAACTCAAATAGAACTATAGAAGCAATATGCACCCCAAGTAAAACTAGGATCTTCCTCTTCCGCATTAAAATAAAATAAAAAAAGTAAAAACTAGGATCTTGAATAAAAGTATAAAACGTACTCATATAAAATAAAAGGAAAACAAGGTACAATTCATACATGTATCTAAATCACCAACGTTACATAAAAAATGGAATAACGAATAATATATATACTGCTTACACACTTACAAACTTATGCACATTATTACTCCTACTATAGTTGTATATTGTATTATGATTATCCCATAATCCAAGAAAATCGAAACTTCAAAAAACAAAATTCAGAAACTTTTTTTTTTTTTATTTTTTTTTTGTGAATTGGCTGGTTATATACGAAACTGATTTTGAAAATTAGTCTTTTTTTGTTTCAGAGAAAAAGCTGTTGATCGAAGGCATAACTTCAGGAGAACGAGTCCTTAAGTACTTGCGAAAACCATGCTCTGCATATTTTTCTCCTTCCTCGTAATTCTCCAGCACTGCTGTCGCCCTATGAGCTTTATTGATTCTATCATAAACACCAAGAAAAATATAATTAAGGAAGTGTACAGATTAATAAACTTGTAATACTATCTCTGTCCGATAGTCTTAGTTGTCATATCTTATTATTAACGTAACAATTAATAAAGAACGGAGGAAGTATATTGATCCATATGTCTTAAAATTTTTGTTTCATTTGCTTATAACGCGTACCCAGCAAAAATAGCTAGAATGGAACTAAAAACGAAAATAACGAAAATGAAGCAAAGGTTTTGAAACAAATCCTACGTATGGTTTAGAATAAATTGCCAAAAAAAAAAGTGAAGTAGAATAGTTTTACCTGACATCAGGATTCAGAAGCACATTCCTTGTTAGCTGAAATATGCACATACCAGTGACAAAGGACATTGCTGCAATTAGCGGATAGACCTGTAAAATATAAAGCAGCAAGTATTAATTATTATCTAATGTACGATATCTCTATTTTTAATTTTACTTGAAATTACATTCTAAATAAGATTTTCTTTTTTCAAAATGAATAATATAGTAAATCTTTTAGTAACGTTTTCGCAAGGATTAAGGAAGCACAGAACATAGGAAATAGCTTTCATATACTTATTCACCGGCGCAGCTGTTTTTAGAGATTAATATGTCTAAAAATGCTCCATATGATTATTTTTTCCAGAAAAGGAAAAATGATAATATTTTAATATTTAACTTAGAAAAGTAGTTCTGTAAGATAAATATTTGTAAATTCTTAACGAACAACGTATTTAGAAGATCGATTTCAGCAAAACAAAATGAATAAAGAATTTATATGATATGCGAAACACTTACTATTTTATAACGTTTCAAAATAAGTGAAACATACCTTAAATGGAAAAAAAAAGTGACAAAATGACAAAAATATTCATCACAAACTTGTGTGGTTTGCTTTTCTCTCTCCTCCTTTTTATAATGAAAAGGGTATTTTTTATGACTTTTTGGCTTTTGAAAGTGATGTTTATTAAATCTTGTGCTCAATCCCTATGTTTCACTTATTATGGAACGGAGGAAGTATAAGTTGTACTACTATATGCAATATGGACGCATGGTGCACATATCGTTATCTCAATTAGCGTGATCATACATGATCAAACCTAAGGATGGCATGCAGTCGATGCAAACTAAATTACGTAGCTTGTAGAATATTGGAGGTGATACGTAATTACGTACCAAGATTTTTTTTTTTTTTGGTTTTTGGGTAAGTACAAGGATTGTTTAGGAGATGACCGGGTTACCAACCACTTAAGATCGAGTCTTGTCTATAATTAAAAAGTTTATGTGATGTTTTTACGATTCTGAGCCAGATATAGACCAAATAAAATGATGGCATATAGTACAGTTGTGGTAAAAAAGGCAAAAGAAACTTACATCAGGTTTGATCCAACGTCCCATATTGCCAACTTTTTGAGCTCTTTGAGAAGCTATATTATATGTTTTTTTTCCCCTCTTTCTCGTAGTATTACCTGAATTCCTGTGTGTGTATATAACTGTATATGTATATAATATCGAGTATAAATTTGTATATATAGTACACAATGAACATCATAAAATTTCTATGGGCTGTAAGCCTGTAACATGCATGTGATTAAAATTATGAGATTTATTAAAAAACCAGGTGCTTGAGCCTCTTGTTTTTGGTGTAGAATGAGAACAAAGGAATTGAAGAGGCTTATTTTTGGTCAAGGAAAACGATCAGAAGAAGCAAGATTTTTCCCATCTACTTCTTGGTCAAGTCTCCCGCGCCTCCAATCGTATTATAGACTAACCTTAAATTCCTTAGTAGTTTATATATTTATCACCAAATCAAGAATATTATATTCATACATCAGTTTTAAAAAATAAAGGTAAGGAAATTGAAAACATTAGGAAATCCTTCTCTCGAGGAAAAACATCAATATAAAACATATGTATTGCAAACCTTGTCGGATGTCGCTATTGCATAAAATCGTTTAAGAGGGAGTGTAATTAAAGTGACCTACATAGCATCCATAATTATAGAGAGCTCAAAATTTATAAGTCTATCGTTTGAAGAAATCATCTTGTCAAAACTATAATTTAGTTGCTTCATATTATAAAATAAGCTAAACATGCCGTGAGACAAATGGCATCGCAAACGCGCTAGGAAAACAAGTTTTGACATGGTGTGATAATGACTTTAATTTATGGCATAGATATAGAGAGTTTTTTATCTATGTTGTATCGGAGTTACGTTTTATTGTGGGAGTTTTGTGGTGTAAGTTGATGTATTTATGTTAAATTTTCTTAAGCACATGATCGTATGAATTCTCTCAAATCCTTGCTAGAAGGTGGTGAGTCTATTACACAATACTGAAAAAAACTAAACATGATTATATAGAGGGAGATACTTTTATATTTTGAAACTGGGCATGATCTTTATAAGGCCTTTTGTTGTCATAACTGATACAGGGTCCCAAATTGTTTATGTTATCACTCGAATATTGTTGAAACGAGGCTCAATTGTTTAATTGCTATATGCCTATACATAAAAAGTATAGCAAGTAAATTTTCATAGGAAGTTGATAATAACTATAAAGTTGTTCCGTTGACCAAAAACGTAAGAAGTTCCTAAGAAATTTGACATTCCACAAAATAAAGAAAAACACATACTTTCCCTTCATAGAAAACAGAAAAAAAAAAGTACAATACTTAGGCTATGTTCTTTTAGACTGAATTAATAAAAATATAGAAAAACACATACTTTTCCTTCAAAGAAAAACAAAAAAAAGTACAGTACTTAGGCTCTGTTCTTTTGGACTGAATTTATAAAAAATTCAATTCAGTTCAGTTCAATTCAGACAAATTCAATTCAGTTCAGTTCAGTTAAGTTCAGTTCAGTTCATTTAGTTTCCTCTCACAGTTTTCATTCATTTCAGTTTAGTTCAATTCAGTCCAAAAGAACAGAGCCTTAATCCCCTAACAATAACTCATAAATTAATAACCTTATTAGGGTCTGTTCTCCCCAACTAATTTTCAGTTCAGTTCAGTTCAATTCAGTTCAGTTCCTAATTTATTTCTCTAATAATAAAGCAATGATAATTATAACATTTACGATTATTTTATCATTAATATTATTATTATTATTATTATTATTATTATTATTATTATTATTATTGCTATTACTATTACTACTATTACTATTACTATTACTATTACTATTACTATTACTATTACTATTACTATTACTATTATTAATATTATTATAATTATAATATTATTATTACAATTACTATTATATTATTATTATTATTACTCCTATTACTATTGCTTTTACTATTATTATTACTATTAATATTATTATTATTATTATTATTATTATTATTATTATTATTATTATTATTATTATTTTTTATTATTATTATTATTATTCTTAATATTGCTACTTATTATTTTGCTAATTCTTTTTTTTCTATATGATTTTGCTAATTATGTTGAAAATGATAATTCAAGCCTAAGAAGTACACATTTCAATAATATTTGTCATTGCTAATTTATTATTATTACTAGTTAATATTTTGTCATTATTATTAGATAATTTATTATTATTATTTAATAAATTATTATTATTTAATAACTTATTACTATCTCCGTTTCTTTTTAATAGTTATACTTTCACTTTTGACACTATTCATAAATTTCACTTTGACTATCATTTTTTATTTATGGTTAAGAGAAAATATAGTCATGTGTGATCTTGTTTGATTCGTCTCGATATGTACTTTCAGAATATCGACTTTTTATATTTTTCACAAATACAAAATTAGAGATATAAAGGCTCAAAGTAGTGCATCGGCATGCTTAAAAAGTGTAAGGGTCTATTCTCTTCGACATAAAACAACTGAACTGAACTGAACTGAATTGAATTGAACTGAACTGAACTTAATTGAACTGAACTGAATTGAACAGAACTGAAAATAAGCTGGGGAGAACAGGCCCTAAGTGTAACTATTAAAAAGGAACGGATGTAGTATTATTTTATTTAACAACTTATTATTATGAATTTATTATTAATTAAATAATATTTTTATTATTATTATTATTATTATTAGATATTAACATATTATATTATTAAAAACAATTATTATCATCACTTAATGTTTATTATATTATAATACCTCCGTTTCTTTTTAATCTACACACTTTTCTTTTTGGTCTGTTTCTTTGTTATCTACACATTGTTGCTTTTTCTATTTTTGGTAACATGTCACATCTACTTTCTCCTCTTTTTCCACCCATGTCATCCACTTTTTAATATTTTAACCCACTTTTAGTTTATCTCTCTCACTTTTCAGTTTCTCTCTCCATCTTTTTAGTTTACCTCTCATATTTTTGCACTTTCTCCTTGGTTCTCCCCCAAAGTGAAGTGAGTAAATTAAAAAGAAATAGAGGTAGTATTATATTATATTATATTATATTATATTATATTATATCATACTTCCTCTGTTTTTTTATCCTTCTCAATTTCCTGTGCGCTTCTCCCAATGCACATATTTGAACTTAAATATCTTTCATTATATATTAGTAAATATTATAATGACTGAATATTAATAAAGTACTAATTGAAACGAATCAAACAAGATCCTACATGACTATATTTTTTCTTATAAATTGAAAAAAATTGAGAAGATTCTCTCTAAGTATGAATAGTATCAAGATTCAAAGTGAGAAAGATAAAAAAAAAACAGAGGGAGTATTATATTAATATTGTTATTACTATTATTTATTTATTAATTTATATTGATTAATTAATGATAGCTAAATTATTATCATTACTATTAGTTACTTCAGTTCAGTTGCAATCAGTTCAGTTCAATTCAATTCAGTTCAGTTCAGTTGTTTTATGCTGAAGAGAACATACCCTTACACTAGTGGAAAAAAATGGAAGGGTTGCGGTCAAAACAGCCCTTAGGGCTGCGTTTTTGGCTAGCAGCCCTTCACTTTTTAAAACGCCATTCAAAAGGCGGTTTAGGCAAAACGCAGCCTAGCGGGAAGGGTGCGTTTGGCCTAAACCGCAACCCTAGATTCGAAATTTTTAAAAAAAATTCAGACCCCACCAACCCCACCCTCCCAAGCCCTCCCACATCCCGCCCACCCTCCCCCCCACCGCCGCCCCTCCCCACACCTTGCCCACCCTCCCCCCGCCCACACCCCGCCCTCCTCCCCCACCGCCGCCTACCCTCCCCAAACCCCGCACAGACCCCCTTCCCTCCCCGCCCCGACCCCCGCCCACACCCCGCCCTCCCCTCCCCCACGCGCCTACCCTCCCCAAACCCCGCACAGACCCCTTTCCCTCCCCCGCCTGCACCCCCGCCCACGCACCCCCTCCCCACACCCCCCCCCCCACCCCCCACGCCCACCCCCGCACCCCGCCACCACCCCACCCCGCCCACCCCGCCCGCCCCCACCCCATCCCCGCACTCCCCACCCCCGCCCACCTCACCCCCCACCCCACCCCACCCCCGCCCCGCCCCCCCCCCCCACCCCACCCCCACCCCCGCCCACCCCCGCCCACCCCCGCACTCCCCCACCCCACCCCCCCCCTAGCCCACCCAAAGAGCCCACCATGGTAGCCCCTCCCACCTCACCCCGCACCCAACACCTCCCTTCGACACAAAAAAAAAGGATCAAATTGCAATAATATATGACAAGTTTTTGAACGTAATAATTAACATATATATATTTAATAATGTAAAAAGTGTACATAGAATTGATACCAACTAGTAGATCTAGCTAATTATGTCACGAATTCCACCAAAATGTATCATAAGCAATCATCACGAATGTGGGACGCCAACTTATCCCGAACTTCATGTAATTCGTCTATGGTGAAGGCCCTCAAACTTGGTGTGTTATCCATATAAACCTTGCAAAACAACCAAAGAATAAACACATAATATAAGAATTCAATCATTTACTGTAGTTAGTAGTTCTAAAAATGACATATACGTTCCCGAAATTCAATCAAAAACAAATGCAAACCTAAAACGCTACACACTAGTTATATTATACCTCATATTATCATATTCAAAAAGAATTTGGAGTTAAATGACTCGAGAAACAGGAATTGGACGCGAAAAGGCAAAAATAGGCCTAAAATCACATTTACGTTCCCGAAATTCAACCAACAACAAATGCAAGCCTAAGAATCTACACAATAGTTACATTATACCTCATATTATCATGTTCAAAATGAACTTGGGGTTAAATGACTCGATAAGTACGAATTGGACGCGAAAAGGCAAAAATAGGCCTAAAATGACCTTTTCGTTCCCAAAATTCAACCAACAACAATTGCAAGCCTAAAAATCTACACAATAGTTACATTATACCTCATATTATCATGTTCAAAATGAATTTGGGGTTAAATGACTCGATAAGTACGATTTGGAAGCGAAAAGGCAAAAATAGGCCTAAAATGACATTTTCGTTCCCGAAATGCAACCAACAATAAATGCAAGCCTAAAACTCTACACAATAGTTACATTATACCTCATATAATCATGTTCAAAAAGAATTTGGGGTTAAATGACTCGATAAGTACGATTTGGACGCGAAAAGGCAAAAATGGGCCTAAAATGACATTTTCGTTCCCGAAATGCAACCAACAATAAATGCAAGCCTACAAATCTACACAATATTTACGAATTGGAGAAATTACACAGAACTGAGTTTATGTCTCATGATTTATTGACCTTCCGCCGTTTCTTAGGATCTTCAAGTACATGTATCCCTTCCGTGTGATCTACACGCATATAGTTCTCCGACATATTCACATCATCTTCCACACTATTTTCAGGATAGGTAAAAGGGGGGAGGTCCTCAAATGCATCATATTCTTCCTCATTATCAACATCACCAATACCGAGGATACTCCTTTTACTAGATACAACAATCGAATGCCTTCTTCTTAAACCGATAGGGATGGTCGCGTCTGAGGAGCCTTCGTGTGCGCATATACACATGTTTGCAGCCCTTAAGGTGTGTAGACTTCATGTCATCTACACAAATTGGGCAGGGTTGTTTTCCTCTAGTCTTATACCCAGATAAGTTCCCATAAGCTGGATAATCGTTCATAGTACAAAAAAACATGGCACGCGGAGTGAACATCTCTTTAGCATACGCATCAAATACTAACACTCCTTCGTTCCACATCTTCTGTAAATCTTCAACAAGCGGCTGGAGGTATACATCTATGTCATTTCCAGGTTGTTTGGGCCCCGATATAAGAAGCGACAGCATCATGTACTTGCGTTTCATGCACAACCAAGGAGGCAAATTATAAACCACTAAAACTACTAGCCATGTAATATGCTGCGAACTGAGATTGCCAAAAGGGTTCATGCATGTCATCCGTACATAATCCAAGCCTCAGATTCCTATCCTCATTACCAAATGCCTTATGCACCCTGTTGATACTTTTCCACTCAGGCGAATCAGCCGGATGCTTAAGCAGACCGTCTTTCGTCCTACGATCTGCATGCCACCTCAAATTCTTCGCATCTCCTTTAATTGAGAACATGCGCTTAAATCTAGGTATTATGGGTAGATACCACAACACCTTAGCTTGTGGTCCTTCACTACCTCAGCTCCTTCACGCTTGTACCTCGACAATCCACAACGTGGACACTCATGTAAATGCTCATACTCATTACGATAAAGCACACAATCGTTAGGACAAGCATGTATCTGCTCGTACTCTAAACCGAAAGGACACATCAGTTTCTTCGCATAATAGTACGACTTTGGCAGTTCATTTCCATCAGGGAGCATATCAGCTAAAACTTCCAACAACGATGTGAAACTAGAGTCCGTCCAACCAGCTTTTGACTTAATGTTGAACAGTGTTATTACGGCAGAAAGTTTGGTGTACTTTGTACCACCTGGATACAACGGCTTTTCAGCAGCCTCAGACATAGACTAAAAAATACGAGGTCGTTTACACGACTGATCTTCAACCTCGTGTATCATCTCGTCTACCCGATCCCTATCATCATCTGCAAACTCATCATCCCAATTCTCATCCCCGAACTCATCATCCTTCTTTTCTTCACATACATCGTTCATTACTCTAGAGCTTCCTATATACTTCCCCTGCTCACCATGCCAAACCCATACATGGTATTGAGGCCTAAACCCACGGCGAAAGACATGCTCCCTAACCAAATGTATACTACTAACCTTGCTCACATTTCTACAATCGACACAAGGACAATAAAAGTCGACTGCTCCAGAGGATGTTTGATATTGTAATGCAGATGTACAAAATTCTGAGACCCCTTTCACAAACTCAATCGATTCACGACTACCATACATCCAAGTACGATCCATCTCATTCAAGAAGACCTCTAATAATTAAACACAACCATTCATTATAATGCATCAATCATTATTTAAGTACATACACTCACATATTCAAATCACACACGTATAGAGGAAGCTAAGATAGTGACACGTTCAAATGTATGCATGCAGCCGAAGGTCCTTATCACTCCAACCTAACCCATCCTTGGACGTCTAATCTCACTAGTGAATATATGCCAACTTTTCAAGTCTAAGGAAAATCCGGCAGCATTTCCCTACAGTTCTCCAAGTACACAATGTAGATAATTGCTTATCTACATATGTACCTAGAGAACAATGTAGAGAAACGATAAGCCAAGATTTTCCTCAGAATTGAAAAAAAGACACACATTCACCACCTAAGTGAGATCAAACGTCCAAGAACAGTCCCAAACCGGGGACTATTCAAGACTTACTCCTAATGAGTAAGTCTTGGACGGGTATCTAGGCATATGATGGTGATTCAAACAACTTGTAGATTTCATAGCAAAATTACATTGCGTTTTCATACAATCTCATATCAAGAAATATACATATATACATTATAAGAAATACATATATATATCAATAAATTATCATAACTTAATCAAATTGAATCACATGACAACTTTGTCTCATCAACAAATTAAATCAAACAAAAAAGACAACGAAATTAAACTAGTTACCTCTTAACACCAATGATAAGCAATGAAGAGAGAAGAGATAGTTGGAACTTTATTTGCCTTCCTAAGCCTCTTCTTCCTACAATTAACAAAACCCACATTGCACATTAATCATTTAATTCAATTAAGAAAAACAAAACTAACTTAAAAACAAGATTAATTCATACTTAACTAAGCAAAAAATTGGCTAAACCCAAGAGCAATGAAGAAAGAGTAGGGCAATGGTGGTGGTAGTCATTGCTGCCGCTTGTGGGTGGTGGCGCTGCGTAGTGGTGGAGGAGCTCCACACCCTAAACCCACTCAAATGGTGGAGAAGAGAAAAGAAGAGAAGTGAAGAGAAGAAAGAGAAGGGTTGTGGTGGTGGTGGAGGTCGCTGCTGCTCGTGGTGGGTGGTGCGCAAGGTGGTGCAGCTGCATGGTGATGGAGCGTTAGGGTTAATGTGCGAGTGAGTGAGAGGGAGGGAGGGGTTTTTCGCTCGTCAAATGCGTCTAAGGGAGGGAAATTTGGAAAAGATGTCTAGCTACTGTGTGTATGTGTGCGGAAAACTTGAAATGATATGTGGGATGGGATGTGAAGGGCTGCAATTAGTCCAGAATACGCAGCCCTTCGTGTATGAAAGGCTGCGGTTTTTAGGGTGACCGCAACCCTTCACTAATAGGGCTGCAGTACGAAGGGCTGCGTTTTCTGGTTAACCGCATCCCTGCACTGAAAGGGCTGCGGTTTTCCAAAAAACGCAGCCCTTCCTTTTTTTTCCCCTAGTGTTAGTCGCTTATTTAACTGGAATATGTTCTAGCTCATAGCAAAGAGACTATCAATTATAATGCTACTTTATGACCATTCTAAGTATGACTATAAAAATGAAGTGGTTTAGATGTTTTTTGTATAATTTAAGTTTTTAGTTTTAAAATTATTCTGTACAAGTAGATTTTTCATAAATTCATCATATTTATAACGGTTTTTTCACCATATATCCCCGACAAATTGGAAAATTCACCATATACCCTCAATGTTTCAGATATGCACCATATACCCCTGAGTTTTCGAAAACGTTCACCATATGCCCTTTTTAAAACTGTCGTTAACTCATCGTTAGCTTTATTTACTATTTTGCCATTATTAACCCTAAACCCTAATCTAACTCTAACCTTAATCATAATCTAACCCTAATCTAACCCCTAACTCAGCCCCCACCCCCTCCCTCCACCCAGCCCCCTACCCCGAACCCTCCCCTCGCCCTCAACCCCAGCCCAGCCCACTCCCACTCCCCCTCAGCCCAGCCACTTACCACCTCCCCTTCCCGTCATTGCTCCCTCCCCTCCCTTCCTCGTCGCTTCTCCCCTTCCCTTTCCCTTCCTCGTCCATGCTCCCTTACCCCTCCTCTCCCCCGTCACAACAATTTCGACGGGGATCTCACTACCGGCGAGGGAAAACGACCAGAGGAGGAGTGAGAAGAAATCGCGGGGGAGCGGAAATCCACGGGGAGCGGCGACGGGGGAAGGGGAAGGGGAGGGAAATCGACGGGGGAAGGGGAGTGGGAGGGAGCAACGACGGGGAAGGGGAGGAGGAGGAGAGCAACGACGGGGAAGAAGAGGGGGGTAGGGGTGGGGGAGCGGCGACGGGGAAGGAGAGGGGGTGGGGGTGGGGGGGGGCCAAGGTTGAGGGGATGGGGAGGGTTAGGGGTGGGGTGGGCTGGGGTGGAGGGGGAGGGGATGGGAGCTAGGCTGGGGTGGAGGGGAGGGGGAGAGTGGGTTAGGGTTTAGATTAGGATTAAGGTTATAGTTAGATTAGGGTTAGGGTTAGGGTAGATTAGAATTAGGGTTTAGGGTTAATAATGGCAAAATTGTAAATAACTCTAACGGCGACTTAACGTCCGTTACCAAAAAGGGCATTTGGTGAACAATTTTGAAAAGTCAAGGGTATATGGTGAACGTTTTCGAAAACTCATAGGTATAAGGTGCATATTTGAAACATTGAGGGTATATGGTGAATTTTTCAATTTGTCGGGAGTATATGGTGAAAAAACGTATTTATAACTATGTATACTTCTTTATCTGGTCTGGAATTGTATATTTTTGGTGATACTCCATAGAACCTTCTTCAACTATCCCCATAGAAATATAGAATATGAGAGCTGCAGCCTGCAGCACTTGATTTTCATGAGTGCCATAGGATATATGATATATGTTACTCGGGGCAATTATTGAGTAACACATGGACTTTCTCTGCATCCAATTGTTTTCCCTCACTTTTCCTCAAAGCATAGGCA
The DNA here is from genome assembly GCA_947646795.1 of Beta lomatogona. Taxonomy (NCBI): domain Eukaryota; kingdom Viridiplantae; phylum Streptophyta; class Magnoliopsida; order Caryophyllales; family Amaranthaceae; genus Beta; species Beta lomatogona. The sequence goes on along the minus strand of CANSNZ010000957.1, from coordinate 2,284,200 downwards.
ATATGACACAGCTCCTTTTTGTTTCTCTCTTGATTATCATTTTTAACTGTTCAAGAGAAGCGTCAATATTATACATACTTCTATATAGAAGCACTTTAAACTCCACAAAGTTCTACGGTTAAAACGTCATTGTCTTAGAAGGGGACACATTACTTGTCCCTATACGCCTATACCATTGCTTTCCTTGCTTCAAACTTCTTTAGTTATGAAAAATTGGTATGAATTTTAGTGAATCTTTTCTTTATATACTCGGTAAATGTTAAAGATAAGAAAGAAGTCAAAACCGATGCTAACATATATGGGCTTACTACTATTAAAGTGAAATTTTCAAACATCGAAAGCACTAACAAAGATAAAATTAACATTATTAGGTAAATTAAATTCAATTTTCCCCTGCAAGCAACGTCATTATAGAAAGTTCTTTTAGCATTATTAATAATAATCTAGATGCCTCGTTTTTGGACAAAAATATCACTCGATTTATTATTCCTATTCATAAGTTCATATTTTTGTATATGTAATTTTGGAGATTTGATCCCAAATTCTCCTCTCAAAGAGTAGATCCTACTCGTATTTTGCTATTAACATTTTTGTGATATTAATTCCTAACAATTTATTATATAAGAAGGGAGGAAGATGGTAAAAAAGTTTGATAACCCTAAGAAATTAAATTGCATATCCATTCCATAATCTTCTCCTACTTATATATATTTAAAAACTAACAAAGAATGAATTCAATTATTAAGGAAACTCAAAAAAAAGATTGACATAACAAGTAAAAATAAAAACTTGAATTCCCGACTATAACATATTTTTGTTCTATTAAAACCTCGATCTATTTTTGTTTGATGATTTATGATTCAATTTATTTTCACTTTTTTTCCTAACAATAATTAAGTGATTAAACGGTTAACCCCCAACATAGTGGGACAAATCAATCTCATGATATGCTCTTGCACCTTGAAGACCACAAAAGATAGTTATTAATCAGATATGATATCTTCAAGATGTCATTGTCCTTTGCTAACTTTCATGACTGTGATCTTCTAGAGCCACCCTTACGCAGCTCTACTTGACCACAAAGATTAATCTTGAGTTCTTAATACTCTAACACTCGGCCTTTACACCAAGTGTCAAAATCTTTTCAAATGTGTTCTCTTATTATCAACGTAACATTACTTACTAGACAATCGATATTTTAAAAACTTGCCATTGTTGATGGATGTGAGCCTTATGTGAATTTACAGTTTATGAATCTAATTTATGTAAACTTATTGTCATTAAACTATTTTAAAATTATTAACCCGAACCTTATTTTATCTGAACTATCCTAACTTTGCTTCTGAAATGACTGTTTTAGTTAGTTGATGTATATATCAAGTCATTATCATAAGAAACAACATACGCCACCCTTTTAAAGCCGTTCTCTCTCTCTTCTAGCCGTTCTCTCTCTCGTCTCTCGTTTCTCTCTAAAAACCCTAGTTTTCTTTTTTGATATATGGGATAGCACCACCCTTTAGGATGTGGTAAATTATGTTTTGTTCTTATTATTATTTGTTTCTAAATTTTTGTTGACTTTAAATCGATAATTTAACAATTTAGATAAAAAAAAAAAAACAGCATATACCGAACACAAAGGTTAAATTCAAGTAAATTTTGGTTCAGTACCAGCATTGCATGCTTGCTTAATTTGGCTATTTGGTAGTAGATCCCACCCTTCTGGTACTCACCGTTAAAAGGAAGCACAAGGCGTTGCTTTAAAGACACGAGATTTATGTATTAAGATGAGTGTGTCATAAATTTGATCGGACTACATGACATATTTACATACGGATATCATACTTAGATGATATATATATAAACCTCAACAACCAGTAGGTAAAGCGAACCTTACATAAAAGGTGTCACTAGGAAATTCAAGCAAACTCTACTACATTAGATGTTCTTATCTTATCATATTCAAATTCTCTCTTTTCAATTTCCTGCTTACATTACATCATATAGAAACATATTGTTACAAGAAAATATACCGATCCATAGATCGTAAGACAGAGACTCGAGAAACTCAAAATTTTATATTAATTGGTGGTCAGTATAGCGACATTTGTTACAAGATCAACTGTTTAGAGTTGCATAAATGAGGATTCTCATTATAGCATTTAGTTTTGCGACACTGATATTTTATGCAGGTTAGCCTATGCTTCTTTTTATTTATTTTTCTTGGCCTAGTAGTAGTAATACTTTTTATTCATAAATTGTTTAATTCAAAATTATCTTTGTTTGGTTGTAGCTGCATATGATCCCTTGGATCCAAATGGGAACATAACAGTCAAATGGGATATTATGTCATGGACCCCCGATGGTTATGTGGTAAGTGCTAGGCTGTTACTGATATTTATCGTACTGATATCTAAATATATAGTTGCACAACAAAATATATACAAGGCTTTTATATTTCGTGCGATTAAGCTGTAATTGTTAATCTTATAGTCTTGTAGTTGTAGAGTATGTTTACATATCTTTCTTATCTTTTGATCAAAATTAAGGATTTAAATACACGTAATGGGTGCTTTAAGTTATAAAAAGATGTATAATAGTCATAGTATATTAAAATCAAATTGTAAAATATTTTTTCAAAAAAATAAAGGCATTTAAGGTATTTTAAGTGGACACCAAACTTTTCAAGAGTTGCCTTACATAATAGAGATTTGTGCAAATTTTTGCAGGCAACTGTAACAATAAATAATTTTCAAATGTACCGGCACGTAGGCGATCCAGGGTGGCAATTGGGCTGGACATGGGCCAAAAAAGAAGTAATATGGTCCATGGTAGGAGCCCAAACCACAGAACAAGGTGACTGTTCCAAGTTTAAGGGCAACATACCACATTGCTGTATAAAGACCCCAACTGTTGTGGACCTTTTACCTGGGACACCTTACAACCAACAATTCTCCAACTGTTGTAAAGGTGGTGTCCTAAATTCATGGGGACAGGACAAATCGGGCTCAGTATCCCAATTTCAGGTTAGTGTTGGACAGGCCGGTACCACCAACAAGACCGTCAAACTGCCCAAGAATTTCACCTTGTTGGGACCAGGCCCAGGTTACACTTGTGGGCCTGCTAAGATTGTTCCTTCCACCAATTTTCTAACCCAAGATCGTCGTCGTAAAACTCAGGCCCTGAGTAAGTCCAACTATGTCTTAGCTCTTGATAATTCGTATAGTACATTTCTTTAAAGTTAATAGAGTTGCAGATTGGATTGTGATGATTAGTTCCAATTTATAATGAGATGGGTGCAAATTCACGTTGTTATGAACTTATGATTAAAGAGAAATTTGAAAATTTAATAAAAAAAAAAGAGGGTACCTAATCATAAAATTTACTCATATTATGCCTTGATAAACGTTACTCCCACTTCACCATTAATCAGATGAATTAAGAATTAGCAATTACAATGTACCAATGATTTTTTTTTTGTTTATAATGGAGTGCCTCAAATTTATATTCATACTTGCCAAATAATGAATAGTTTCAATATGACATAAGAAACCAGAAATAGTAGTGCAATAGTGATGAAAGTTCAATGTAAATAACTACACAAAGGTATTTTTCATTGAAACTTATCTCTTTGAACTACTTCTAGTTAGCAAGTCATTTTCTAGACTGGTAAATGGTTTAAAATATCGTTAGTTTAAAAGTCTTCAGAACAGAAAAGTTATGTTACTTTTATTTGTTTGGTTTTTAAATTTCACATCTAAGTCTGAAAATAACAGGTTAACAAATCTTTTTATTATTTTGTGTTTGATGCAGTGACATGGAACGTGACATGCACTTACTCACAGTTTCTAGCAAGGAAATACCCTTCTTGCTGCGTCTCTTTGTCAACTTTCTACAATGATACCATCACTCCTTGCCCTACCTGCTCCTGCGGATGTGAACATAAAAAAAATTGCGTCAAGTAAGAATCTCATTTCACATACTAGTTAAAATCTTTTTATTAATGGGGGTAGGCTGAACTTTATTGAAATTTATCAGATACATAATCAAGATTTTCAATACACTCATTGCACCATGATGAAGAAATGTCGCGTATGTTACATGATCTGGATTGAATTATGTCTACATCATTGTCATCACAGTATAGTAAAACATTTACGTAATTTCAGTTTTTGTGAACCCCACCCCCTTCCGTCTTTTCTAGTAAAAGTTGATTAGGTCCAAGCATGGCTCATCGGATTCAATATGGTGTAAACATAACATAATTCAGAGCTGATTAGGTCTAATTATATGAAATTAGTTCAGTTTAGATAACACACCTAGATAGTTCCAACTTTAAGAGAATCCTGTGAATTTTCCAAATTTGTAACAGAGATGTATTATGACAGGAGTGATTCAAAAATTCTGAGTATGGCAGGATTAAAATCGAAGAGATACAACTCCCCGCTGCTCCACTGCACCCATCACATGTGCCCAATTCGGGTGCACTGGCATGTTAAGGTTAACTACAAGGACTACTGGCGTGTTAAGGTTAGCATCACAAACTTCAACTACCATACCAACTTCAGCCAGTGGACTCTCGTTGCTCAACATCCGAACCTGAACAACGTCACTGAAGTCTTCAGCTTCAACTACAAGCCTCTTGTTCCTTATGGATCAATAAGTGAGTTTCTAACATAGTTTCCGATGACTTCATTAACTTGACTCAATCCTTTATACTCATTGGGCTACCCCGTCCATTAACCTGGTCATCTCAGACCTGAAATTATGTACAATATAGTTTCTGAACTTTTTAAAAAAAATCTTGCAGATGATACAGGAATGTTTTATGGGACAAAATTTTACAACGATTTGCTGATGGAAGCCGGGCCATTTGGGAATGTGCAGTCTGAAGTTCTGATGCAGAAGGATCAGAACACTTTCACCTTCAGGCAAGGATGGGCATTCCCTAGGAAGGTTTACTTCAATGGAGATGAATGCAGGCTGCCTCCACCTGATACATTCCCTTTTCTGCCCAATTCAGGCCTCAAACTGTCAGTCTCAGTTTTGGCGATGATTGGGTCGTTATTTCTGGCACTTGTCAATTTTGGGGTATTTTGTTTTTGATTATTGTACTGAATGACATAAGATTATCAGACAGGGAAAAAATTTCTAGACTGTATCAAGTAATGAAGGAATTCAGGTATAGAAACATTCATTATTTGTTTTGAAGAAGAATATGGTGGACAATTTTGTTACAATTGTAAGTTTTATAATACATGAAATCTATACATAGAAAGATGATTAGTTGTAATACATAAATAAACCTGAAGTACAACAGAAATGAGAACAAAATGGCAATGAATTCACCAACCTAATCATAAGACAAACAGCAAACTACATTCCTCCTGAAGGGTGATTGTGCAGCTAATCTTCAACAGGCTTGTCACTCAGGTTTTCCAAAAGCCAACTGTTGAAATCAAAAACCATTTGAGTTCTTCCATGTATTTCTCTATGTTATCGAGAGTATGGATCCCAATTCTCAAGCATGAGAATATAGGAATGCCAGGGCTGACAATAATGTCAATGTTGTAGTTAAGAGAGAGAAATTGGGCCGAGGACTGGCATTTGGCAACCATGGGTAGGTATCGGGTGGTGGCATAACACAGTTATCGCCATTGAAGTAGATCCTGCGAGGGAAAGCCCAGCCCTTTTCGAATGTAAATGTAGACAAGTCCTTCCGGAAGAGTAATTCAGACTGGACATTGCCAAGTGGACCAGCTTGCATAAGCAGATCATTATAGAACTTGATTCCCCATAGCATGGCGGTATCATCTATTGAACAAGAACACCGTTATGGATGAGTGAGATAATGAGTACAATTAATTTCTCAATATGTTACTCAGACTCAGGTACTCGTGTTGGACCAAAATTAGAATCCTCTTAATTTCTTGTCTTTCATTCTAATGAATTAGAAATAAATAAATTTCCAAAAAAAATCCGTACTTTCCCCCTTCATGCAATCCTAGCCATTGATGTAGGGAATGGATCAGATTCCGTCTAGTTGGACACGGGTATGTGGCGAGTGTAAAACTCGGCTATCTTAAAAAAGTTCTATGATTAGTGTATATAACTAAAACAAAAGTCGATGATCTGACACGAGTATTTGAGGCAAAAGGTAGAGTCTGAGTAACATAGAATGCCGCTAATAGGGGGAGTAAAGAACTTACTTATATTCGAGTAAGGAGTTAATGGTTCGTAATTAAAGCTGAATAGCTCTGTCAAGTTGTCAAAGTTAGGATGTTGCACAACCAAGTTCCATCCTGAGTAGTTCATCCTATAGTTAAAGTTTGTAATTGTAACCTTAACTCGCCAATAATCCTTGTAATTGGTTTTGACATGCCAGTGAATCCGAATTGGACACATATGGCTAGTGCATCGCACCAAAGGTGGCAAGTAATTTGTTTTGCTAGAATGTGCAGGAGAAACAACTGAAGCTAAATATGGGGAGTCCGGCCTGTAAACAAGAGTAAATTATAACTTTCATCTAGAGAAAACTACAGCATGAAGACAAAGATTGATAAAGCATAAAAAGCTTACTCTACACAGCTTCCTGGATTAGAGGCATTGTTTTGGCAGCCACAGCTGCATGTTGGACAAGATATGATAGTGTCATTGTAGAAGGATGAAAGTGATACACAGCATGTGGGAGTTTTCTGGGACAAAAACTGAGAATACATGCATGTCACGTTCCAAGTCACTGCCAATACAAGAAAAAAATAGAATTTATCAGCAAAAGCTTCAGGGATATGAAAACCAAAACCTAACCTGTAACTATGCAAGAGATTAGTTAAAATCAGCAAAAATCAGTTTTCATCACCAAAAATAAAGTTTAAAGCTTAAGCAGTAAATTGACTAAGATAAAAGCACTAAAGAATCAGCAAAAATCAGCTTCAATCACCAAAAATCGGTTTTAACAAGTAAACGTCAATTAATCAGTAAAAATGAAATAATTTCAATTAAGTAAAAATCAAGTAAAGTGAACAAGGCCATAGTCAAGGATTTCTTGTTGACATTTTCAATTATAATCGTAAAATTAGTTATGATGCATAAATTTTCAAGAATGAAGACAAACAAAATACTATACAATAGACAGTAGTTTATAGTTGTAACTCCCAAATATCTTACTCAAAGCTTGAGTGGTTCTCCTCCCATCTTGGGTTCTATATTGGCTCGGTTTGACAATCTTTCCAGGTCCACAAGTGTAACCCGGTCCAGGTGCATTTAGGGTGAAATTTTTTGGCACTTTGACTGTTTTGTTTGTGGTGCCTGATCGACCCACACTAATCTGAAATGCACTAATCGCCGTGGGAGGATCTTGCACCCATGAACTGAGCACTCCTCCCCTACAGCAGTTGGCAATCTGCTGGTTGTAAGGAGTCCCGGGCATCAAGTCTACAACGGTTGGATCCTTCTTACAGCAATGTGGAATAGTGCCCTTAAACTTTGAGCAATCCCCTTGCTCAGTTGCTTGGCCACCCACCATGCTCCAAATTACCTCTTTCTTTGCCCAAGTCCATCCAAGTTGCCAACCTGGTGCTTGAATGTGACGGTACTTTTGGAAGTTGAAAATCGAAACCACAGCCTAGAAGTTCAATCAGAAGATGAATACTATTAAGAAGTCATATTACTAATATTCATCTGAAAACTGCAGCAATTTAAGTATATCCCCAGTAATACAGAAAAGAAACTTGGTCAATTTGCAAAATGTAATATCTGAAGATCTTAGAATCTGGGTGACTGTAATATTAAACTGATATTAGAGCAACATAAAATTAAAATTCGATGCATATGCTTTCGTTTCAGGTGCATTCTCTTCTCCTACATTTTGCTAAACTAGACTTATATGAACTTATCGCAATTGATTGGACTTGATCAACCCTTATTGGACCTTGTTTTCCCCAAAATTTTTGTTAAGGTGTAAAGAACACATTGATGCACCAATATTGTTACGCAGGGCCGTCTAATAGGGCGTGCAAAGCGACCAATAGCACAGGGCCCCTTTTTTTCGAGGGCTCAAAAGTCTTAAACTAAATATTTGTTTTAGTCATATTCTTTAACTCAAGCTTTATTTTGTCAAAAAGATTTTAACAGTGATATATTTGCTAAAATACATTATTTATGATTTTACAATTTATGCATTATATTTTTATATTTAGGGCCCAACTTTATAATTAGCACAGGGGTCTCAAAATTTTTAAGACGGCCTTGTTGTTACGTATAAAAAAGGAAGATATGCTCAAACCTCCAAAGCTTCAAACCAGGGAAAGAGCTTGGAAGAAAAGGCAGGCATATGTTTTTCTTTCATGGATGGACCAATATTGTTAGAGTTACATGTTCACAATTGCAAAAGAAACTCCTATCGAGGATGAAGTACTTACAACATAACCATCAGGAGTCCAATTTATGATGTCCCACTTGATGGTAATGTTCCCATTTGGGTCGAGAGGATCATATGCTCCTGAAATCAACCAAAAAAGAAAGCTAGCAAGCTTATTATTTCTACAACCTTCATGTTGTGAAATAAAACCATTACTCGAAAGGAACATGTCGGACAACTCTTACTCATGACAGTCACAATTCCAAACAAGAAACAAATGAAATTACCAACAAGAAAAGATGGGCAAGCATCTCAAATGATCATGATTCACAAACCTAAGATGTAGACTAGTTCTATACATCATACATGAAGTAGCCAACTTCATTCATGTACATCACCCAAGTGCAATAACACCATAACTTATAGAATGCATGTGGCAAAAGAACAAAAAGTTCTTATAATATAGAAAAACCTTATTGAAAACTCATGAAATTCACAGTTTCAACAGAATTCCAACGCTATAAGAAAAGATTGTAAGATTTAAAAAAAAATTCATGATTTACAGACATCAAATCTACACCTAGGTGGCATAATTCTGTTATATACTTATTTTACTTTTTATTTTTTTTTTATTTTCATTTTTATTTAAAAAAAAAAACTGTTCATTCATGTAAGATTACCCAATGCTTAAAACACTACAGGATTATGCAGGACATCCCTATTAAGACAAAAACAAATAAATAATCAAGGAAAGAATATTAATTTTCTGATATTTCAATTCACACAGTATTTCCCTAATATAGTATTAAAGAATCTCAAAAATCAATATATTCTTATAGAACCCCTAATTGAGGCAAATATTCTCAAGCTACTGTAGCATTACACCAATCAATCATAAGAAGAAAAATAATTTACATCACTAAAGTAATTATATATAGCATCAAATTAGCATAATCAAACAGCATAACTTTCCCTTTCCTTTTTTCTTCTGGGAATTCTAGAAAATTTCAATTAAAAACATAAAATTTACGATTAATAAAAAAAAAAAAATTGATCAAACAAAATGGGTAAAACCCAAATGCCATAATCAATCAAAATTCAATCAAATTGATAAAAAAAAAAAACTAAAGTTTCAAACTTTAGAAACCCAAATTAAAAATGGGGGTGGGGCAGGAGAGAGAAAGCTAACCTGTAAGAGTAAAAGTAGAACAAATGAAGAAAAACATGAAAATGAAGCTGAAATTACTCAAATTGCAAAATGATCGAAAACCCATTTTGCTGAAATTTTACAGGAATTGAGGAGAGAGAAAATGGGTGATTAAGAAGAAGAAGTGGTAGTGATGGGAGAAAGACTTGGACTTTCCAGTAGCTTCTATATCACGTGCCCAGTTAAAGGAAAATTAGAGAAAATAGGAGAAAGAATTAGCACAAAGCTACAAACTTTAGTCCACTTTTATAATAATGGGAGGTTTTATTTAGTACTAATTGTATTCTTGGTTGAACTTTTTTTGGCATTGAATGTGGAATATGTGTCTGATTTCTTAGCAATTAATGAGCGTGACAATGGTATAATAGTGTCGTTATGTGGAGTTGTATAACCTGTGAGTTCCTGACCATGGATTTTTGATTTATTGGGGCTGTTTTTACTTTTTGATTTTGAGTGGGGACTAAGAGCACCAACATTGGTATAGCTCTCCAACATTACTCTCCAACTCATTTTTTTCTTTCTCTCTCCTCAAGATACTCCCAAGAGCACCCCTTCAAAAATTGCTAACATTGGTATTGCTCTACAATGAGCTCTCCAATTCATTAATTTATTTTTTCCAAAAATCAAAAAGCAAAAAAAAAAGGAAAATAAATAATTATCAATGACATGTGTCACATTGATATACCAAGAGCATGCTCTCCCAATGCTCTTGGGGGAGAGCATTTCTCCAAGTGCTCTCCATGGAGAGCGAACGGAGAGCGCCTCGAGAGCACCAATGTTGGGCTAGAGTTGGCTCTCCATTTTCTCTCTCCTTGGAGAGCTCCTTGGAGAGCAACTTGGAGAGCACCAATGTTGGTCCTCTAAGTTTTGCGCAAATTCTAGTGTATCATGTATGGATGAAGTTATGAGCCCATGGGTAGTTGGGTACTTAATAAAGAGACGGATGAAGGATTTTCAATTTGAATTTAAAAGCAATATAATTACTAATTTATAAAGCAATAAAGCAATAAATATATTTTATTGCATGTTGTAGTGTAGGAATTAGGACGTGTTATTTATTGCCATCTAATGTCTATTTCTTTTATAAGGAGAAAAAAAATTAGGACTTACCACTCATTGCCACCTAAATAAACAACAATATGAAAAAAAAAACCCAAAAAAAAACTACATATATTGCAGGCTTGCAATATCGTCAGCATGTGAGGCGCTTGGACATTGCAATGCATATAGCCGACAAAATAGACATGTACTCATTGACCCGCCCCGAGTCCCGTTTCACCCGAAATAGAACTGAAACCCTTAATAAACGACCCGATGTGAACCGAAAATAACACCTAAACCGAACGGACCCGAAATTAATAAGGAAATATTTTTCACAAACATTAATTTATGTGTTTTATTTATTTGCTAGAAAAGAAAACCGACCTTACTCGAATTGACCCGACCCGTGCCCCGATGTTGAACCGACTCATCAAAGCATCTGCACCCGACCCGAACACAAAGGTGACACGAATATGACCTAACCTGAATGACCCGTTTGCCACCTATAGCGATGCTTGTGTAATTAAGGTGTATGTAAAAAGTTATAATAGGGCCATGTTGTAAAATAGATTCATTCTCAAGCCATTTATATGTATACCTTTTTTTATTCAACAAGAGTTTAAGTGTCTTAACATATCAACACTCAACAGGGGAAAAGTAACTATGTCCAATTATTTATGACTTATATAGTATTTTTTAGATATACAATTTGCCATCTCTTTTAGTACGTCTAACTCTAAAATCATAAATTATTTATGAAGAAAATAGTTGAGAAAAATACTAGAAAAAAAATTAAAAAAAATAGGTAAAAAAAATAAGTTAGATTATCCTTTGGATGTTTATTTGGTTGCATTTGCTTAGCATGCAAGTTTTGTTTAGAGATTTAATGATACTTTTTTATATTAAAAAAAAAATCTTTGACGGTTGTGTTTTGTATTGTGGTTGTCGTGTGGCAAAAAGTTGTAGTTTATAGTTGCAAAAAGTTGTATTGTGGTGACTGGTGAGGGACAGTACTAATCCAGCTTGTCTAATGTCTAGTGGCAAGACCGTGTGGAATTAAATCATTAAATTGACTCCTTAAACAAAGGTGGCTTTTTTCATCCCCCTCTATTTCTGATTTTTCTTTTTTATATGATGTATCCAGCTGTGTCCAAATAAGTGGCTGCCTAATATCCACGTCATTTCGTAGGAAAAAGTTAGTGACTTTATTGGATTACTTGGGTTTGCAGGCCTTTTTTGGGTCATTCTTAAAGACCTGTCTTTTATCCCAAAAGATTAAGGACGTCATGCTTGTCTTTTTTTTTTGGTAGATCAGCATGCTTGTCTTTGAGTCTCATATTTAATGAAACATGTAATTATCCATATCATTTTGACAGTTAGTTATCGAGCCATCAAGAAATCCGAATTTACGGCATGCCTCAAGTGCCATCTGAATATCTGTAGCCCAATCATCAAAATTATCAAGCTTGAGACGGGTGGGAGTGATGAAGTCTCCGAGACGATCACCCGTGCCAAGATAAAAGGGTGAATTGATATTAATAGGGGGCGGTGATGGGGTTTTATTTTGTGGCGGTGTGGGTGAGGCTTCATCGCCGGCCATGGTGGATGGCAAGTGCCGAGAGAAAGAAAAAAAATATTATTTGTTTAGAGTTTTATTGCTCCGATACCATGTAAAATATTATTAATGATAAAACTTGTCGTTTCTCATTGAGCCATCACAATATATATACAATAGTCTTAGGAATCCGACATGGAAAAGGAAACCTAGACTAAAATCTATCTTTAACAAAATAGAGTCCTATGCTATCTCCAACAAATATTGTTGATAAGTCATATTTATATATAGTTTTTAGGTGCATTTAAGTTGCATTTTAGGAGCATTTAGGTGCACTAGAGTTCATAATTGCATACTATTATTCATTGATGAATTTAAGGTATTAAGAACTTAATAGGAGTATGATTGGACAAGCTTGAGTATAGGAGCAATTGGAAGCAAGCTACAATGATAAGGATCGTTTTGGATATCTTTGAATGCAAATTGGAGCTAAAACGAAGTTGGAACTTGATTAGAGAATTGCGGAAATTGAGTGCTACTTACTCTTTTACCCATAATTAACTTCTAACTCGACATTGATAATTGGATGATTCCAACGGCATTGGAAAGTAGGCTTGAATAGCTTTCCAACGATAGGTTGCATGGCCCAAGGCGAGTTATAAACTGGGAAATATGGGCTTCACAACTTGGCCCTATTTTTCTGAGATCTCCTACGCGCTCACAGATTTGTCAATTCCGCCCATTTAATGATATTTCGACTTTCCTTATTTTATTTTATTTTTTGGGAAAAGTTGAACATAATATTACTAAATCAAAGTTTACAGCCACATAATTCAGCCATGGTCATCAGTAGCCATGGTTGACATATTACAAGCTTGAATGTCTTCAACTAAAATTTTGATACAATCCGGGGGAGGGGAAGATAGTTTTTGCAAAATATTTAGGCATGATGTCCTCCCATGCGCATATCTCGCTAGTGCATCCGCAAGCCTATTCATGAGGTTACCTAGTATTAATTAGATTAGAGAAAACTCTTTCTTCTCTTCTCCACTCTATCACGTTATTTTTAGTCTAGTTCATAGTTTTAGTTTTCTCTTCTTCTTTTTCTCTCTAGCTTTTAGTTGCAAACCCTAATTTTTATTCTTCTCCAATAAATCATGAGTTCAATTAGTTTCTTTCATTGATTTCTTTAATTATGTTTTCCTTTCTAGATGTAGTTTTTATTATTTATTTCTTTATTGAGTAGTTTTTATATCTAGAGTTTGGGAATCCATGTTTATATGCTATGAATTTTGATTGATGTTGTTTATGGTTTGATTAGTCATTGATATTTCTAATTGATTAGTGTTTTTATGTTAATCTTGCAACCTGATCAATTGTTTGATTATATATATCTTGCTAATAAGGCTTAGAATCGAAAGATCGACTTTTTAGAGGCTTGCCTACAATTAGCAAATCTGATTATGTTAGCGACCGTACTGCATATGTTGATTTGAGAGCGTTAAGACCCGGCCGTAGGATTAACATATGCTCTAGATATCTGATTAATTGAACTATTGATGACTTTTTGATAGATTTTGATTATGAACATGGTGAACCATTGCCCTAGATCCTTTTAGTTTGATTTTCATATTTTATTAGTTTAGAATCTTAACTCTAATATTTGTGATTTTGTTTAGTTTTCCCATAATTTAGAAGTTACATTAAAACGACCATCTCTCTGTAGATTCGACCCTACTTACCCTACTACATTGTTAGAAGTTTTTGCATGAATTATTTTTAACAGGTGTACGACAACTTATCAATTGTCCAACCCTTTATAATTATTAGTTAGTTTTTAAAACAAATTGTAGTGTTTGTAAACTTGTAATAGATGGGCTAATATAGTTCATCTATCGATCCATACTATTGCATAGAATTATATTAAAATGTGTTGTCTTTTATGTTAATATGTCACATGATTTCTTCCAAGTTTCATCTATCATTGACACAATTTTTATGTGCGATGCACACAAGATGCACATATGTTCACATAAGAAAAGTGAAATGATAATATTATAGATGGTGACCTTGTGTTTTGTAAAATTCTAGATATATGATGGAATTTTTTAATTCTAGATGATAACCCATTAACCCTGAACATTGTATAATGTTAGGAAAGTTACTTTATACAAAGTTGAGGGTCGTCATCTATAACCAGAAAAACCAAACCTACTATGCATTTAGAAATTTGCAAAACACAGAGTCACCATCTAAAATTTCCCATTATATTAACTACAATTTCTTGGTAGCCACTAAATTACCTTCCCTGAATTCAAAACAAATAATTGTAGTTAAGGCATCAATAAGTTACATTGTCACAATGAAGCATTAAGATTGAACTTCAAAAGAGCATCCAACATAAAAGATTGTAAGATGGGAAGTAATGAAGCAAGAAAATTTGAAGAATATAACATTAAGATACACAACATGCTGTAAAAAAAGGTGTCCTTGCTCCTATTGTACGGAGCAAAAGCCATAACACACAAATTTTAAGTGACTAGAGAAAAAGATATAGAATACTGAATAGTAGTGCTTAAGGCTAAGAGTATAAACTCCACCCATACGTTAACTTATAGAATTATATATTTCCGTGGTTTCCCGAATATGCACGTAATCTTCCATGTCACTGTCAACAAAAAGTAAAAGTAGTAAGAAACAAACTACCAATATATGAAACTGTTGAGAAACACTGGAATGGCAAATTCCACTGTTCACATTGTCCACATTTTCCTGCATGCATTTAATGTATGTCAGGTAAATTTTCTTTCCACCGCAAATTTCTTCCGCCACGCTGAAGATTGTTGAATTTACAATTGTGTACAGTAGAAAAATTTTGCTTATAAATACCATTGATGTAAGAAATCAGTTTTACATTAATTGAATACAATACACTCTAATATATTTCTATCTATAACTTCTCTCTCTACATTTTTCTCACAACACCTTATCAGCATGAGTTTGCTACCAAAAAAAAATAAAGGTATACATCCATTATGTTTCAAGTTCTAAATTTTTTTTCTCCAAGCCCAAACCTTTACTATCCAAACATGGATCAACAAAGTAACGAGATTAACATTGTTTTACACAATGTCTCTGTCTCGGGTATTTACTTTTGGATAGAGCGAAACAATGTGTCATTCACTACCAACCCAGCAAGGGGAACTGTAAGACAGCCCCGACTCAGTAACATTAACGACGGTACAAATACCCATACTAGAGAAAACCCACAAACCCCTGTTGCCAACACCAACAATAACCCTCCTATACAACCAACTGAAAATCAACCTCCACCAAGTAATAAAAGAAATAAGGATGAACATGAAGGGACTAGTAGTAAACGTCACAATGCCACTAACCCAGAAAATAAGTAATTTGATAATAAAGCCACCTTCATGGAGGGCAAGAACATTTATTTTATGTTATTTCCTTTTGCTCTTGAACCGCCTATATGGACGGGTTAATTATTTTTTTTGAACTTGCCGCCTATATGGACGGCCTAGTGAAGTGATAAAATTATTATCTCTTATATGTGCAATAATGTTATATGTATGCAGGAAACAAGCATTCAGAATACTATTATATATTATTGTCTCTAATCTTCTTTTTTTTTTTTTTGCATTTGTAGTTACATATATTATATCACCATTTTAACATGCATAATAGTAGACCAATTTAGTACATATAATTTTATTGCATTGTATATTTTTAACTGTAGATGAACTGCACAGTTAGGGATAACCCTCAATAAAAACGGATTACCCGCCCCATTTTCACCACACATATCCTTATCTTCTTCCAACTTTTTCCTCTACACTCACAAAATTTTTCTCTTCTTCCTCAACCTTCCGGCCACCATGTTCCACGGCGATGACAACCGTCCTCCACCTTCATCTTCTTCTTTTGAGGAGGATTTTAGGATAATCAATCTATACTTATTCCTTATAGCCGGTTTCTTTTTCCTTCTTATGGCATTGATGATATATCTCCTCATACACAAGCATGAGGCAAATTTTTTTTTATCTCCCCGGAAGAATGACGAAAAAAATGCACATGAATATCATTTTTCTTTTGTATTTTTCAATACATTTTAGGAAGTTTTTTTTCTTTCACTTGTTGTTTTTTTCCTATTTTTGGCATATTTTTTTTGCTTCATTATTGTTGTACGCTATTTTAGTATTTTTTTTGGCTTTTATTTGTTGTTTGTACTATTTATGTATAATTATAAGGAAAAATTGTTTTAAATAAGTCAACCTTTGCGTGGTCTTCCAATTTCAAGTCTAACTTTTGATTATTCCTAGTCAAGTCAACTTTGTAGCACCATTAACTTTAATTAGGCTAATAGACCAGTAACCTGATAAACTAGTAAATAAAAAGTTTCACTTTAAACAAACACATTGACCCACCCATTAACCCACACAAAACTAAAAACCCACCCAAAAAAAACAAACCCATTGACCCACCCTGCGAACACCCCCTCCCCTTGCCCCACCCCCCAAACACCTCTTCCCCACCTTCTCCCCCCCTGCGAACACCCCCCATCTTCCTGCGACCTCCCCCACCCTCTGCGAACACCTCCCCTGCTCCCTCTCTCCTATTTTTGCGTCGTAGGACCCCCTGAATTGACGGCGACGCTCCCCAATATCACCCCGCAAAACAACAACGTTTCCCCTCGGAGCGGCCGACCACGAAACATAAGGGAGGAAGGGAGGACTTCTAGAGCCGGCGTCGAGGTTGGTGGTGGTGTGGTTTTTGTTCGCGACAGTAAGAGGCCGGTGGTGGCGGGGTTATCGTTCGCGGTGGAAGTGGGCGGTAGTGGTGTGATTGCACGAAGGCGGTGGACGAGAGAGAGGAAAAGAACAGGGGATGAGAGGGTTGAATGGGTGGTCTGCGAACGAGAGGTCGGGGAGGGGGAGGGTTTAGGGTGGGTTATTTGTTCCGTTCGCGGAGGATTTAGGAGAGATGGGGGTGTTCTTTGGTGAAAACGCAGCAGGGGGGCATGGGAGGAGGGGAGGGGGTGGGATGGAGTGGGGTGCGGGGATGATCTTTGGTGGGGATGTAGGGGCGGGGGAAGGGAGGGATGGTGGTGGGGTTGCGGGGGGTATGTGTAGGAGGGGTGGGGTGGGGTGGTCTTAAGGGAGAGAGGAAGAGAAAGATGACGGGAGGAGGAGGAGGGGAGAAGAGAGAAAATAAAACAAAAAAAAATAGCAAACCAATCATATGGCGACACGTGGCACAAGTAACATACTAAATAGGTCACAAACAGGTTAAAACTCAATAGAAGAAAATAGTCCTACAAGCCTAACTCCATCAGGGATAATCAAAAGTTAGACTTGAAATTGGAAGACCACGCAAAGGTTGACTTATTTAAAACAATTATTCCTAATTATAATGATATAAATCTGGGGGAGATAATATATACGATTTATTATCATTTACTAATTTCAAATATTTACATGTTTGTAGTACAAAATGGGAGATCTAGTGAAAAGACAATTTAACATACTAGATCTATCCGGGCAAAAGTTTTTAGAATGGATGGTGGACGCCCAAATGAATTTAAAGGCCCAAGGACCGGAATATACAATTAAGGGTGTGACAACCCAACAAGGTGATGCAACTACATCAGCCGCATCAGTTAAAAAAGCGACTGAACAAGAAAAGGCAAAAGCCTTAGTCCTTCTCAGGCATCATTTACATGAAAGTTTAAAAACTGAATATCTCCTTATGGAGGATCCCAAAGAACTATGGGATAGCATGAGTGAAAGATATGGGCATCACAAAAATGTGCTCCTCCCAAAGGCACATTTTGACTTACTCAATTTGAGATTCCAGGACTTTAAAGCAGTCAGTGATTACAATTCAACATTGTTTAGAATTGTATCATTGTTGAAATACTATGATCATCCCATCACAGAAGAGCAGATGATTGAAAAAACGCTCTCCACCTTTCACGCTTCTAATATAATATTAGCAGAACAATACAGGTTCAGAGCTTTCAAAAAGTACTCTGAGCTAATATCAGTACTACTTGTGGTTGAACAAAATAATGATCTTCTGCTGAAAAATCATAATCTTAGACCTACCGGTCTTCAGCCACACATGAAATAAATGCAATAGAAAGCTCTGATCCACCTGAAGCAAATGCTATACATATAGGTTGACGCGGTTAATTACAACAGTCGTGGGAGAGGACGTGGTAATTACCGTGGCAGAGGGTGTGGACATGGCAGAGGTCGATTTTTCCCAATAAATAACAATTTTAAAAATTTTGATAAAAATTGGGGACAATCATATGGAAATCAAAGGCAGTCGTCCTATAAAGGAAATGACACTTGCCACAGATGTGGCATGACTGGGCATTGGGGACGCACACGTCGTACTGCCAAATATCTAGTCATTAAAATCGCGATTCAAATCTTAAAATCTTACGATTTTACGATTCAAAATATGGTAGACGATTCGATTCACGATTCTAGACGATTCTATACATTCGGTTGACTAGCAAAAATATCGGAAATTTAAATCATGCTAACAAAGCAAATAATAGATATATATTGTTAGTTATTCCTAATATAGTGGGTAAACAACTATTTTTTCCAATTTTTAGGTCTTTTAACTTATTATCTTAGCATATTCAATGAAGATTGAGTGCAATATATTAATTATACGTGTTTGTAGAATCTTACGATTCTATAATTCGATTTTACAATTCGATTCTATAGGTCGTTTCCGATTCAAACTAGAATCTCAATTTTAACAACTTTGGGTAGACCTATATCAAGCTTCAATAAAGAACAAAGGGAAAAATGTTGAAGCAAATTTTGTTAATGAAGCTAATACATCCATGCCCAGCCTTGATGTTTCAGATTTTTTTATGGATAATGCTGAAGCCGAAAACAACTTTGTAATGCATTAATATACTTAGTGTATTTTAATTACTTCAATAATCATTTTCATGTATTCCCTCTTTTGATTATTAATAAAATATGCATTTTCTTATACTGATCTTCATATTTATTATTTATTATGAAGATATGGATTTGCCAGAAGTTGGATCCAAAGAACAATGTCTCTTCGACAGTGGGACAACACACACCATATTGAAAATTAAAGAGTATTTTTCAAAACTTACGATATTCTAGGCAAATGTTAGCACAATATCTGGGACATCCAAGTTAATTGAAGGCTCTAGGAAAGCCTGTATTATATTTCCAAATGGGACAAAATTGATAATCAATGACACATTATATTCGAGTAAATCTCGAAGAAACCTTATAAGTTTCAAAGATGTACGTCAGAATGGTTACCATTTGGAAACCATGACAGTGAATCAAGAGGAATTTATATGCCTCACGGCAGAAAAATGCGGCAAGAAATACATCTATGAAAAATTGCCAGCAATTTCCTCGGGACTATATCGCATAGATATACGTCCGATTGAAATTAGTATGATATCTAACCAGAAGTTAGATAATAGAGAATTATTTACCCTATGGCATGACCGATTTGGCCATCCTGGCACAGGGATGATGCATAGAATCATTGAAAATTCAATTGGACACTCTATAAAGAATGTCAAAATTCCTCGGTCAAATAAATTATCATGCTCTGCATGCTCACTTGGCAAATTGATAATTAGATCATCAATAAATAAGATTACCACTAAATCTCCAATGTTTTTAGAAAGAATACAGGGAGATATTTGTGGGCCTATTCACCCCGCATGCGGACCATTCCGCTATTTCATGGTATTAATTGATGCATCTACTCGATGGTCACATGTGAGCCTTTTGTCAAGGAAAAATGTTGCATTTGCAAAACTTCTAGCTCAAATAATTCAATTAAGAACTCAATTCCCTGATCATACAATAAAGAGCATAAGATTAGACAATGCTGGGGAATTTACATCCCAAACTTTTAATGACTATTGCATGCCTATTGGGATTGTTGAGCACCCTATGCCTCATGTACATACACAAAATGGTCTTGCTGAATCATTAATCAAAAGATTACAATTAATTGCAAGACCATTAATAATGAGATTAAAATTGCCCTCTTCTGCTTGGGGTCATGCTATATTACATGCAGCAGCATTGATAAGATTAAGGCCGACAACCTATCATAAATTCTCACCGCTACAATTACTATCAGGCCGAGAACCGAATGTCTCACATTTGAAATTTTTTGGGTACTCTGTACATGTACCTATTGCTCTTCCCCAACGTACTGAAATGGGTCCACAAAGAAGGATGAGAATATATGTTGGATTTGAATCCCCATTAATTATCAAATATTTAGAGCCAACAACTGGTGATTTATTTACGGCTCGATTTGCTGACTGTCATTTTAATAAGTCAGTATTCCCATCTTAGGGGGGAGAGAAAGTGAACCCACAAAACATAAAAATAGAAATAACATGGAACGCATCGCATATGTCGTTTCTGGACCCGAGAACAAATTCATGTGAACAAGAAGTCAAGAAAATTGTTTATTTGCAAAGTATTGCAAACCAATTGCCAGATGCATTCATAAATACTAAGAAAGTGACAAAGTCACATGTGCATGCTGAGAATGCCTCGGCACGAATTGAAATTCCTATTGACAATAAGGCCATTGAAGATGAGTCAATAGCACGTCACTCAAAACCGAGAAAAATGAAAAAGCAAGGAGAAACAACGAACGAAATTAATATAAATCCTCCGAAGGAGTATGATGAAATTCATGATGAAAACAAAAATGAAGATAAGCATGTTCCAAAAGAACATGAACATGAAAGCATAGACAACAATGAAACTTCAATTAATTATGTTTCTACAAAGAAACAATGGAATCGAAAAGATGTTGTCTTGAATGAAATCTTTGCTTACTCCATAGCGGTTGAAATGACATACGATGAAAATGATATAGAACCAAATACAGTAGATGAATGTCGACGCAGAAAAGATTGGCCAAAATGGAAAGAAGCAATTCAAACAGAATTGAAATCACTTGAAAAACATGAGGTATTCGGTCAAATAACCCAAATACCAAAAGGTGTAAAACCAGTTGGGTACAAATGGGTATTCGTGAGAAAACGAAATGAGAAAAATGAAGTTACTAGATATAAGGCAAGGCTAGTAGCCCAAGGCTTCTTGCAAAAGCCAGAGATTGATTATGATGAGACATATTCTCCAGTAGTTGATGCAACTACATTAAGATTTCTGGTAAGCTTAATAGTTTCAAAAGGATTGCAAATGAGGCTAATGGATGTAGTGACTGCATATTTATATAGGTCACTTGACACAGATATTTATATGAAAGTTCCTGATGGACTAAAACTACCAGAAAATCACATGCCCAAAGAGATGTTTTTAATAAAATTGAAAAAGTCACTATATGGGTTAAAACAATCTGGAAGAATGTGGTATAATCGTCTTAGTGAATACCTATTGAAAGAAGGATTCAAAAATAATCAAATCAGTCCTTGTGTTTTCATAAAGCGATCCAAATCAGGATTCGCCATCATTGCTGTCTATGTTGATGATTTGAATATTATTGAAACTCCTAGAGAACTCGAAGTAACTGCAAAGTACTTGATGAAAGAATTTGAGATGAAAGATCTCGGGAGGACAAAATTTTGCCTTAACTTGCAAATAGAACATTTGAGAAATGAGATTTTTGTCCATCAATGAAACTATACAGAAAAAATTATGAGACGTTTTTTCATGGACAAAGCCCACCCAATAAGTTCTCCAATGATAAAGCATTCTTTGAATGTGAAAGATGATCCATTCAGACCACAAGAAGAAAATGAAGAAATTCTTGGTCCTGAAGTACCATATTTAAGTGCGATTGGTGCCTTAATGTACTTGGCTAACAATACTAGACCTGGCATAGCTTTTTCAGTAAACTTGTTAGCTAGATACAACAATGCACCAACGAAGAGACATTGGAATGGAGTCAGACACTTGTTACGCTATCTTTGAGGAACACGAGATCTTGGATTATTCTACCAGTTGAAACCAAATGTGTCACTCATTGGATATGCAGATGCTGGATACCTATCAGATCCACAAAAGGCTAAGTCTCAATCCGGGTATCTATTCACTTATGGAGGTATAGCAATATCTTGGAAATCCACGAAGCAGACTTTGACGACCACATCATCAAATCATGCAGAATTAATTGCTCTTTATGAAGCTGGAAGCGAATGTGTATAGCTAAGGTCAATGATCAAGAATATCCAAGAAGAATGTGGAATGGAAACAATAACAACAAATCCAACTATCATCTACGAAGACAATACTGCATGTATCACCCAAGTAAGCGAAGGGTACATCAAAGGAGACATGACTAAACATTTATCACCAAAGTTCTTCTTCACTCATGACCTCCAAAAAGAAGGGACGATAAACATCCAACAAATCCAATCATGTGAGAATCTTGCAGATTTATTCACCAAATCCCTTCCGACGAAGAAATTTGAAGAATTAGTCCAAAAAATTGTAATGCGGCATCTTCGTGATGTATGTTAAATTCAGGGGGAGTATTATATGCACTGCACTCTTTTTTTCCTTCGATCAGGTTTTCATCCCACCGGGTTTTTCCTGACAAGGTTTTTAATGAGGCAGTTAATTTTAAGCATATAAGGATACATAATAGTTGTACTATTTTCCCTAGTTATGGATTTTTCCCACAGGGTTTTTCCTAACAAGGTTCTTAATGAGACAACATCTATTATGAGTTATCAGTGGACATTCAAGGGGGACTGTTGAGAAACAGTGGAATGGTAAATTCCACTTCACATGTGAAGTCCACATTTTCCTGCATGCATCTAATGCATGTTAGGTAAATTTTCTTCCCACCGCAAATTTCTTCCACCGCGCTGAAATTGTTGAATTTACAATTGTGCACAGTAGAAAATTTTTGCTTATAAATACCATCGATGTAAAAAGTCAGTTTTACATCAATTGAATACAATACACTCTGATATATTTCTATCTATAACTTCTCTCTCTATATTTTCTCACAACAATCTATTAGTTATCGGTTTTGATTAGAAATAGTGAGTTTTATATTATAATGGTTTCTGCTGTGAGAAAAATGTAGAGAGAGAAGTTATAGATAGAAATATATCAGAGTGTATTGTATTCAATTGATGTAAAACTGATTTCTTACATCGATGGTATTTATAAGCAAAAATTTTCTACTGTGCATAATTGTAAATTCAACAATCTTCAGCGCGGCGGAAGAAATTTGCGGTGGGAAGAAAATTTACTTGACATGCATTGAATGCATGCAGGAAAATGTGGACTTCACATGTGAACAGTGTAATTTACCATTCCACTGTTTCTCAACACTCCCCCTTAAATGTCCACTGATAACTCATAATAGACGTTGTCTCATTAAGAACCTTGTTAGGAAAAACCCTGTGGGAAAAATCCATAATTAGGGAAAAGAGTACAACTATTATGTATCCTTATATGCTTAAAATTAACTGCCTCATTAAAAACCTTGTCAGGAAAAACCCGGTGGGATAAAAACCTGATCGAAGGGAAAAAGAGTGCAGCGCATATAATACTCCCCCCTGAATTTAGCATACATCACGAATATGACGCATTCCAATTTTTCGGACTAATTCTTCAAATTTCTTCGCCGGAAGGGATTTGGTGTATAAATCTGCAAGATTCTTACATGATTGGATTTGTTGGATGTTTATCGTCCATTCCTTTTGAAGGTCATGAGTGAAGAAGAGCTTTGGTGATAAATGTTTAGTCCTGTTTCCTTTGATGTACCCTTCGCTTACTTGGGTGATACATGCAGTATTGTCTTCGTAGAGATAGTTGGATTTGTTATTATTGTTTCCATTCCACATTCTTCATGGATATTCTTGATCATTGACCTTAGCCATACACACTCCCTTCCAGCTCAAAAAGAGCAATTAATTCTGCATGATTTGATGATGTGGCCGTCAAAGTCTGCTTCGTGGATTTCCAAGATATTGCAATACCTCCATAAGTGAATAGATACCCGGATTGAGACTTAGCCTTTTGTGGATCTGATAGGTATCCAGCATCTGCATATCCAATGAGTGACGCATTTGATTTCAACTGGTAGAATAATCCAAGATCTCGTGTTCCTCAAAGATAGCGTAACAAGTGTCTGACTCCATTCCAATGTCTCTTCGTTGGTGCATTGTTGTATCTAGCTAACAAGTTTACTGAAAAAGCTATGTCAGGTCTAGTATTGTTAGCCAAGTACATTAAGGCACCAATCGCACTTAAATATGGTACTTCATGACCAAGAATTTCTTCATTTTCTTCTCGTGGTCTGAATGGATCATCTTTCACATTCAAAGAATGCACTATCATTGGAGAACTTATTGGGTGGGCTTTGTCCATGAAAAAACGTCTCATAATTTTTTCTGTATAGTTTGATTGATGGACAAAAATCACATTTCTCAAATGTTCTATTTGCAAGCCAAGGCAAAATTTTGTCCTCCCGAGATCTTTCATCTCAAATTCTTTCATCAAGTACTTTGCAGTTACTTCGAGTTCTTTGGGAGTTCCAATAATATTCAAATCATCAACATAGACAGCAATGATGGCGAATCCTGATTTGGATCGCTTTATGAAAACACAAGGACTGATTTGATTATTTTTGAATCCTTCTTTCAATAGGTATTCACTAAGACGATTATACCACATTCTTCCAGATTGTTTTAACCCATAGAGTGACTTTTTCAATTTCATTAAAAACATCTCTTTGGGCATGTGATTTTCTGGTTGTTTTAGTCCATCAGGGACTTTCATATAAATATCTGTGTCAAGTGACCCATATAAATATGCAGTCACTACATCCATTAACCTCATTTGCAATCCTTTTGAATTTGTTAAGCTTACCAGAAATCTTAATGTAGTTGCATCAACTACTGGAGAATATGTCTCATCATAATCAATCCCTGGCTTTTGCGAGAAGCCTTGGGATACTAGCCTTGCCTTATATCTAGTAACTTCATTTTTCTCATTTCGTTTTCTCACGAATACCCATCTGTACCCAACTGGTTTTACACCTTTTGGTATTTGGGTTATTTGACCTAATACCTCACGTTTTTCAAGTGATTTCAATTTTGCTTGAATTGCTTCTTTCCATTTTGGCCAATCTTTTCTGCGGCGATATTCATCTATTGTATTTGGTTCTATATCATTTTCATCGTATGTCATTTCAACCGCTATGGAGTAAGCAAAGATTTCATTCAGGACAACATCTTTTCGATTCCATTGTTTCTTTGTAGAAACATAATTAATTGAAGTTTCATTGTTGTCTATGCTTTCATGTTCATGTTCTTCTGGAACATGCTTATTTTCATTTTTGTTTTCATCATGAATTTCATCATGCTCCTTTGGAGGATTTATATTAATTTCGTTCGTTGTTTCTCCTTGCTTTTTCATTTTTCTCGGTTTTGAGTCTTTAGAACCGGGTGGTCTACCACGTTTTCAACGTGCTATTGACTCATCTTCAATGGCCTTATTGTCACTAGGAATTTCAATTCGTGCCGAGGCATTCTTAGCATGCACATGTGACTTTGTCACTTTCTTAGTATCTGTGAATGCATCTGGCAATTGGTTTGTAATACTTTGCAAATGAACAATTTTCTTGGCTTCTTGTTCACATGAATTTGTTCTCGGGTCCAGAAACGACATTTGCGATGCGTTCCATGTTATTTCTATTTTTATGTTTTGTGGGTTCACTTTCTCTCCCCCTAAGGATGGGAATACTGACCCATTAAAATGACAGTCAGCAAATCGAGCCGTAAATAAATCACCAGTTGTTGGCTCTAAATATTTGATAATTGATGGAGAATGAAATCCAACATATATTCCCATCCTTGTTTGTGGACCCATTTTAGTACCTTGGGGAGGAGCAATACGTACATGTACAACGCACCCAAAATTTTTCAAATGTGAGACATTCGGTTCTCGACCTAATACTAATTGTAACGGTGAGATTTTATGATAGGCTGTCGGCCTTAATCTTATCAATTCTGCTGCATGTAATATAGCATGACCCCAAGCAGAAGAGGGCAATTTTGATCTCATTATTAGTGGTCTTGTAATTAATTGCAGTCTCTTGATTAATGATTCAGCAAGACCATTTTTTGTATGTACATGAGGCACAGGGTACTCTACAACAATCCCAATAGACATGCAATAATCATTAAAAGTTTGGGATGTAAATTCCCCAGCATTGTCTAATCTTATCCTCTTTATTGTATGATCTGGGAATTGAGTTCCTAATCGAATTATTTGAGCCAGAAGTTTGCATGCGGGGTGAATAGTCCCACAAATATCTCCCTGTATTCTTTCTAAAAACATTGGAGATTCAGTGGCAATCTTTTTTACAGATGGTCTAATTATCAATTTGCCAAGTGAGCATGCAGAGCATGATAATTCATTTGACCGAGGAATTTTGACATTCTTTATAGAGTGTCCAATTGAATTTTCAATGATTCTATGCATCATTTCTGTGCCAAGATGGCCAAATCGGTCATGCCATAGAGTAAATAATTCTCTATTATCTAACTTCTGGTTAGATATCATATTAATTTCAATCGGACGTATATCTATGCGATATAGTCCCGAGGAAATTGCTGGCAATTTTTCATAGATGTATTTCTTGCCGCATTTTTCTGCCGTGAGGCATATAAATTCCTCTTGATTCACTGTCATGGTTTCCAAATTGTAACCATTCTGACGTACATCTTTGAAACTTATAAGGTTTCTTCGAGATTTACTCGAATATAATGCGTCATTGATTATCAATTTTGTCCCATTTGGAAATATAATACAGGCTTTCCCAGAGCCTTCAATTAACTTGGTTGTCCCAGATATTGTGCTAACATTTGTCTGGAATATTGTAAGTTTTGAAAAATACTCTTTATTTTTCAATATGGTGTGTGTTGTCCCACTGTCGAGGAGACATTGTTCTTTGGATCCAACTTCTGGCAAATCCATATCTTCATAAATAATAAATATGGAGATCAGTATAAGAAAATGCATATTCTATTAATAATCAAAAGAGGGAATACATGAAAATGATTATTAAAGTAATTAAAATAAACTAAGCATATTATTGCATTGCAAAGTTGTTTTCGGCTTCAACATTGTCCATAAAAAAATCTGAAACATCAAGGTTGGGGCATGGATGTATATATTAGCTTAATTAACAAAATTTGCTTCAACGTTTTTCCCTTTTTTCTTTATTGAAGCCTGATATAGGTCTACCAAAGGTTTGGCAGTACGACATGTGCGACCCCAATTCCCAGTCATGCCACATCTGTGGCAAGTGTCATTTCCTTTATAGGACGACTGCCTCTGATTTTCAGATGATTGTCCCCAATTTTTATCAGAATTTTTAAAATTGTTATTTCTTGGGGAAAATCGACCTCTGCCACGTCCACGCCCTCGGCCACGGTAATTACCACGTCCTCTCCCACGACCGTTGTAATTACCGCGTCCACCTCTATGTATCGCATTTGCTTTAGATGGATCAGAGCTTTGTATTGCATTTATTTCATGTGTGGCTGAAGACCCCGTAGGTCTAAGATTATGATTTTTCAGCAAAAGATCATTATTTTGTTCAGCCACAAGTAGTACTGATATTAGCTCAGAGTACTTTTTGAAAGCTCTGAACCTGTATTGTTCTGCTAATATTATATTAGAAGCGTGGAAGGTGGATATCGTCTTTTCTATTATCTGCTCTTCTGTGATGGGATGATCACAGTATTTCAACAATGATACAATTCTAAACAATTTTGAATTGTAATCACTGACTGCTTTACAGTCCTGGAATCTCAAATTGAGCCAGTCAAAATGTGCCTTTGGGAGATTCACATTTTTGTGATGCCCATATCTTTCACTCAGGCTATCCCGTAGTTATTTGGGATCCTAC
The DNA here is from genome assembly GCA_947646795.1 of Beta lomatogona. Taxonomy (NCBI): domain Eukaryota; kingdom Viridiplantae; phylum Streptophyta; class Magnoliopsida; order Caryophyllales; family Amaranthaceae; genus Beta; species Beta lomatogona. The sequence continues at coordinate 2,256,069 of CANSNZ010000957.1, read as the reverse complement.
ACAAGGAGATATTCAGTTTTAAACTTTCATGTAAATGATGCCTGAGAAGGACTAAGGCTTTTGCCTTTTCTTGTTCAGTCGCCTTTTTAACTGATGTAGTTGCATCACCTTGTTGGGTTGTCACACCCTTAATTGTATGTTCCAATCCTTGGGCCTTTAAATTCATTTGGGCGTCCACCGTCCATTCTAAAAACTTTTGTCCGGATAGATCTAGTATGTTAAATTGTCTTTTCACTAGATCTCCCATTTTTTACTACAAACATGTAAATATTTGAAATTAGTAAATGATAATAAATCATATATATTATCTCCCCCCGATTTATATCATTATAATTATACATAAACAGTACAAACAACAAATAAAAGCCAAAAAAAATACTAAAATAGCGTACAATAATAATGAAGCAAAAAAAAATATGCCAAAAATAGGAAAAAAACAACGAGTGAAAAAAAAATACTTCCTAAAATGCACTTAAAGAAACAAAAGAAAATAATATTCAGGTGCATTTTTTTTCGTCATTCTTCAGGGGAGATAAAAAAATTTACCTCCTACTTGTGTATGAGGAGATAGATCATTAATGCCATAAGAAGGAAAAAGAAACCGGCTATAAGGAATAAGTATAGCCTTATTATCCTAAAATCCTCCTCAAAAGAAGAAGATGAAGGTGGAGGACGGTGGTCGTTGCCGTGGAACATGGTGGCCGGAAGGTTGAGGAAGAAGAAAAAAAAATTTGTGAGTGTAGAGGGAAAAGTTGAAAGAAGATAAGGGATGTGTGGTGAAAAATGGGGCGGGTAATCCGCTTTTATAGATGGTTATCCCTAACTATGCAGTTCATCTACAGACAAAAATATACAATGCAATAAAATTATATGTACTAAATTGGTCTACTATAATGCATGTGAAAATGGTGATATAATATATGTAACTACAAATGCGAAAAGAAATAGAAGATTAGAGACAATAATATATATTAGTATTCTGAATGCTTGTTTCCTGCATACATATAACATTTTTGCACATATAAGAGACAATAATGTTATCACTTCACTAGGCCGTCCATATAGGCGGCAAGTTCAAAAAAAAACAACGTCCATATAGGCGGTTCAAGAGCAAAAGAAATAACATAAAATAAATGTCCTTGCCCTCCATGAAGGTGGCTTTATTATCAAATAACTTATTTTCTGGGTTAGTGGCATGGTGACGTTTACTACTAGTCCCTTCCTGTTCATCCCTATTTCTTTTATTATTTGGTGGAGGTTGATTTTCAGTTGATTGTATAGGAGGGTTATTATTGGTGTTGGGAACAGGGGTTTGTGGGTTTTCTCTGGTATGGATATTTGTACCGTCGTTAATGTTACTGGGTCGGGGCTGTCTTACAGTTCCCCTCGCTAGGTTGGTAGTGAATGGCACATTATTCCGCTCTATCCAAAAGTAAATACCCGAGACAGAGACATTGTGTAAAACAATGTTAATCCCGTTACTTTGTTAATCCATGTTTGGATAGTAAAGGTTTGGGCTTGGAGAAAAAATATAGAACTTGAAACAGACTGGATGTATACCTTTATTTATTTTTTCGGTAGCAAATTCGTGCTGATAACGTGTTGTGAGAAAATGTAGAGAGAGAAGTTATAGATAGAAATATATCAGAGTGTATTGTATTCAATTGATGTAAAACTGATTTCTTACATCGATGGTATTTATAAGCAAAATTTTTCTATTGTGCACAATTGTAAATTCAACAATTTCAGCGCGGCGGAAGAAATTTGCGGTGGGAAGAAAATTTACCTGACATGCATTAAATGCATGCAGGAAAATGTGGACTTCACATGTAAACAGTGAAATTTACCATTCCACTGTTTCTCAACATAAATGAGATTATCGTAAAAAGATATTTAAACTACAGTAAACACAAACCCTTTACCCAAACAACTTAAACCTTATTGATTTGACCAATTCATCATATAGTGCAAGTATATTATGCAATCCCGATCTATTTACCTAATAGATAGCTCTATTGTTAAACTCCATATTTGTTGTGCACATGTGAGTTGTCCCACATTGGAGAAAGATGAGATAAAATACCATAATATATGTTAGAAGAGTTACTCATACTATAGCCAATTGGTTTTAGTATGAAACCTCTTTTCGACTTGTATGTGGACTTCTATCAATCTTACCATCTATACTTATATGATGAAAATGTTAAACACGCATTCAAAGTTGTGAGGAGTATGAAACTTACTTAAAGCTTGAGTCATTCTTCTTTTATCCATGGTTATAAATTGAGTAGGACTGACCACCTTTGCAGGTCCACAAGTGTAACGATCTCGTGGTGCCTTGAATATGAAATTCTTAGGCAATTTGACAGTTCTATTACTAGTGCCTGCTTGACCGACTGCAACTTGGAAGGCACTTATGTAACTAGATCGATGTTTATTAGACCATGCAGAGAGCAAACCTCCTCGGCAACAATTCTCAATTTGTTGGTTGTAGGGAGTATTTGGCTTCAAGTCTACAATAGTGAGAGTTTTCATACAACTTACAGGGATGTTTCCTTCGAAATTTGAGCAATTTCCTTGGTTTATTGCTTGCCCTCCCACTATACTCCACAACACCTCGTGTTTGGCCCAAGTCCAGCCTAATCTCCATCCTGGTGCTTGAATATTACGATGTTTTTGGAAGTTGTAGATTGTTATCACAGCCTATATATAAGTATTTGCCAATTTAGAGATTATGATACTACGAATAACTTATGGTTACGTAAATACGTAATTGAAGATATCAAGCTACGGATCTTATGTGTATATTGGAGATTGTAAAAAAGAAATGGGAAAGAATAATTTGAGACAGAATCAATAGAAAACAATCAATAATATTATCTATTGATTACTACTTATAACATTCAAGTATTTATCAAGCACTTACAACATAACCATCGGGAGTCCAATTCATAAGATCCCACTTGACGGTGATATTCGCATTGGAATTTGAATGATCACGAGCTTCTGAAATAATTAAATAGAAATTGATAGATATTTCGACAAAAGTGAAAACTTTGGTGATCGAGGAACTCGATAACTAAAGATAAGTACTGCGTAGTTTGTCAAGGTTGCTCAAGGATCACAAGATTTTTAACCTAATGTCCAAACTTTCAGATTCCATAATCTTAATTTCAGATTTATAACTCTATAGATGTTCACTTTACTCGATCATCTCAAATGACAAAAAAAACTTCCGGCTACTCAATCTCCCTGAAGTTTCCAAAATTTAACAAAAAATGATCCTTTTTCTATGGCAAATTTCTTGTTACAAATTTGGTGGAACATAATGTCGTGCAATGTAAACCTAGGGAAAATAATTCAAAATTGTAGTGAAGGTTGTCCTTTTTGCCCTCGGATCAGCAAATTCCGTAACACATATTCTTAGGGACTGTCCTAGAGCCTAAGAGTTATGGTCTACCGCCCTAATGCAACCAATTCAAAGAATCAATTTTAAAGATTGGCTAAAAGACAACATGTGTGACCATACTTCCCTAAAAGAAACAACAACAAAATTATTCTTCTTCACCCTATGGCACCTGTGGCTAAGACGAAACAAATGAATTTTCAAAAAATAAACCTCCCATCCAGTGTCCTCAAAAAAGAAATCAACTGGGCGGATTTCGAATAGTTCTACACCATAAATCAAAGGTTTCTACTCTAGATCCTACTCTCATGATCCACTAGATGCAGAAATCAAAGCTATTTTGCAGGCCCTCCCCCGATTTTTGGGAAGAAACTATTAGAGTAGTAACTATGTTTAGGAAGGACTCTTGTATTATTCTGCTACATATATATATTGCCAGGCCAAACCACAACGGTTAAGCCGCGTTAATCTCAATTATCGTACATGGTATCAAGAACCCTAGGTTTTTGATATTTTTTTCTCTCAAATTTTTTTTCTTTCTTCACGCCATGTCTCTTCCGCAGCCGACTATTTACGGCTCGCCGTCGACCTTGGCTGAACCGGTCACTCCGGTTCCCCAGAGCAGCCTCCCACCGGTGTCTCAGTCGATCCCTTATTCCGCTGCCCTGTGCTCCACCGGTGCTCTCGGCTCTCTCGGCTTCTTGAGCGGCCATGCTGCTCCTTCTGGCTTCGCGCCATCTCACGCGGCTTTCTGGCCCTCCTCCACTCTGCCGTCGTTTGCATCCGGCGTTTCCTTGCCGTCCACGTTGGTTCCCAACCCCTACGGTGCCATCTCTCCTCTGCCTCGTCCGCGGTTTTCATCTGTTTCAGGAGAAGCGTCGACTTCTCGGCACTCTGGAGGCCCACCTGGGTTTCCTCCGGTTTTCCCTCCATCTTCCCATGATCCAGCACTCACGTCCCTGCAGCCCTACACCCCGGCGCCGTCGCAGCCCTTTGCGGCTCTCTCTGCCCCTAATGTGTCCAATCTGGTCACGGTTCAGCTTGCAGCGCCCGAAGATTATCTCACTTGGCGCACACAATTCACTTGCCTTCTCATCTCTCAGCAACTTCTTGGTTTTGTTAAAGGCACATACATTGTTCCGCCGGCTCATATTACTGATGAGCGAGGTATCTCAGTTCCTAATCCTCAAATTTATGATTATTTGCGTATTGATCAAACTATTCGATTGTGGATTTATGCTACCTTATCCCGCGATGTTATGACTGATGTTCATGATTTGAGTACTGCTTCTGAAATTTGGGAACGTTTGAAAACACGGTTTATGAATGCTAGTATGGCTAGGTCTATGGAATTAAAGAGTCGGTTAACGCATATAAAGAAAACTGAACAACAAACCATGGATGCTTATTTACGCGAAATAAAGATCATTGTTGATTCTTTAGCTGCTATTCAGTGCCCTGTCTCGTCTCATGATCTTGTTCAGTATACGTTGTTTGGTTTGGATCGTGATCGTGATTACGATCATCTTGTCACTACTTTACTGCACTACCCCTTTGCATTGAGTTTTGATGATCTTCGCCCTAAGTTGCTTCTTCATGAGCAACGTTTGAAAACTATTAAGACTGCCGATGAGTCTGTGGCTCCTCATCATGCTTTTTTGGCTGTTCAATCTTCCTCTGCTGGTTCCAGTACGGGTGGTAAGAATTCTGGGGGCGGTGCGCCTAAGGGCAGACAGAACAACCGCAACAAGGGTGGTAAAGGTAAAGGTGGTCGTGGTAATAATAACAACCGCGGGAATGGTGGTGCTGGCAACACAGGTAATATGGGTAGTGTGTCTAACACGAGAGGCCGTACGAATAGTATGAGTTCACGTTCAAACTTTTCGTTGTTAAATTTGTCTTGTGCTTCTCATATTACTAATTCTGTTTCTTCAGCAGGCAGTATCTCCTCTAGTGGCAACTTAGCCTCTACCCCCTCACCTGATATTTGTGGTCTCTGTTGGTCTCCTGGTCATCAGGCGGCATATTGCCCGCATCGTTTCAATCCCAACTTTGTGCCTTCTAATCCTGATAATGTCCAACGTGCCTTTGCTGCACTGTCTGTTGGTGGTGAAACCAATGACTCCGTCTGGTATCCGGATTCTGGAGCTGCCTCCCACATGACTTCTCAGGATGGTAAGTTCTCTCATATGGTTCCTTATTCTGGGTCTAGTTCAGTTGTAGTTGGTGATGTCACTCTTCTTCCCATTAAAAATATTGGTCATTTAAAAATTCCCACATCGAGTCGTCCTCTTGAGTTAAAATCTGTGTGTCATGTCCCCCGTCTGAAACATAATTTATTGTCCGTAAATAGACTGTGTCAAGATAATGATTGTGTCGTCTCTTTTGATGTTGTTTCTGTTTGTGTTAAGGACAAGACAACGGGGGCGGTCCTCCTTCGGGGTTCCAGTAAAAATGGTGTCTACCCTCTTCATCCACCTGTGCACGGCTCTGAGTCTGCGTCTTCCATTCCTGCTCTTGTAGCTACTAAGGTGTCCGGTGATATTTGGCATGCTCGGCTTGGTCACACTTCTGCTAGAGTTTTAGGAAACTTATGCTCTAATAAAAGTATTTCTTGTACTTCTCCTTTTCATGACAATTGTGTTCATTGCAAGTTAGGAAAAATACATCGTTTACCGTTTGAACCAGTTACCCATTGTTCTCCTTATCCCTTATATATGATACATAGTGATCTTTGGCAATCTCCTGTTTTATCGAATCAATATTATAAATATTATGCAGTTTTTGTTGATGATTATTCTCGTTACTCATGGTTGTTTCCGTTGCGTTTAAAATATGATTTTTATTCGCAATTTTTTAGTTTCCAAAAGATGGTTGAAAATTTATTCAATTGCAAAATTAAAATTTTTCAAAGTGATGGTGGACGGGAGTTTGATAATACTCCCTTAATAAATCATTTTCGTGAGTCTGGCATTTTATTTCGTAAATCCTGCCCCCACACTCAAGCTCAAAACGGTGTTGCTGAACGGAAACATCGTTCCATCATTGAAATGGCTCGTACATCTCTGATTCATTCAGACTTGCCTGCTCAATTTTGGGTTGATGCGTCCTACACCACAATTTATACTCTCAATCGCTTACCTTCTTCCGTTTTGGGTGGTGTATCCCCTTACGAAAAATTATTTAAGCGTCCCCCTCACTATGAGTTTTTAAAATCTTTTGGATGTGCCTGTTTTCCGCTTCTTCTAGGATCTTCCATCAACAAACTTCAACCAAAATCGAAACAATGTGTTTTCATTGGCTATGCGTCAAACTATAAGGGATATAGGTGTCTTGACCCCTTAACTGGCAAAGTTTACATCAGTCGTCATGTGTGGTTCCTTGAGCAAAAGTTTCCATACCGTAGTCTTGTTCAGTCCAAACCGAGTTCGTCTGTCACATCTCACGACACTACTCCTTTTATTTTTATTCCCGGATGGTCTCCTACGGTTGTTTCCCCCTGTGCTATTTCTCCATCCCTTGGGTTGCCCATGGTCTCGTCTTTGGTGCCTGTTTCAGCTGCTGTCGCTGCTCCTGCAGCTGCGTCTCATACCCCTATCCGTGTTTCCCCACGATACCTCAGTTCCCCCTCTCTCGATTCTACGTCTGTCAAGGACCCGTGTGCCCTTCCCTCTCCGGTTGTGTCGCCTCTTGAGTCTCCTCCTCCTGTTGCGTCTCCTGTTGTGTCGAGTGTCGTAGTTGAGCCTCCCCCGTCTCCTGCGTCGTCTGCTGGTCATGTTTCCCCACCGTCTATTGTCGAGTCGGTTGCGCCCCCTGTGTCCCCTCCTGGTCATGGTATGGTCACCCGTCTCAAAGACGGCATCACTAAGCCTCGCACTCTCATGAATTTAAAAACGGATGTTATCGAGTCTGAACCTACTAACTATAAACATGCTTCAAAAGATCCGCGTTGGTGTCAAGCTATGAAGGATGAATATATGGCCTTAATAAATAATGATACTTGGGAATTAGTGCCTCGCAATTACGGTTGTAACTTACTTGGTTGTAAGTGGGTCTATAAGATTAAGTATCATTCTGACGGTTCTGTGGAGCGGTTCAAGGCTAGACTCGTCGTGTTTGGTAACCATCGGCGGGCGGTATTGGATTACTTTGAAACTTTTAGTCTCGTAGTTAAGCCCACTACGTGCGCTTAGTTCTCACTATTCTTCATTTACTTTCAAATGGACTATCCGTCAATTAGATGTTAAAAATGCATTTCTTCATGGTTTCTTGCATGAGGAAGTCTATATGCGACAACCTCCTGGGTTCATTGATTCCTCTAAACCTCATCATGTCTGTCGTTTGCGTAAGTCCATTTATGGCTTGAAACAAGCTCCCCGAGCTTGGTTCTCGCGTTTCAGCAATTTCTTGCTATCTATTGGTTTCAAGTGCAGCAGTTGTGACTCGTCTATGTTCACTCTTCGTTACAAGGGTCATTTGATTATTCTTCTCCTTTATGTCGATGATATTGTTCTTACTGGCAGCAGTTCTTCTCTTGTTACCAAATTCATCTCTGTGTTATCCTCTCAGTTTGCTATGAAGGATTTGGGGGATCTTCACTATCTTCTAGGTGTTCAAGTTCTGCGCACTTCTTCGGGTCTTTTTCTTTCTCAGAATAAGTATGTTACCGATTTATTGCGCAAGTTTCATCTTCATACTATTAAATCTGTTCGCACACCTAGTGTTTCCAGAGTCACTTTGTCGTTGCTAGATGGAGAACTTCTTGCTGATCCTACGGAATATCGTAGTATGGTTGGTGCTTTACAATATTTAACTATGACTCGTCCTGACATTGCTTATGCTGTTAATATGGTGTCTCAGTTTATGCATGCTCCCCGTACTACTCATCTTCATGCTGTGAAAAGAATTTTCAGATATTTGCAGGGCACTCTTGAGTATGGTCTCTTCCTTCATCATTCCAACTCCCCAAGTGTTGTCGTTGCCTATTCGGATGCTGATTGGGCAGGGTGCCCTGATAGTCGGCGCTCCACTACTGGTTATGCTGTTTACCTTGGCCGTAATCTGATTTCCTGGCGTTCTAAGAAGCAACCTACTGTTTCCCGATCTTCTACTGAGGCGGAATATCGCGCCGTTGCCTACACGGCTGCTGAGACAATATGGCTTCGTCAATTGCTTGCCGATCTTGGGTATTTTTTGCGTAATCCTGTGGTTCTCTACTGTGATAATGTCTCCGCTACTTATCTTGCTGCAAACCCCGTTCAACATGATCGTAGTAAACACATTGATGTTGACTATCATTTTGTTCGTGAGATGGTTGCCAAGGGTGGTTTGCAGGTCCGGTTTATTCCTACTACATTGCAGGTTGTGGATATTTTTACTAAGGGTCTTTCTAGTGAGTTATTTGTTAAACATCGTTCCAATCTCTCCGTTGTTGCCCCCCGTAAAGATTGAGGGGGTGTATTAGAGTAGTAACTAAGTTTAGGAAGGACTCTTGTATTATTCTGCTACATATATATATTGCCAGGCCAAACCACAACGGTTAAGCCGCATTAATCTCAATTATCGTACAGAAACTTTGTCTACCCACCGGGTAGACTACCCACCATATATAAAGACTTGTTGAGAGTTGTGGTAATGGAATCCAACTCAACATAATTGTTATTATCTAATGCTCTATTAGTAGTGGGTTGTCTCCCCGGTGGCTATGTGTAGCAATGTCCGATTTTTTGCAAGGGGAAAAGCTACAATTTTAAATTATGTGTATTTTTTGCAAAACCCTCCCCCGATTTTTACTAAACTACTATTACTAGACAAAATTTCTTGTATTTACTCAACTTTGAACATAGTGAGGGATGAAGTTCCTACCTCCTACCATGTTTGTAAACCTTTAATTGCTTAATATATGCCTTCTTCTGACAAAAAGGGCGTCGAACAATAGGAACAAATGAAATATATACCAAAAACAAATTGAAACTACGGAAAACTATAGCATTCAACTTGGCTTCAAGACTCAATCGCTTGACTCTTGAGACAATTTTACTCTCATGAAATCGGTAAGCTATGGGCCACCGGAACTAGCAGGTAGCATAGATACGGACATACGGTAGAGAACTTATATTTATCTTCTTGCTCAATTGCTATTGAGGGTAAAAGACTGCATTATCGTATCAAGTATGTATGTGTATCAAATCTATGTACCAATTAACTCTAGTAGAAAAAAAACACATAAACTAAAACCACTAATGAGTAACCATATATCTAGAATTGTACTCTTAAACATACCATATAAATTAAAGCAGTATAGAATCTATAAAGTAATTAAAATTAGTGAGTATAAGAGTGAGCTAACCTGTAAGAGCATGAGCAATGGGTTGGTTGGTCTTGGTTGGTCTTTGAGTTTTTTTCTTTCTCTCTCCTTTCCTCCTTCTTACACCTCACATCCCACTAACATTCTACCAAACTCCAACCAACTCATCTTTTTTTTCTCACAATGGTTTGGTTGGTCTTACTTGGTTTTTCTAGTTTTCTCTCCTACTTTTACCATACCCCACCATATACTCTCTCTTCTACCCAATATTTATTTTTATGTAAAATAGATGATTTAAATTAATAAAAGCTAACTAGATTATGTTTAATTAAATTACGTTAAAAGCTAATTAGCTGACATTAAATTAAATTAGCGTTAACTTGACATTCTTTGGAATTTCGTATTTTGTAGCACACTTGGATCGATTTGGAAATTATTTTGGGGATTTTGTAGGTGGTTTGAATTATTTTGGGAGTAATTAGGATTATTTGAATCCATAATATTGACTTAGTTTAAGTAATATTAGGTAGGAGATAGTAATTCGAAAAAAATAGATTGGGAAGAAGTGTAGTAAAATATATGAAAGTTGGGCTTAATTTATAGATAAAATTATTTTATAGCAGTTAATGTAAATTTTTTTTTAAAATTATTAGCAGAATTTTTTTTTTTTTACGTTACAAGTTTTTGTAACTTTAAAATTACCATTACAAACATCAGCAAACAAAGGGAGGGAAAGAGTTTACTCGATGATGTGGCAGCTGCTTATATGCTGGTCAGTGGGCCTCTGACGCGCGTCAGGGCCACTGACAGCAAGCAAATGCTTTGGGCTCCTGTTTTTCTTTCAACTCAGCGTTTCCAACTCTTTCTTCGGTCTTTCTTTCTCCCTTTTACTTCAATGTGCTGCGTTTAATTGGGGCCCAGTTTTATTTCTCGCCAGCTTCTTTGACACGCGGCACATTTTCACTCGTTTTGGGCGCTCCATCCAATGCACATGGATTTCCAGACCAACCAACCCAAAGGGCCAAGTGCTCCAATAACAAAACTAAGTAAAGCTAGCTTTACTATTTGCTAGACCAACCAAAAACCATCCCATTGTACATGCTCTAAGAGTGGAAAATGAGGAGAAGAGAAAGAACACACTAAAACAGCTCAGATATCTCAACATTATGGATGCTATTTGTTTTCTTTCCTTTTTCTTCTCCTTTAATCTCTGGGTTACATGAAATCCCACTTTGAGATGAAAGAGGAAATTAAGAGAGTGACCATCATATATATATATATATAATATATACATATATATATACACTGTGCTTAATGCTTAGCAAGTAGCAATCTATACAACACGTTTCAAAGTCAACTCTAAGTTATTGCCATGACCTACTAAGTATAAATAATGACTTAATTATTATGTAGGCTCTATGCCATAATAATGGAATATGATCCATAATGACATATAATAAGCAAAAATAATCACTCCAAGATATTATCAACTGACAAATTATTACACATTGAATTATTAAAAGATGCATAATCTAAAGTATATAAACAAAGGATTCCTTTATAACAATATTTTTCATTTGATTTATAAATATTTCTCAACATTGAAATGTGCACAAAGATCACATAAAGGAGAGAGATTAAACAAAAACATGTGCTAAAAAAGAGAAAGAAAAAATATATACTTATAAAACTGTCAACATTATTGCAAGTAATAAGTAACTTCCTAAAAATACAGAACGTTGTAAGTATTAAAAAGTGGAGAAAGTATTAAATTCTAGTGATTCGAGGTTTCAAATATTGTCCACCTTGATTTTATTAAAGATTTGATTTTTCCTGTGTTCAAGGAAGAGGCATGTGGTGCAACAGCCAACAGGGCCCAGGGGTATACTATAGGGATGCAATTGGGGCGGGGCGGATTTTGGCATTCTCATCCCCATCCCCACCTCACTTTTTCATCCCCATCCCCATCCCCATCCCCGCGGTGGGTCCGGAACTCATCCCCATCCCCGCCCCACCATGTACACAATTAAAACCATCCCCGCCCCACCATGTACACAATTAAAACCATCCCCGCCCCATCACCCACTTGGGTATCCATCCCCACCAAATCCCCACCTTCCCCGCCCCACCATCCACTTAATCCTCATATGAAACTCACTAAATAATACTCATATACCATATATAATTTCAAATACTAATAACAAAAAATATATACAGCTAGAAAAACTATTAAAGAGTGTTATAGACTTGTAATTTGTTGAAAAATTAATATTTTAAGTGGGTAAGATGTAGGGTGAGTGGGGATGGGGTGGAGCGGGGCGGGGATGGGGCGGGTACAACTTAAAATCCACCCCCGCCCCATCACCCATGGCGGGTATAACTTTCATCCCCATCCCCGCCCCACTACCCACCAAACTAGGATCCATCCCCGCCCACGTTGGGGTGGATGGGTCTCCTACTTGACCCGCCCCACTTGCATCCCTCCGTATACATTGTCAACATGTCATGTGAGCAGACAGAGCAGTGAGCTGTGGCCTGGGTGCAACTACGCCTACTTTACACTTTAGAGTCTCAAGTCAAACTACAAGAAAAGGTCTTAAGTCAAACACTGTGGGCGCTTTGTAATGTTAAAGAGTTGGGCCATCTGTGAAGAGAAATGATAAACATCTAATTATTAGATGTTTACAAACATCTAACACGGAATAAAAATAATAAAAAGCTGAAAAGGTGGTGATGTGGGTCTCAGGAAATAGAATAAGAGCAAAACACTATCTATATTTCATAAACACAATTGTTAGTTGCATAAACACTATTTGTAGTTACACGAACACTAGTTGTATTAGCATGAACACTATTTATTAGCATCGAAATTTTCGAGATCACTTTTTTATTTGACTGACAGTTTGCAATTTTCGAGATAACTTTTTTGTTTGACTGCCAACTTTTTCCAATGTACATTGATAGTTTTACCCCTGCTAGATGTTTGCAGTTAGATGTTTATAATATCTCATCTGTGAAACGGCCAAAAGTGATATTTGACCGTGTAGATTAAAAAAATATAGCTCTAGACTGTAGTAATAATAGTTATAAGTTTCCGTCAAAAAAATAATAACAATAGTAAGAATAGTTTACCAAAATATTTTATCTGTTTCTTTTTATTTGCAAAAATTTGATTTTATACTATTCACAAAGTCAATTTTATTTGTCTTTGGTGATTTAAACATATTCACGTGGAATCTTATTAGATTATTCTCAATGTATATTTTCCGAATATCCTTTTTAGAATTTTAGTCATCAGTAATTAAAAATATTAATCGTTTAAGTTTTGCATTGGCAAGCGTGAAAGTCAAATAGTTGCAAGTAAAAATAAACAAAGGAAATATATTACAATAGTATATATTAGAGATATTGGTGATGTAAGGAAAATAGTTTTGTTTCTAATATGTTGGTCAGAATATTATAATGTATAGGATATATTATGTGTTATCTTTTCAAGACATGACTTACATGATGCAATATATGCGGGTGGCTCAAGTGAAGGGGATGAACTGAGATTTTACTTAACTATAGGATACATCTCATGTTAAACATTATAGGAAGACTGTGAAGCCACTATTTTTATATGAATTGAGTTTTAAACATTTAAGAGGGGCCATATTAGAAAGGTGAAGATAGTATAGACAATCATGTTGAGAACTTGAGATCGATCCATATTGAATATATCACAACACCTTCAAAGATAGAATTCATAACAATGATATTCAGGATAGATGCAGTTGTAGATATGTTAGATGATACGTCTGTTAGGGTAGTGGAAAGTTGAAATATAAGATAATTTGGATAAAGGACATTACAAATCGTATGAGAAAAATAGGTTTGCACAAGTGAGTAGTTGTCTAAAAAATATTTAACATCCTATGTTCATCTAAAGAATTAAGTTTACGAGATCGTACCACTTGATATAAGAGAATGGAGGCAGAAGATCTATATACACGTCTATAAGCAGGGGCGGAGCTACATAGTAACCAAAAAAAAATTGAATTTTTCTTTAAAAAAAAAAAAAAGGAAAAACAGAGAGAAAGGAAGGAATGTGCTGCTATGTGATAACATGAAGCCCTGATACTGGAGTTCGAATTAAACGAAGTTGGGATTCCCGATCCGTTGATGTCGGCTAAATAGAGAGAAGGTACTGAAGCTACATCGTCGTTGATGTCGGCTGGCGTTTGTTGATGACGAGCGACGGCGTGGCGTGGCGTGGTGCGATGGCGTTAGGGATGGAGATGAGAGGAGAGTGGAAGAACGAAGGAAGGGGTGTTAGGGGAGGAGAGGAGAGAGAAGAGGGATAAACCCTTATGGGTCAGCGTGGTATTAGGTTTGAGTTGTTGAATTGGTTTCAGGCTTTCAGCCTTTCTAAATGGCCCAATACATGCTAATAGAACTAAATACTTCAAAATATTGGCATTAGCTTCTTGTTAGAGAGAGGAATCAATTATATCATGCCCTTTTTCAATTGTGAATTCCTTTTTTGTTTATATGAATTCAAATCCAATTTTACCTTCAACTTAAACCAAGCAAAAAAAGTCTAATATGTTAAAAGGAAATTGTGAAATACCATAGAGATGAAATGTTAAATGTTGGTTTAGTTACATATATTGAGAACGATTTGTTTTTAGATGTAAAATTTGATGCGCTTGTAAATTAATTCCAACGTTTAAAAACTTGCCCGAAACAATTGTAATCTTCTTTTAAGAAATTAAGAAGAAATTAAAAAAAAAAAGTTAACAGGTTTCCAGCAGGTAACAAGTGAAACAGGACCATTTTAAGAAGATAAGGGAAAATGTGGGATTTTATTGAGTTAGTACAAAGCTGTGGCTGTTTTAAGAAGACAGCCCAAAGGTGGGATTATTCCCATTAATTTTTCCTTATTAAAATACGTGGAGGTTGTATTTGGATTTTGTAACATTTGGGATTTAGTAGTTACGGAATTTTTTTTTTGTATTTGTATTTGATACTCCATATCGCAACATTACGCTACCCCTCACTTGAAATCCTGGATCCTCCCCTGTCTATAAGACTATAAATGTTTGAAACTCAGTTCATTATTATTGTTGGTGTTATATCGGAGATAAAATATTGACTCATATATACGACTCAAATCTTTAGGTTGTGATTATCTTTTGACTAAACATCAAATCTGTTTTTGTTTAGTGATTTTTGTTGTATATTTTTTTATCAATGAAGTGTATTTTCCAAGCATGAAGCATGATGCACCAAATCACAATTCCACACCATAGTCTTTATCCCGTTAAGCAAAAAAAAAAAAAAAAAAAAAGAGTTTAGCCAATAATTGATTTTCTCGTGCTCAAAGAGTTTTGGGGAAAAAAAAGGAAAATTAAGAACACAAGAAGGAACAAAATTTCTTCATTTTTCTTCCTCTTCTTCTCTGAAATTTGATGGGAAGTTTTTTCTTTTATCCATCAACTCAAAAATCTCTTTGAGAAATTAAACCCACTCATTTCTTAAGAACCCAGATCTTTTTTTGTTGAGATTTCAGCTAATTTTCACCATTTTTTGGGCTTATTCGTATAATTCTTTTATAGTTAGGGTTCTTTGATTATTCTTTCAATCTTTCAAAGAATTATAACAATGGAGTCGTCTGGTACTCGAACTCAAACATTTGGACAAACAGAGATTAATTGGGACAAGTAAGTTTCATTTTTATATTTTTTATATCAATTATTGCAATTGTTATTATATTTCCTTTGTAATTGTTTATAAGTACGAGATTTTTTGAGCAATGAATTAGCAATATTAGTGAGGGTGAAAGAATTTGTTACCAAAATCTTAGCTTTTTTTTCAATGCTGAATTGGAGATTTTTGTGACTAGGGCTTTGTTAAATGTGCAAACTTTGAGGTGTTAGTTTCATTAAATTTTCATGAATAAGGTAGTTTTAGAGTGACCCTTTTGTTTATTTATATTCAAGAATTTTAACTATGATAATTTAATCTCACCCCATAAACAAGTGGTAGGTTAAAGCTTGGTGATGGTTGGCTTTTTCTCTAAAGCATGATAATTCATGTAGAATTAGGTGGTGTTCGTTTCGATCAAATATGGATATGCATGTGCTCATGTTTTGGGGTTTTAGAGTACTTTTGTGAATGAAGAAATTAATAGCAATGTCATCATCACAAGCTAGTATATGAAGTGCTAAATTAGTTGCTTTGTTTACGTGATAAATCGAGCTTCTATTAGCTTGTGGCAATGATCTATCGATTTGGCTGAAAATAGAATTACTGATAGTAATTGAAATTGGAGAGTAGTGTGTGCTAGTTGAATTATTCTGGCATTATTATGCAACTATCCAAGGAGTTTCGTCTGTCTCTTTGTTGTGTCTACCAAGTAAATACTTCGTAGTATGGATCTCTTTTTGTATGCGTCACATACACACATGTTGTCTCATAGATAGCCGATTTATTGGTCTCCCTTGCAGACTTGACAAGACAAAATTCTACGTTGTTGGAGCTGGGCTTTTTACAGGAATTACAGTGGCACTTTATCCAGTTTCTGTTACAAAGACTAGACTACAGGTTGCTTCCAGGGATACTGCTGATAGAAATGCGTTTTCAGTTATCAAAGGCATATTGAAAACTGATGGAGTACCTGGTTTGTACAGAGGATTTGGCACTGTCATCACTGGTGCGATTCCGGCCAGGATTATATTCCTTACTGCTTTAGAGACTACAAAAGTGGCAGCTTTTCGGATGGTTGAACCACTTAAACTGTCTGAACCATCACAGGCAGCAATAGCAAATGGTATTGCTGGCATGACGGGATCACTTTGTGCTCAGGCTGTGTTTGTTCCAGTTGATGTGGTATGTATTTGATCTTAGTAACAGAAACAACGCATGGATATTAATTTTGGATATGGTTTTCCATATTGTATTGTTGATGTGATCAGATGGGTACCGGTAACCAGGTCAATTGTGTGATGTCTCTGTCATCAAGGTTGTGAGCTGTGAGTGTGGCTTGTCTACTTGGAGAGTATGTACTGTAGAAATGGACATCATGAAGTTAAATTAACATATTGCACTATTTGCCAAGAATTAGAAATTACTTGTGTGATCATTGTTCTCTTTTCTTTGTCTTGCGCCAGCTCTTTGATATTGAGAAAGGCTATACTTAATGTCCTCTGCCTGGAAATTATCTGCTTAAGAAGGAAACTTTGGTATTGACCTGTATGTATTGATGTACATTGACAATACATCTTGACTGTTCCCTGATCTCTATATATTTTTTGATAATTAGGTTAGCCAAAAGTTGATGGTACAAGGATATTCGGGCTATGCGACATATAATGGGGGACTCGATGTTGTCCGCAAGGTTGTAAAGTCGGATGGTGTTCGTGGACTCTATAGAGGGTTTGGTCTATCAGTGATGACATATGCCCCCTCTAGTGCTGTATGGTGGGCCAGTTATGGATCTAGCCAACGGTTATTTTGGAGGTATGGTGTAAATCTTCATGTTCTTCAATTGTAAGTCTTGTCCTAGTGACGGTCTTGCTCTATCGGGGTCCTTATATGGGTCACATACGAATGCATGCACATACTCAAACTCCCCAAGGTAACCGCACCACAGTCCACAGACATGTATTACTGTGTACTAGTTAAAGAATGGATGCAGTATGCTATTTAGCTCTGAAGGTTGAAGCTCCTGCCTTAATATAGTAATAATTTTTAACATGTAAGAACAGAGGGGCACATGACTCAAGCTTATGTTGACTTTAAGTGGTCAGTTTGAAGATGTGTTCTTTTGGTCGTTTGGAACATGTTGTTTGTTTTGGTTTAGAAAGTTATTCTTGTATGTCGTTCTTAAGAAAACGTAGCTTCATCTTTTGATCTTTACAAAATTTGTTTGGCTGATGTGCAGACTTTTAGGATCTGGGACTGAAGAGACTCCTAGTCTAGGGAAAATTGTGTGTGTTCAAGCTGCCGGTGGTGTTGTTGCTGGTGCCACAGCATCTTGCATCACAACTCCATTAGACACCATTAAGACTCGCTTACAGGTACAAGTAAATTCTGCTTTATTCTCTGAGCTAATATTGATTTTTGTGGATGTATTTGCAGCTTATGTTGTTATTTTCTATTGTAAACAATTCATGCTTCTTCATTCATATGAACTTCTCCGGTATACTGTAAAAATTCATGGATGGTACTGAAATTAGAGTGTACTTTTACTTGAATGTCATGTGAATAACTAAGGTAAATTATAGCCATTAGTGATCATTTTTATCTTCCATTTTCACTTTCGTTTATTCACTTCGTCTAATATGAATCAACTAGATAAAAACTAACTTCGGACAGAGGTAGTATTATACTCCCTCCGTTTTTTTCTTAATTGTTACACTTCACTTTGCGGGAGAACCAAGGAAATTTTGCAAAAATCAAGAAAGAAGTACAACCAAAGAATGTTTGTTTTTGGGAAATGTAAAAGAAGCATTAAGATATTGTAGGAGAGAGAAAAATTGATTAGGTGGGAAGGTTTTGGGTGGATTATTAAAATGAGTGGTAGGATATATCAGGTAGAAAAGTGTAAAAAGTTGATGTGATAGGTTACCATATAAGGAAAAAGTGAAAGTGTAACAATTAAATAAAAACTGCCAAAAAAGAAAAGCGTAACAATTAAAAAAATGGAGGTAGTATTTTAAAGATGCGGGTAGGACTTGGGACTGGTAGTGAAAATAAATGTAGAAATCCAATTATTTTTTTGCTACTAGAGTTGCAATCCCTTTATATCTTCCATGGCTGTATGGTGATAATGGGATGGAAACATCCTGTACACCTTCCTTACACCCTTAAATGTGATGAGAGGACCATTCAAGTGAGTCCCGTAAATCTTGGTAGCCTCCTAGACTACATGGTATCTTTATGCCAGAGATGCTTAACTCATGGTTGCTTGAATTCTGTCAACCAGAGCAACATCTAAATAGAAATTGGAGGTTTTTAAGGTTTCGGTCATTCTAAACATGCTTGGCCTAATAAAAGGTCATGAAACTCTTGCTAATGAGATTTCTCAAGTCCTCTTTCCAAAATATTACAAGTAGTCGTGTATCTTGCCATTAATAACTTGAAGTATGAAAAAGTTTATGACATGCACATATGACATATGAGTTATGACACTCTTGGATCTGCTATTTCTCAAATTAGTCTAAAGATGCTGGATTTAGGGTCGTTTGAGTAAAGCTTGAGAAACCTGTTTCATACATCTGTAAAAAAATGTGAAAGAAGGAAAGTCATTGTAGTCCTAAAGATGGCCGCTTAGAGTTTATATTGGTAATTTGAATTATATGGTTTCTTTGACCTTGGCCCAAATTCGCTTTAGAGAATCATACTTTAAAGGCTATGACCTATGTCGTTGAGAGTTGAGACTCCCTGAAGAGTTGGAGGAAACTCGTAATAAAAGTAGAAGAGAAGTATCATCTGGTGGCTACTGGCTAGAAGTAGAAAGGTAACACTTATAACCAAGATTTAATGTTTGACAAAAGTCATCCAGGGAGATTGCATCTGGATACTTAGGTTAAAATTTTGATAGAAAATGAAGAAAGTCACCTTTGCTCCAAAGAAACCTTCTGGCATTGTGGGGGGGACCGAAAATTGCTCAAGCTTATTGCAGCATCTTTAAGCCACACTTCTAAAATCCTCCTCAATGCTTGTGGAGGAATTCAATGAATTATAGGGAATAGTTTCTTCAAGTAGTGTAATAGAGGGATCTGACCTATGGATGACACCAGTACACCATTCTCATTATTACTTGCTGCAACAAAGACCATGTGTTACCCCTTGTAAATACTGTTGCCTTGGTTAGCCTTTTATTTCTCATTTACAAATGTATGATTCATACAGAGAACTGTCTGTCATCATCTTCAAACTTGTTTGCTTGTTACGCATGGAGTGTATGGTTGTTGCAATTAGTTCATGGACGCATCTAACCTTGTACAATCAAATGAGGATGAGAATTGAGAACCTTGTAATTTTCCTTAGTGGATCTCTAGGGAGGATAGATTACACAAGACGTATGAGGTCGCCTCAATATCATTGACCTTCAGCATTAATATGCACTCTCACAAGGACTTACTGAAGTCTATTTCAAATTTGAAGTATAACTCATGCTCATTCCTCTTCTAGTTACATGGAATCTGGATAGATAATTCAGATTAGTTTATGTTAGGCTTGTTTAAGGCCTACCATGGTCCATATTAAAGACTGTAAACCTTATATGCCTTTGAGACTCTCTCAAGTCATCCTATAAGTTGTTGCAAAGCCTTCTTGGGCTCCCCCCATGAGACTTGGAATTAGACTTTTACCTGATTTGTACCAATCAAGGCCCATGCCAAGATTTGTGACGAAGTGTAGAAGTTGTGGGCAAAGCCTTCGTTGGGCTGCTTCCACGTGACTTCGGATTCGACTTTAATCTGATTTGTACCAATCAAGGCCCATCCTAGAATTTGTGGGAAATGCTTATGAGGCTTTCGTTGAGTGCAACACCAGATACAAGCAAAACTTGGTGGAAACCTCTATAGGTTATTTTGTGGTCTGGTGGCATTGGTAAGACTTCATTTTTGCATCTTGCATGCGTTTTCAAGTATCTTCTTGTTGACATAGCCCAGAGTCATGTTGTGGAAATTTAACCCTATGCTTCTTTGCTTGTTAAACATGTTTGCAAACCAATTGGAACCTATGCAACATTCTTTTTTCTTGAAATACTCTGTCGCATGACTTTGGGTTGGTTTATTGGAATATTATCATGCCCGACTCGCATTTTGTGGTATCAACATTTAGTTAGGACTCATGGCTGTTGTGTACTTGGTCTATGTGGTGGAACTGCACAAAGATTGGATTCAAGACTTCAAGTGGTACGAACAAACATGGTTGTGTATCTTGGCGGATAAGGTCGTGTACTTGAGGGTGCATTAGGTGTAGTTGGCGCGACTGTGTACTTCCTGTTACTTTGGTTCGTGAAGTTAGAGCTATTTGTGTCAGATGCATGACCATGTGTTGGCTGATGTAAGGCATTTACGCGATGTCTTGCTGTCCAAATGTGGTTATTCTTCTACGTAAGTTCCTAGAGAAAAATAGAAAACGCCAAGAGGGTTTTAACGGTGAGGATCATTTTATCCTTTACCTTAGAGATTGATAGAGAGTCACATCTAAATTGACTGATTGTGATGCGACTGATGAGACTGAAATCATTTTTTGTTTCCTCCTTGATTTATTGATTAGAGGTAATTCTGTTTTCTTCCCGAAGGCTTTTTCCATCCTCTTTATCAAGGTTGATTTTTCCATCTTCCTTTTCTATCATAAAAAAAAAAATCATGTCGCATGCATTTGGGTTGCTTGTTTTATTGCCTGATATCTTTGTTTTATGCCTGCTTGCTAATTTGCTTTCAGTATACTTGTACGTTTTCTCCCAAAGATAGTTCACCACCAGTCACATAGCCATAGGACATACTAATGTTATGTCCTATGGTGACTTCCTTGTCTGCTTATCTTTAGTTTTGTCTGCATGAGTTAGAAACTTTTAGACAGGTTTTACAGGATAATTTTGCGTTCAGTCTCCTTTATCTTCCAGATGACTGTAATCCAACCCCAACCCTGCGACTACAGAACCTGTTTTTTCAAGAATGCTGGATTTATTGCTCTATGTTTTTTTTGAACGTGTACCCCTAATGTCTTGAAATAGTCTATTTGCAACATTTTGCCTTTGTTTTGGTGTCTATTAGTATGAGATGTGGTGTCGTATGGAGTAGTATGCTACTGAAGGGTATTGGACAACCTCAGTATCTTCAGTGCACATCCCTGTATTTCTCACTTCTCATTCAGCCTTGCCATCTGGCCTTAGGGTTTTTTTAGGCATGAGACATGAGTCGACCTAAAAAGAGGACTCTCCGGAGGTCATTTTGGTGTCGATTGCATTTATGAAACAGATGGCCATATGAACCTTGACTGTGAATTTGTTTTGGAGCCTGAAACCCATGATTGTGTCATATTATATTAAGCTTGATTTGCCTTCTCATGCTAGTGACTAGGATATGGTCATGTTTGTAAGAAGACAGCATAATAATGACACAAGCTCAGTAGTTTCGAGCTTCCAAATAGCCTCTTTAAGATAGCTGCGATCTGTGGTGGGCCTGGTGGCCATTGGGTTTCTAAATGGCTCAATTCCTAAATGGCATTTGAGAAGACTGTTTTGAAGGCAATAACTACTCGTAGCGATTCTCCCAAGGACTGGTCACATAACTAAATAGGAATATAAAGGAAGACACCTTGGCTTCCAGAAGTATGTATGAATTAAACCCAACAAACGTTGACACTGGCATAAGCCAGAAGTCATGCCCATTAGTCTATGAAGGCACTAGCAACTCAACACAGTTAACCAATGCCACTAATTAGTCGCTCGCCTAAGATGGATGGCCAGATGGGGGGGATAGTCATATGCATGCACTTGTTGGCTTGTAGCCCTAATTGAAGGAGGCTATGTTTGATAGACATTTGATTCAGAAGGACATTGTTTTTTGTGACAAATCTTGATAGAATTTTAAGGTTAATATCACATTGTTCCCTGGATCAGTGGCATCTTATACGTTAATACTACCACATCACACTACACGCTGAGAGCTGCCAGAAGAGCATCCTTATTTGATCTATGCTATAGCAGTAAATGTAAATAGAAACTAGCTTCTTGTATCGTATCCCCTTATATTAGCTTGATGCTATCTCGTCATCAGGGTAAATTGCATCTAGTGGCTTCAGATCACCTTGTTGCTGCATCACCCCTGAAGCTGACTTGACTTTTCATCACCCCGTATGGCTTGGCTTGGTGTTATGCTGCAGCTAATGTTCATGGTCAATTTTGCCAATCCACAAAATGAGTATAAGTCGTGTGAGTGTCACCTGATGGTTTGCCTTGGTGTATTGGTATTTGATTGCTTGTGAATCATGCTTGGCTTGTTGGGCATTGGGCAAAGCATGCTCCTTGCTCGCTTACAAAATGAGCATCTTCATTGATTGCTGCAAGAGCAGATCTATATAGTTCCATTGTAGGTCTATAGAGAGGTTTCATAGTGAAGGGAAGAACAGGAGGGATATTTTGCTGGAGAGGGGAGCACCTATTGATATTCGATCTTTGAATTCTATCTTTCTAATTTTCCGTTTATAACATGACATTGTAGGTAATGGGACTAGATAACAAACAGAATGCTGTACAAGTTGTAAAGAAGTTAATTGCAGATGACGGGTGGCAAGGTCTATACAGAGGTTTAGGTCCTAGATTTTTCAGCATGTCTGCGTGGGGAACCTCCATGATCCTGGCTTATGAATATCTCAGTATGGTTGCATCTCTTACAATTTACTTGCTAGAGAACGATTTGCTAGATTACAAACATGAATATATATGGATGTATTTACCCGTACTTGGCAATAGAAAAGTCGGGCTTGCCCTTACCAGCTAACCATGGTCAAGTAAGGGTATAATACACAATATACTTGATTGTTCTCCAGTGAACCGTTCTCTAAATAGCTTTTTCGTTTCATTTCAACACTTGATGCACACTTGATCCTGTCCATTCGAACTGAACACAATTTATGTCTCTGCAGAACGATTGTGCGCGAAGGAGGACTAGATTTACATGACAACACATTTGCTGACCATTTCGTTGCTATGGAATTTTGGAAGCTTCAGCTTACTCTAAATGGCTAAAAGATTTTACTCAATTTTGGCCATTTATTCGTTTTGGCCATTCTTTTCAACGAATGTCCCACATTTACAACTTTTTGCAACATATTGATTATCCTCCTCTTAGGCTCCAATAATCCCAGGACGAAGATTGATTACGTTACCCAAACTCAGGACGGTAGTGATTTTGTAATCATAGATTAGCACTATTTTTCTGTATATTCTCATTGCCTATATGTCATAAAAGTCACGAGCTCATTCCAAAGAGCCTTCTTAACTTGTCAAAGTTCTTGTACGAGGAAGATGTAGCTTCTTGTTTGGCTATACAATCCTTTCTCTCCGTTCAAATTGCTTCAAATTGAGGATGTGATGTTATAGAAGCATAACCTGTGTTTCCTTTCACATTCATAATGTTTTCACCGAGTCATTTTTACTTAAAATCCCCCCTCCCCCATTCTCAAACAAGTGTAACTTTCATTTTGGTGGTCAGTTGTCACAATTTGGACGATATGTTTCTACAATGAATACTCCATCTATATTTATTTGCCACATTTCCTTCTTGAGAAAGCAATTGATCTACATTTAACTTATTATTTTGATTTTTATTATAAGTAATAATATTGACACGTGGTCTTGTTAGATTAATTTGGATGTGTAGATCTATAATGTCAATTTTTTTAATTTTCACTTGAATGGAATGAGATATATTCACGATTATAAACCGTCTTGAAAAATGAAAATTGTGTCAAAGCAAATGTAGCAAGTAAATGAACACGAAGGGAATAAATCAAAAGATCTTCTTATTTGTTCTTGTTGAATTCGTTAAAAGAAATTTAACATCAAAATATCAACTTTTGAATCTTATTCAAACAAAATTTAATATTAATAGATCAAAGGCTGCAATTGAAACTAGTAAAAGGCGTTCTAAAGCAAGTCTACACGCCACATGGCACTGTCCCTTTAGTTGTTTCATTCTATGTCATCAAGATACATTAAAAAATTAAATTTATATTTGGTACAAGATTCGATCACGTGACCTCAAGTTAATATAATAAAGTTTTAAACAATGAACTATACAACATTAGATGCTCTCTTTTGACATGAAAATATTAAAAACCCGGGTCATCGCCCGGACCTAATAACTAGTTTTCATCATTAATACTCGTGGCAATGAAACCTATGGTAATCTTATAATAACTAGGTATTAGAGATGGATAAACGGTACCATAATCATTGATATGAAAAATACTATTTCTACAAAATTACGAATAACTTACATTACTAATAACATCAATTATAACATCTAACCAACGTGGTAGGGGAGGGGGCGGCCTGTCAAAGCATCTAAATTTCCAGGTAGAAAATCCGGCCTCAGCGTAGGTACTATGTTGTGTGCCCATTTAGCTCATACTTCTTAGACAAAAGGAGGACAAATCAAGGTATACTAAAACTGGAATTTATCAATATCAGTGACATTGTCAAAAAATTTAGCTAGTGAATAGCCACTCAGAATTCGATATCAAAATTACACTGGTCAAGACCTTAGTTGCAGACCTTGACATTATCCTCATCACCTTCATCATCATCATCGTCTTCATCATCCCTGCTCAATTCGGCATATTCATCTAGAGATACAGCAGAAAATAATCCCTCAACTTTCCCCTCCTGAATGGTAGGGGTGTTGGCTTCTTCTCCTTTAGGTTTAGCTTTGTCTTTGTTCATCTGTTGCAAAGTTTCGAAAAGTCAAAAAGATTACTTTTTGAACAAATAAATAGAGCAACATAAACATAACAAGAACAAAGAACTACTGCCAATTCTCAAAAAAGATCCATCAGCAATCAACAAATGATAACCTCCTTCCAAAAGCCAACAATTGTGGAGTGGGGTGCAAAAGAAAACACGGTACAAAAGGCCGATACTCTTGCCAAACTAAAAAATTTAATAGGTAGTGTTGTTAAATGTATATTAGTCTCCCACGTAGCTTATTAGGATTCTTTTATGGCTAAGGAATAAAATTCAATATCAAGATATTCAGAGAAAGGTTTGATTGTAGATGCCAAACAGTGATGATAACTTAAGGAAGAACTGACTATATAGGTTTAGATATGTATGATGTCGGTCGAAAGATACACCAATAAGAAAATCAGAGTTCTGATTAATATGACTTTAGGAGAAGCTGAGGGAACGAAGGAAAAAATAGGATAGATGGAGTTAAAATTGAAAAAAATGAGTTTGCACAAGCAAATAGCACTAGATAACAATGAACAACACTAGATAACAATGAATGGAGAATGAGGATCTTTCCAAACGAGCATCGGGGAAACTTATTGGTTCATGCAACCAGCACCCTTTTGGGATGATTTTGGCATTGTTATTGTTGTTGTCTTGTTTTATAGCATACAAGGACCAGGGAACATGAGCATAATTAGACTTGAGAATCATTTTATAGCATAATCAGCACCCTTTGGGATGACAGTGAGTTGTTTGTTGTAAAGGTATGATGGCAAAACCAAATTCATAACTAATATGCATCCGCTCCTCCATCAGTTCATTTCATCAACCAAGAAAGGCGAAGTTTATGAGATCAAACGAAGACCATACTGCCTAACGTAGCTTCCTGCAGCATATACCATACTGCTAAGTGCCAATAGAAGAACTAAAATCTATGCCCCAAAAGCCACATACTTCAGGAACTCAGGTGCTCTATGATTGAATTTCGGTTTAATTTGTTGATCAAGTGAACAGCTCTAAATGTCAACCAAAACCATCTTTTTTTGTTCCTACACTTTAGTCTTAACAGGTTAACTTGATTGAGCAGCCTAGTAGATACTTATAGTTATTAAAAGAAGACATAGGCGAAGCATCGTGTGGCTGAGCATAGCTGATCATAAAAGCTCAAAGCCTCTAGGCAACAAAGCTCAAGATGAGCACAATCACAGGCTATTTCATCACTAGACCCATTCACTATTGGGTGGGGGGATAAGAACTAAGTAGTATTTTAACTCATTTACTAGAAAAACAGAAAAATACTATGTTACTTGGGTACTCATGCGGGACATAGGAACATGTCCAAGTGTTTGACTTGGCTAAATTGTTCTTGGCCCAAATGAAATGTCAACGTGTCCATACCAATGTCAATATGTGCAAAAGGCAAAATTACAGACAAAATAATAAACGACAGAATGCTGATGACTTACTGCACGCAATAGCGTCCTCCTTTCCCTCTCCCGAGCATTTTTTATAGCCTGTACATTACAACACAGAGATCCACACCATTAGGCATCAAACAAGAAAAGACTACAATCTTCACTCTCCCACATACTTAATAGAAGACACAGGCAGTACCTCCTCTAGCATTTTCTGCTCAGCTTCTACTTCAGCCGGGTTCCTGAACAAGTTTGCAAAGTACATTGATGGAACAAAAGTGCAATTAGCAATAAACCCACACATCAATTTAGCATTACCAACAGTTCACAATCTAATAATAATTAACAAAATACAAAATACAAAAAAAAAAAAAAAAAACAAGCAGCATAAAACAGAAAGTGAGATGAAAACCTTCCAACAATCTGATCCACACGACTACAACATTTAGCACATACACCCTGTTCTTTAGCACATCCTGCATTCCAATTCCAAAGGCAAAAAATAAAAATCAAATTTTTTTTCACTTTCATCCCAAAATTTAAATTGCCAAGTTATAATCTTGTATTAATCTAAAAGTTCATAACAATATATGAAAAGTATTAATACAAACCAGGGCATAGGTTAAGGCAAGCTTGACGAACAGCCCTCTTAGAACACTTCTGACTGAAAAAAAAAAAAATCAATAAATCACAAATTAAATCACAGCCCATCTTTTATTAACAACTAAAAATTATAACCCATAATCACAATTAATCAGAAAATCCAGTAAAGTATCAATCTTTAGAAAGAAAAAGGAGAAAAAATAACCATTTAGCAGGCTCAACTAAGGGTTTATATTTGCCATATTTGCGCTTCCATTCAATTTGATTTTTACAACGAAGGCAAACCCCTGTAATCTCTGGAAAAGGCCTAAATCTTCCACCTGGTTCCTGAATTTTGATAAACATAAAAATTTTCAAAAGATATATTAAGATTAAAAAAAGGGCAAATTCTCTTCTTTTTTTTTTGTTTGTTTGTTTGATTATTTACCGTTTCATTGATTTTGCGGCTGCCAGTGGGATTCCAGGCGAATTTGTTCTGATGCTTGGGAGGACCTTTCTTGCTCATCTTCTTCAACTATAGCAAAGGAGCTTCAATGGCGGCCGGCTGGTTTTTGGTTTGCAAAATAAGTAAGAAACGTGAAAATTATGAAACTAATAAATACTTTTCTATATATATACCCCCTCTATTCTGAAATAACTAACACACTTATGTTAGAAAGCTGTAAAGAGTGTTTCACTCCTTTAAGAACACACACAAATCACAATGACACAAGTATGAGACTTTTTGTAGAATCATAGATAGGTGCCAAGGATTGTCTTGTTGTGGGTGAAAGTTATTCACATAAAAATCGAAATCCAATCATATTTAAATTGAAGTAGTAATTTGAATTAGACTCAAACTATATTTATATTGGACTTGGATTGGTCTCGATTAAAAGTGATTGGATCCAAAAATCCAAAATAACATAATAACAAAGAAGCCCGCTATCGTATATTTTTATATTCAGGATTGGACTTAAGCGTTCTCGATAGAATTTATGGGTTTGTATGAATTATTAGTTGTTATTATTTAATTTTTATTAGATTTGTATGGATTATTTCTATTATCAAACACTTTATTTTGATGATCATGCCTATATTATTTCATCAAGAAAATAGTTTAAACATTTTGGATATTTCGGATTAGATCCAATCTGGTGTCTTCGCAAAACCAGATTGGATTAGTTTGGACTATGATTGGTTTGGATTTAGATTGGAAAATTAAAATCTGTATTTAGTTCGTATTGGATTGGACCGGGCCTTTAAGTAGAGGTGTTTATAACCGGGTACCCGCTTTTTCGGGTACCGCATGTCCGGGCAGCAAAAATAGCGGCCCGTGACCCGACCCGAAAAAGCGGGTACCCGGTTTTCCCGGATCGGATCATAGGGTTCCCGGTTCAAATATGCTTTTCTAAAAAAAAAAAAAATCCATAGACCACGTAAGGGATGAGAGGTTTCTAAGAGTTGGGTTTGCATATTGGAGACAGAAGACCAAAATTAAAACCCACGCCAAACAAATAAATTGAATTTCCTAGAGCAGTTTTATATTTATAAGATCTCAAATAATCAAAACCCACGCCAAACAAATATTGCAGCCAAACTCCAATAAACCTAAGCCAATTAAACAACCAATTACTAGAAGAACAAGAAATTTCAAGGATTCCGTGTGGGATGCTGGTGGGTTGGAGGTGGCAGTAGGAAGTTGGTGAATTAAAACCAAATTTACCTTGTAGTGGTCAGTAAAGAAGACTAATTGAGGAGGGGAAAGGAAGAATGCACGAGGAAAACTGGAAACTAAAGTTAATAAATTAAAACTTTAGTCACAGACTCCTATCAAAACAAAAACAAAAAAATCTTTAGTCACAGACCCTTCAAAATAATTCCAAAGTCTGAATTACCCGGTAAGCAGTACATATGGGCCTATTACCCGACCCGACTTATGTCCTTTTTCCCGAGTCGGGTACCCGACCCGCTAAAAATGGGAAAAACAATAAAATTACCCGGTTAATTTGTTGCGGGTACCCGACCCGCTAAAAAAGGGAAAAAACAATAAAATTACCCGGTTAATTTGTTGCGGGTTTGCAGGTCGTCGGGTCAAGCGGGTCGGGTTTTTCTGAACACCCCTACCTTGAAGTACATGTCACATCATGTGATCTAATCAATAATAGTATAATCTTCAAATAATAATTTTAAATAATTAAAATTTTGGATAAGTTAATACTCCAAAACTTCGCTATAGAATTCAAAATATTATAATTTTTATGACATTGAATTTGGTTGGAAACATACTTTAAAACAAAGACTCGTTTATTTATATATATATATATATATATATATATATATATATATATATATATATATATATATATATATTCTACTACTATTACTCCCTCTGCTTTTTTTTATTTGCTACATTTGACTTGCACGGTTTTCAAAGCATTATTTAACTCTTAATATCTCTTATTTCGCTTAAGTAAAAATTATAAAAATTTGATATTATGAATCTACATGTCGAGACGAATCTAACAAGATCACACATGACTATATTTTTACTTATAAAATAATCAAAATAATTGGTCAAAGTAGTGGCTTCATTCCCAAGGAAACAAATGTAGCAAATAAAAAAAAGCGGAGGGAGTATGTAAAAAGAGACTTCTAATGAGTATGGAAAATTGCAACTCAATATATAGTATCATAAACATCTTAAGAGTACTCTATAGATAATCATATCAAATTCATAATTTTTTTATCAGCACATTACTTTATGCGTGTTAGTAAAAATTAAAAAGAGAAGATATTGAAATCTTTAACACTTATGATTTATAATCAAGTTAATACTACCCCTAAATCTAATGCATCTCATATTCTCATGCAAATTATCTTTGAAAAAAAGTCATAATATATGTTAGGGTTTTATTTTAATACCGCAAGTGAACGGTGTCGTAGCACATACGTGTCGAACTCATGGAGGTGTAAGAGTAAACACTAGTTGATTCTAGACTATGAAATAGCTGCACAATTCAAATATCAAGAGAGATCTATAAACTAATAGCTAAACAAATAACAAAATATGACAAACTATATATGATATATATATATGATAATTGAAACACTAAGATTAAGCATCACCACTAATATGCATTGATCAAAACATAACTCACATCCAGTTATTTAATTATAGCTTAGGCGAGATTGACATTCCCTTATGACTCAGTAATAAAGCACAGCTGCGAACGGAAACTAAATTCTCGGTCATTCCTCAATACCTGGAGCTCATTTTCGTGATAGCAAAAGGCCTAACTAACATGTATGTCTCCTATTTTCATGGCTTACACACATAATTTGAAGCATTAATAACCAATGTCAAATAATTCCCAATTTTAGTTCTCACCTATTTTCATGGGAGAAATCAAACCAATAACAAGATTATCTAAATTAAGACCCAACTTTCATCGATGAACTCAATTAATAAAATAACAGCTTAGCATCAAATAAATAACTCTGAATCCCAACTCCAACTTTTGTTGATAATTTAAAACCAGGGCTAAATCAAGATGCAAAATTGACAATAAAAACAATCTTATCAAACTCTAAACATATAACTCAATAACATGGGAATTAGAGAAGAATTTACACGATCAATTCACACTAGGGTTCAACTCAATCCTAGATATAAAAAAACTACTCACTAATCATGACAATAAAAACAACAAACTTAATAGAAAACATAATTAAAATAATTAAAGAGAAAGGAAGAATAAAATTTGATACGCAATACTTGAATAGAAGACGAATATGAAATCTTCAATCTTGAATCTCCAAAGTAGTAATAGAAAATAAACTAGGGCAAAACTAGAGAGGAAGATTTAGAAAGAAGAATAACGTGAACTTGAATGATGAGTAATAAATAATAGATGTTAACTTCATTAGAGATCCTCTAATATAAAGTTGTATCTCCTTATACTAGTAGGAAACCAAGTTACAAGATAAGCAAAGCCAAATAAATCTCATTAAAGGCTCGGAATTAAGTAATCCGCGTGCGTGTAGGAAGCCTCCGCAAAACTGGGCCAACTTGCGAAGCCCATATCTATCAGAATATAGCTTGCCTTGAGCAGTGCAACCTATCGTTGGAAAACTCTTCAAGCCTAATTTCCAATGCCGCTAAAATTATCCAATTATCAATATCGAGTCAAAAGTTATGGATAAAAGAGTCAACATGACTCATTTTCCACAATTCTTTAATCAAATTCCAATTTCGGTTTAGCTCCAATTTGCATATATACGTAACGATACTTATCAATGTAGCTTCCTTCCAATTGCTCCTAAGTACTCAAGCTTGTCCAGTAATACTCCAATTATGTTCTCAATACCTGAAATTCATCAAAGAATACCAAAAACACACAAAAGGAGTAATATTTCGCAAATTAAGTAATAGTATGCAATTATGGACTATAATGCACCTAAATGTTCTTAAAATGCAACCAAAACCTATATAAAAGTACGACACATCAATATAATTATGCGAATTAACTTTTCTTTTGCTTTCGCTTATCTTCTTCAACTAGCAGAAGAATGAGCTTCAATGGCGGCTAGTTTTTGGCTTGCAAAAGAAGCAAGAAAGGAGAATAATTATGAATTTTATATTATGATTACGAAACTTATGAATTTTGGTAGGAGTAACCTAAATGTCCTATTACAATTGTAACACGTACAATGTATGTGCTTGTATGGGCCACAAAGTGGAGCAGCTAATGGATGTAGAATGAAATGGTCCAATTATAGTACCAACTTCAGTTTTGAAAAAGCCCAAAATAATAATTTTTTTTTTGGGAAAGGAGAAGCCCAATCTCTTCGACACCTCTTACATTTTTTTGGTCTGGCTTTCTTTTCAAAACAAACTAGTTACCAATCTAGTACATATTATGAATAAAATTCAAAATTAAGATATTTAGATAGAACTGGAAGTTTTGTACTCCCTCTGTCTCAGAAAGATCTGAACACTTGTTGGGACACGTAGTTTAAGGTGATGAGTTGTGTTGTGGTTATCAAATGTTATTTTATTTAAAAAGTAATGTAATAGGAGTTTGTGGGGTATTTTTTATTAGAGGAGATAGAAAGTTGGGTAACTTTTTATTGAAAAAAGGTAGAGTGTGGGTCAAAGATGTGTAAAAGAAATAATATATTAATGGTGGAACCATGCCAAGAATAGAAGTGTTCAAACTAATTTGGGACAAACATAAAAGGAAAGTGTTCAGACTATTCTGGGACGGAGGAAGTATATTGAAAATAATTAAGATTAAAAATATTTATATTCATTTGGGATAGTGGCATTCAAGGAACACCAACCAACTCTAAATGTTGGGCTAATATATAGGTAATTATCAAAGGACCAATTCAACCAAAAGTTTAAATAGATGGCTGAAACCCCGAGAATAGGTTTACATTCTATAAAGTTCCCTTACGCGAGAGCCCTTGGGCTTGAGATGTGGGTGCAGGCATGCAGCACAGGCTGCACCCTCATACATGGCGCTAAATATTCCACTTAAAAAAAAGGAGGGATGAACGAAATTTGAACCCACGATCCTTGTGTCATGTTGGCTCCGATACCATCTCAAAAAGGGCTCTGATGGTTGAAGGCCCAAGAATAGTTTATATTCAATCAGTAACTATACTAAGAAAATTAAATAAAACTGTTTGAATAATGTTATTTGGTGTTAGGAAAGATGGTTAGCAGATTTAATACTAAAGTATTGCTGAAAATGTGCAATTTTAGTTGATTATCATAAGTGTATTTTTATTCATGCGCAAACATAAATTATAAATGCATACACACACAATATAACTCTATTTATTTGACCATAGTTGTGGATTACATGATCTTAAAGTGCTGTGGAAGCTATTTGTAGGATGTTTCTTTGGACAGGGAAAACTATGGACTCTAAGAAGGCTCCTATTTCTTGGCAGACTTTTTATGACTCTAAAATGGCAGGGGGCTGGGGGCTTATTAATATGTAGGCTTGGAATAAAGCTGCTATTTTAAAGCTGCTTTGGGCAATCACTTTCAAAACTGATAAACTTTGGGTGCAATGGATCAATGCCTACTATCTTAGAAGGCATATAGTTCTTAATGTTGCTATTAAAAACAACATCTCTTGGGGTCTAAGGAAAATCATTGAATCTAGAGAATTGTTGAATGACATTGGAGGATGGGAATTGGGATAATGTTATTATTAATGGGAAGTTTAGTGTAAGGAAAGCTTATACTATTCTGCAGGGTGAAGCTAGCTCAGAAAGTGGACTGGAGAAGATTGATATCTAACAACAATGCTAGTCCTAAGAGCAAGTTCATTCTTTGGATGGGGCTGCAAAGCAGGCTTGCAACTACAGATAGAATTAGTAAATGGATGCCTAACTGCAATACAAGATGTTGTTTGTGTGATGAAGATTTTGAATCAGTTCAGCACCTCTTTTTCAAGTGTAGCTATGCTGATGAGGTTTGGGTTAATTTGAAGCTTTGAATTGGGGGCAATGCTACTGCTATGCAGTTCACAGAGGAATGTAGAATAGCTATGAGTAAAGCTCATAGCAAGAGTATCAAGACAAAAGTGTATGTCATGATGTTCACAGAGGTTATATATGCTATTTGGAGGCAAAGGAATGACAAGATCTTCTCTAATAGTTGTGTCACTCCTCAAATGTTAATTAAGGAGATTATCTTTAGAGTTTCTTGTAATTGTAAAGATAACGAGCGCTTGTTGTTAGTCTAGTAACTTGTCATCTGGTTACTGGCTTTGCTTTCGTTTTGCCTTGAGTGTTGTTAGGGGTGTTTTTTTTTTGTAAACTCATCAATATTTTTGGTTATCAATAACAACTTTGAATTGCTAAAAAAAAAGGTGCCGACTTTACAAAGTCAAAGGAAATCCCAATTTAAAACCAATTGATCCCCTAAAAAAATGATGATAGAAGAGTAGCTTTTAAGCATTAAAAAATGAATAATTCTCTTCTCTTTCATCAATGTGGAACTTTCATATGTAGAATCAACAAAGGACTTTAATTTAAGGACCGTCATACTTTACATATTACCACTACGTGTCTACGATGTAGTAGTAATACGACTTTTCAAGACAATACTTACACCTTGATTGGTATGGTCATTGAATGGCGACATTTCGTCGTAACGTTATAATCAATCAATAATTTAAAACCACGTACTTCGTATTTAGTAAAGAGGAAACTTCAACTTATCTTCGTGGAATTTGTTCTTTTGTCACTTGACGCCCTCTTCGTTTATTTGCATGAGAAGACCCATAAGGTCATTGACCATATAAATAACAAGAAAGACACAGCCATTGCACGTCAATTCACTCTTACCATCTTATGAGCCACTTGCACCTGTTCGTGACTCTTCACTATGTTCGACTACGTTCTTTCTTTCTTTGTCTTGGAATAATACTATTCTTTGCACCTACTTTTCATCTTATGAGCCACTTGCACCTGTTCGTGACTCTTCTCTATGTACGTTCCTTCTTTCTTTGTCTTGGAATACTATTCTTTGGCTCTTTGCACCTAATTTTCTTCTACTCCTTTGAACTTCAACCGATTTTCTTAACCACTTATTAGTTTCAAATAAGGCACTTCCTCCATTTTTTTAATTAGATCTAATTTTCTCCTTTAGACACTATTTTTCCTATTGTCCATTGATCTTGGGATAAAATTTTCGGTGTCTTCACCACTTGTGTCCGGCTATATAGTATATTCTAGTATTGTGATTCTTCTTCATTATCGGTGTGGCTTATTGTTAGGGCCGTTTTTTAATTCTTGTGGCCCTGTTCTTATAACAAAATGAGACCCCTATTATAAGTAAAAGCGTGACTTGAGAAACTTTGGGAAAGAGGTATCGGTAATAGAAGAGAGAGAAAGGAGTATTCATTTTAATTGAGAAAAATAATCTTTTTCCAGATGGGCTTAACATCAATATTGGGCCCCTAGAAAATGTAGCCCTGTGCTGTAAACCTTTATGCACATGTCAAAATCCGGCCCTGCTTATTGTGTGCTCAAAATAACAAAATAAGATATGGATCCTTTACTCTCTTCTGCCTATGCTATGATATTACTCAAAATCACGTCTATTTTTCTCCCCAGAGTTGCATTCACCGCACGCTCCTTTAGAGTACTAATAATAATCAGCTAGCAAAACAATGTCTGTAAAGAACAAACTTAAGAATGATTATAGGTGGCTTGATGCTTCTTTAATTTCCATGCGAAGGTTGTGCTATAGCGTATAAATCTGTAATTAAGACGAAAGCTGAACAATGTCTTCGAAATGAAATACTTTACAAAAACAAAGGAAACAACTTACATCTGGTCGATGTTGAGGTCAAGAGCTAGTCAACACAGAAGGAAATTATAAGGGCTAAGTTTAAGCATATTTTTCTTAAGTGAAAATATACAAGATTACTATTATAGCAACGAACGTACAACATGTAATTTTGTTATAAGTTCTCAATTTAACACCATTATGAGACTTGGCAACCTCCAAAAAACTCGGCATTATTTTTCAAGATGAACTATTAATAATAGTACTCATATAAATGTATGAAGTATAAGAATTTAATAAACTTATCTGGCTTTTGGATCCATGATCTCAGAGAATACTGGAGCAGACTTATCAATAGGATAATCTGATGAATTACTCACACTACTTTTACTGTCCAATAACCTTTTTCCAGTAGAATCAACTACATTACTGCTCCTGGAAAGATCATCCTCTGATGCGTATGAATCATAATTTAATATACGTTCATTAAGATCTATGCTAGTCGGAATGGAGATATCTTCGAAATCAACACCATTAGTGTTGTTCTTCTCAGCAGCTTCTTGAAGTTGTAAGGCAAACTCTAAGCCCCACACTATGTCGCCCATTGGCGGACGTTCGCTCCCACGATCCCGTACACACATACTAGCAATCTCTCCGAACTTTCTTAGACATTCGGGAGCAATCTGGCCTGCTAAATTTGGATCCACAATGGTATTGAGGGTGCCATTTTTGTAGCGAGTCATGGCCCACTTTGCCAAGTTTGCTTGTTCTCTAGGAAGGTTAGGCTTCACAACTGCACGAGCACATAGAACTTCAAACAACACCACTCCAAAGGAGTACACATCGGACTTCTCCGTTAATTGGCGTCGTTGATAGTACTCTGGATCTAAATACCCGACACTGCCTTTGACAGCAGTGCTTATGTGGGTAATACCCGCCCCATCTGGGTCGGGTCCTACCTTGGATAGGCCAAAGTCCGAGACTTTGGCCGTCCATTTATCATCAAGGAGAATGTTGGTAGACTTTACATCGCGATGGATGATCACTTGCTTTGCACCCGCATGTAGATAATGTAAACCATGAGCTGATCCTACACAGATCTTGAGTCGTTCCTTCCATGATAATGATATATTATTAGTTTGATCATTTTTGCTAGGATTTTTGTACATTAAATGATCTCGAAGTGTGCCACGTGACATGTACTCGTAAACCAAGATCATTTCACCCTGGTCCTCACAATAGCCGATCAAGGACACCAAGTGTACATGGCGTAGTCTAGACAACATCTCGATCTCAGTTTGAAACTCGTGGGTACCTTGTTTGGATGTGGAGTTAAGACGTTTAATAGCCACTGTGGTGTTTTCACCCTCTATTGAACCCATGTAGACCGTTCCAAACCCACCTCTACCTACTATCAACTTCTCGTCGAAATCACACGTTGCAACCCTGATTTGGGCTAGCGAGAAGCGGCGACAAAGATCAGATGGCAGGGACGAATTCCTAGTGCTTGGAGTGGAGCTCGAGTACGATGGAGGTTGAACCCACTTGTCCTTACTTGAGGTGTCTTTGGCCATAGATTTCTGCCTAAGGGCCTCCATGGCTGCCTTCTTTTTATAGACAATAAGGCAAACAATTATGAGGAGAGAAGCCAAAACAAGTGTACCTCCGATTGCGCCTGCAATAATTGGAAGGGCATGGTGTTTTCGGCTTGTATTTGGAGTCGACAAAGGGGTATGAACATCATTTAAGGGTTGGTTAGGTACAGCAAGACTTCCATTCGATTGATTCAACTTCAATATTTCCAGACCATTTAGCAATACATCGTCCAGACTGCAAATAATTTTTTTAATTAAGATGATATAAAAATCATAATAAATATAATATCTCTAATCATAGTTTATCAAAAATTACAAAATATAACATTTTACAAATACACATCAAGATTAACTAAATAGCAATTTCAATTATAACATTTATATATTAATGGTTAAATATGGTCAAAGTTATTGTTATCTAAATAACCTAAAAAGTTCCCCTCAAAAAAAATAATAATCTAAAAAGTCGATATGATTTCATGTACTTTTTTTTTTTAATTGCACCATTTTGTTTTTGGCACTATTTATCAACCAACTTTATTAAGCTATCATTATATAAGAGAAAACCATAATCAAATGGGTCTTGTTAGATTCATCTCAATGCAAGGATTCCAAATATCAAAATTTTTAAAAGTTTTACTTATACGGAAATAGAGACATTGACGTTGAAAAAAGCGTTTTAGCAAACATGAAAAATATAATGATGCAATTAAAAAGGATACAGGAAACTATTAATTAAGGTTTGGAGGAAGTATACAAGAGTGACTATCTTAGAGTGACATTTTATTAGATCTGTATCAATGTATATATTTTTATAATATCAAATTTTACGAAAATTGGAATTAAATATAAGCGAAATAATAGTCGTTAAAGAGGGATCGAGAAATACTTACGCAGTGGTTAGAGAAGATGAAGCAAGAGGATGGAGGGCGATCGAGAGAGGAACTTTGGTGCCATCACTTTGACCTGACAAGCTTACAACATAATCTAGGAATACTGCAATCCCCAATCCTCCAGTAAGAAACCACACATCAACCGGACCTCCATATTCATTATTGATGTACACAACAAACGCCCTTTGTTGAGTTCCAGTGACATTCACATCTAGCTCGCAGAAATGTAGCCTTACCAAATAATCAAACCCTGGATCGACGTCGAAATTCCATGTCAAGTTTCTGCTTAGGGATTTAGGAGAATCCAAACCCATAAACCTTAAAGTAGCATAAACCTGAGGTGGCGCTGTATAGCGTGGCACTAGGGTGTACTCTACAACAGACATATTTCCTTTCATTGTCGGAAAATATATGTTTGTGCCGTAGAAAGTAGCGATGAATGTATCGTCCGGCTCCCAAACTCGGCCCAGCTCTCCTGAGTCTGCTACTGATGGAACTGTATTCCCTCCAACGTTAATCCGATAAACAGTTTGGAACGCGGCTTGTTGGAGGGAGTGCTCGTTATTAGCAGGGATGAAAGTAGGGGATGGCAATCGTGTGGCATTAAAATAAAGGCCTTCGGGCACAGCAATAATCTCGATGCCATTGACGAAAGCATAGCAGGTGGTACTGCTGGGACAATTAGTCGGAGGGGAGAAGGTTAGATTGAGTGGTTTATCGTTTTCTACGGTAACATGGAATTCGTACACTTCATTTGTTTTGGTGGAATTTTGGTTGTTGAGGAAGGCGCTAAAGTTGTGAAGAAGAGTAAAGCCATTGGCTTCAACAGATACGAAGAATTGGGAGGCGGGGATGGTGGTGGTGGTGTTATACTTGTAGGAGGCAGTTGTGGTGAAATAAAGTCGGATGAATTTAGGGCTCGGTGAGACCGCGAACGAGTATGTGACCGCGGACTCAAATATCCGGGCCCATGTATAAGGTTCTTCGTCTCCTTGACCGACGACGGAAGAGGAGATTTCATTAATATTTGGCGGAGTAAAGGCCGGATTTTCGTCACTCTGCCATGGTTTGTATCCATCCTCGGAGGAGGGCACGGTGGACTTGGGGAGGCCACATGCGATGAAGTATTCGATATCACTCGTTAAGGCGGATGAAGAGAGGGAAAGAAGAAGTACAAGAAAAAAAGGAAGCATTTTGGGGAAAGTAAGAATAAGAAAATAAGGGTTGTGTGTGTTTGTTTTAGATAATGTAAGGATCGGAGGAGTACGTTTATTTGTGAGGCTGATGAGGTTCACCAAGATTATGATATTTATGAGAGATTGGAAGATGTAATAATCTTTGTCCAATTTGTTGAACTCAGATTTACACTCTCACAAATAGATAGGATGTGCTGCTCTCTTCTTTTCTCTAATTTATTGGTTATATAATCTATCTTCTATCCACCCCTTCTAAAAGTAAGAATTCTCTATTATTCACTATAATAATGAATTGGGTGATAAAAACTTGAAGTTTACTGTAGATAATAAATGGGCAATCTGAGCCTTTCATCTGCAAACTGAGCTCAGCCGTTGAGATTCTCCTCTTCTTTGTGTCAATCTTCTCTCCCCTCTTTCTCTGCCTTCCTAACACCTTTAAACCTATATATGTTGGGCAATCTGGTCTTTCATAGTTTTTCTCCTCTTTAGTTGTTATTCTTTCTTAAGCTTGTAATAGCTATCTAAAATTGAGGTCTTTTTGGGAAAGTTCTAGAATTGAAGGTGAAGATTGCAAAATCAATGTTGTAATACGTGAGTTCAATAGTTCTTCGTTTGTTCCAGTTGTATTTGGAGTCCAAACTTCATTTTTTTTTTTTTACTTTTCCTTTTAGACTGTTCACGGAGAAGATGGATTTATTAGGAGTCTTGAGTTGCTTGCGTTTCTTTATGTTTTATGTTTTATTGGAGTTCAATAATCTGCATGCTTGCGGTGGAGCAGATTATAATTTTTTTACTAGTAGTAGAATGATCTGAATGCTTACCAGGGAGCAGATAAATAATGTCTATATTTTTTCTGGTTCTGATTTTGCCCTGTGGGCCTAACGAAGGTTTTTCTAAAATCCAAAGATAAATCAATCTATCTGCATAATTAGGCTGAGAATTTGATTGATAAATATAACACTCCCCCTCACATGTGAGGTCCCTTTTTCAGTTGGCCCAGAGTAAACTAACGGTCCCAATCGTGGGCCTGACTCTGATACCATGATAAATATGGGCCTGGGCCGCACTCATTACAAGGAGAGAGAGTCCACTTCATAACACAAAGGAGTTTCCACCTTAAAACCATATGGCAATAAGGGGAGTAGCCTCTTTGCATTATAAAGTAAACTCATCTCTCTTCTTTTATCAATGTGGGACACTCATATGTGTTGTGTGCTATACATTATAGCTTCAACAAAGATACTCATGCCGAAAAATGAGATGAATATCACCTTCTTTAGATTACTTTGTCCGGCAGTTCTGTATCCTGTTATTACAAGGGGGAAATTGAATATGCATTAAAGCTTCTTGACAGAATAAAAAGTAAAATACATCCCCAAAACTTTAGTCCTTATTGCATGAAAAGAGCAGCAGCAGAGGCAAATCTGCTGGAATTTTTCAATTCTCAGAAGCACATCAAAAGTTATGATCATAAGAATAGACGTAACTCCTTTTTCACATTTCTTCTAATGATTTTCCACTTTGCTTTTGCTCAAACCCGTACTATGACATATCCAAACGATCCTTATCATTGTAGCTTCCTTCAAATTGCTCCTAATCCTCAAGTTTAGCTAATTATACTCCAAATACGTTCTCAATACCTGAAATTCATCAAAAATAATAAAACATACCGGATATGAGTAAAAATAACATAACTTAATAATCTGAATCTGAATATGAATCTAAATGTTCTAAAATGCAACCTAAATGCACTTAAAAACTATATATAAATATGTTACATCACGTGCATGAACAAATTAGAATATGGTGTTGGTGATAATGTGCATTCATAAAAAGAGGTGTGTAGTGAGAAGTGCATCACATAATTTGAAGAGAAGTGCTTCATTTAATTATAGATTATTTTAGTTTCTACACATGTCAAACGGGCTTGGGCCGTGTCTATCACGTGGGAGTGCAAGTCCACTCCACAAGACCAAGGAGGTTCCACCTCAAAACCATATGTCAATAAGGGGAGTAGGCCCTTAGCCTTATAAAGTAAACACAGCTCATATATGTCTTCAATGTGGCCTGTGGGATAGACATCCCAACACTTCCCTTTAATTCTAAATTCATTAATTGTGAGACAACACCTCCACTCACATATGTGTTATTCATGAGATCAACACCCCCCTCACACGTGAGTTATCCATGGTCGTGACTCAGATCTATCCAAACCCAACCTGGGCTCTAATACCATGTAGAAACTAAAATATATAATTAAATGAGGAAGCTGGTAGGAGAAAGCAAAAGAAACTAATTCATTACATTACTTAATAAAACACAAACTACAAGAATATATAAGCGTAACAAATAACAACCTAAAGCTAATAAATAAGAACATGATCACATGATCTTATCTTGCCTAACTAATCATGACCACTACTTCATATTACTCAGATCATCCATGCTAATTTATAGGACCAATTCAACTAAGTTAATTCAACTTACATTCCATAACAATAGGACTTGAGTTGACCACGTATTATACCACATAATTTGAAGCATAACAACTAACGGTTTATTCCCATCAACAACCAACATAATTAAAATTTACTTTGTCAGAAAATCACAGTTACCTAATGAAGAATAAGTACGTCATTTCAAGTAACAAATACCGAAGAAAGAAGGCAATAGAATAATATGATGAAGTACCAACATATGGTGAGCAAACATTATATACTTTTACTACCACATACTTTCGAAGTGGGCAGGAGTAATTAACCAGGATTACAAGAACTTGTTTCTAGAAAATGTTGCACGAAAATGGATTCAGAAATAAACACGGGACATATATTGGTACTAATGTATGGATAGGCTATCGCCTATAATGATTGACTGTTGGGCTTGAGCCGCTTGACCACATAGACACGGAATACACCGCACACCGGACATAGATAGGTACGACGACTTAGCTACTGGTTGGCTGCTTTGCCACAACGAACATATGCTTCGCATGTCCTTCTGGTAACAGCTCGCAACTTATTGTCGTTAGCGAAAAGGCCATTAGGCATTGTTCTTACCGCCGGCTTGAATTGATTGCTAGTGTTCTCGACAAGGGCAGTAGCATGATTGGCTAAGGAGTTGATCAGAAGAAACACCAGAAGAAGGTGAACCACGTTAGCAATACTTTTACTTTTCATCATTATTCTTTTACTGTGGATTGTATTCATGATATTCTCCCTTTTCCTCTCCCTCCTAGATGTATATCTTATAATTTTAAGCCTGCTTCACATCTCACCCACAAACTTTCTTTTCTTGATTTGTCTAATAACTCTTCATTTTAAGGAGTACAAAGTTTTGAAAGTTAGTACCTACCCTGCTAAATGATATAGTATCATTACTCGCATTGTGTGTGGATGAGATTAACGAGAAGTGTCGGCCAACTTTATCAAGTTGTCTTTACATCCAGCTTTCTCCTACAATAATTGCCTAATGCGAACAATTGTCTATCATTGGTTATTTTTTATTCTTCCTATTTTGATTTTTATAGCCATATTTTA
Source organism: Beta lomatogona (assembly GCA_947646795.1). Classification (NCBI taxonomy): domain Eukaryota; kingdom Viridiplantae; phylum Streptophyta; class Magnoliopsida; order Caryophyllales; family Amaranthaceae; genus Beta; species Beta lomatogona. Next base: position 2,213,359 of record CANSNZ010000957.1, on the reverse strand, counting down.
AAAACTTTACCATTGGTCTCTTATAGTAAATTAAGTTATAATAAAAAAATTTATTTTTGGCCTATTTGTCTACATCCCCCAACTTGTCAAGCGTGAGAATCGATCAAGAATTGAGAGATGCTCTAACCACTAAAATGTCCCTCACTCTCATAGTCTCATATATACACTCTTAAAAAAAAAAAATCATATTTTATAACATATATTGGCATATGTATAAGAGAAAGATTATGATCAAAGTTTGTTCTTAGGTTCTGTGAGAAAAAGAAGTAGGACGAACAAAAAACGGCCGGAGAGAATAGTAGAAGTAGAAATAAGTCCAAAAGAACGCAACTTTATAGGATAAGAAATTCTCAGAAAATAAAAAATAAATAAGCACTCTGAAAACATTACTATTTACCGCCCGTATTTACTAAAAATCGTCCGTATTTTTTTCAAGATTTTTCTAAACTACCACTATGTATACTCACTCACTCTCACTCCTCACTCACTCTTACCTCACCCCAACCACCACCCACCCACCAAAGCAACCACCACCACCACCACCACCGCAACCACCACCACCACGGCGTTAATCACCACCACATCGGTGACCACCACCACCACTCTCACCGAGAATCTTGTTACCATGGATATTTTCAAATAGTAACGGAATTTTCATCCGTTACCACCATGGTGGTAACAGAATTTTCATCCGTTACCTCCATGGAGGTAACGGAATTTTCATCCGTTACTGTGCACTAGTGGCGGATTTTTTTTTTAAACTAACCACATTCCGTTCCGGTGTGGTTGGCAGCGTTGACGATTCTTCGTGGTGCTCCGGTGGTGGCAGTGGTCCGCGATGGTGGTAGTCAGGTGGTGGTGGTCAGGTGGTGGTGGTCGAGTGGTGGTAGTGTGAGAGGTGAGAGAGTAAGAGTGTGGTAAAAAGGGAGGGGTATGGCGGGAATTTTAAGGGAAAAATTACGGGCGATTTTTAGTAAATACGGACGGTAAATAGCGATTGGGAAACTAAATTGTGTTGCATCACTCTATACTAGTACATGAAACCTGGCCTCATTTACTGTTACTACATTGACTGTATCTACAGTCTAATGACTCACATAACATCATCTTTGAAGGTTTGGCGTTTGAAATATTTGACAGCAGATTGATGGGTATTTTTAAGTAGAATTAATAAATAAGATTAAAGGAGAAATTGATAATAAGGGTCTGAACTTTGGGTGATAATTTTTAAAAGATCTGAACTATTGATTAACCTGTGTAAGTCCCAACTTTAGGGGGTCTTAACTTTTAGCGGGTCTCAGTGATTTGAAACTGAAGATTTTTTTAAAAATCTCGCAAGGTTCCTACTTCTCTCCCTCAATTAACCCTTGTAATGTAACCAACATTTTACAAGTTATAACATATTAAGCCAGTCTAAAGTCACTAAGGCCCGCTAAAAGTTAAGACCCCCTAAAGTTGGGACCTACACAGGTTAATCAATAGTTCAGACCTTTTAAAAATTATCGATCAACGTTCAGACCTCTATTGTCAATTTTTCCAAGATTAAAATATGAACGATATGGATAACTTATATTTATGATGGTTCTTTTTCAGCACAGAGTTGCTAGGAATGGTATAATTTTTTATTTTGGTGAACATGGTAACATTAACTTAAATAGTCATGGCGAAAAGCCTACTACAATCCATAGTTAAAAGCTCCTTACAATAATCCGGGGGGTTGGGAAGATGGCAAATTACATTAAGGGAAACGAGTTCCTTCCTACAACCATGTGCTAGAGCATCCACTACTTGGTTGTCTTTCCTTTTAACGAACAATAACTTCATTTCTTGGAAGTAAAGATGTAGCTCCCTGCAATCCATAACAATGTCACTGTAAAAAATCTATATTATATGGGCTTGCCTTTGTTATCAAATCCACTGCTTGTTTGCAATCCGAGTATAGCACTATGTGTGAATAATTTTGCTCGCTTGCTGTGTGCAGGCCATGTCTAATTGTTAGTAGTTCTGCATGCAAAGGGTTAGTGGCATAGGAAATACAATAAAAACCATTACACCAATGACCTCTTGAATCACGAAAAACACTTGTTATGCTAGTGGTGGTTTCAATATCCACAAAGGATGCGTCCACATTCACTTGGAGCCAGTTGTTAGGAAGAAAAGACCTTACATTACCCGGCGAGACAGAGGGGGTTGTGCTACTTAATGGTTGATTGCGAAGATGGTATTTTGCTTGCTCAAGGGCGGTTTTTAAGGTCACATGGGGAGAGGGGGTAGGCTTATCATCAAAGATGAATTGATTTCTAGCTTTCCAAATTTCAAAACATAAAAACGGAACAAGCATCGACCATGGATCATTCTCAAAGTTTTGTTCAATCCTCACATTCTCTCTAATCCACCTTCCCCCGGTGAAGTCATCCCAAAACTCATCAGGTGGTGTTACCAAGTCCCACACACGCGTTGCCTCTTGGCAATCTCTCAACACATGGACAACACTTTCTATACTGGAGTTACAGCATGGGCAAGAGGGGGATGTCACTATTCTCCTCGAGTTTAATAACAACCTTGTGGGCAGCCTATCCCACCAAATGAGCCATACAAAAAAGCGCAATTTTGGGCTTATGTCTAGCTTCCAAACCCATTCCCCTCCTAGTTTTGACTCCTTATGTTGGAATAAGTTTGAGTAGGCTTTGGATAGGGAAAATTTTCCATTAACAACAAATTTAGAGAAGTTTCGACCAATCCTCTCTGGGCTCGGACTAGGGATGGGATAGGAGCGAATGCGTTCCTTAATAAACCTAGGAAGGGGAAAAGAAATAGTCTGCAAGTTCCATGAATTATGACATATAAGGTCAGCCACCCTAAGCTCGGCTTCATTTCGAGAAAGGGGGCCTTGCACCCATCCCCTGATTGTCCCAATTCCTAGCCAGTCATCCTACCAGACTCTAATAGATTTCCCATCCCCTACGTGCCAACCTATATTGCTTTCAAGAAAAAGGAAGCTTCTCCCTTTATTCTTCCAAACCTGAGAACCTTTTCGAAATGTGATCATATAACTGTCCCTTACATACTTTGAAGTTATGCAGTCTTTTTTAAGGTTCCTCTCCCCTTGGGTCATTTTCTAACCTAACTTTGCTAACAAGGTATAGTTCAGGTCACAATGTCTTCGAATTCCCGACCTCCTATGTGTTTTGGTAGGAACGTGTGAGCTTGTCCTACTAAGTGAATTCTCTTAGTTTCTCCTGAGTCACCTCACAGAAAGTCATTACAAATTTTATCAAGTTCTTTAAGTGTTGCTTTCGGGAGTTATGAAGCTTGCATATAATAGGACGCAATTTAGTTCATGGAAGATTTGATCAAAGTTAACCTACCCGCATGTGAGAGTAATTTAACTTTCCACATAGCTAGCTTACTTCTGACCTTATCCACCACGAATTGAACCTCGCTCCTCTTTGGCCTTTTGTGAGTTAGCGGGAGCCCTAGATATAAACCTAGGTTGTCACTTTCTTTAATGTTCAAGGTGTTGAAAAATTTGTCTATGTTCAATAGAAGTGTTGGGGAGAGAAGGTTAGCTTACTCTTGCTTTCATTAATTACTTGCCCCGAGCACTCACAAAAGGTCTTGAGTATGTTTCTAAGTGTAAAGGAAGTGGTTTCATCAACCCTCCCGAAGATAAGCAGGTCATCCTCAAACATAAGGTGCGAGATAGGGACCTTGTCTCTCCATACCCAAAAGGGTGTCCAAGTTTTCTCTAGAAAGGCCTGATAGGCTGTCGTACACCTGTCAAAAATAATACCTGCAAAACCTTCTAACAATGTAGTAGGGTAAGTAGGGTCGAATCCACAGAGAGATGGTCGTTTTAATCTAGCTTCTAAGGTATAGAGAAACTAAACAAGATCAGGAATATTGAATTAAAGTTCTAAACTAATCAAACTACGAAAATCAAACTAAAAAGGATCTAGGGCAATGGTTCACTATGTTCATAACTATAATCTATCAAAATATCATCAATGATTCAATTAATCAGATATCTAGAGCATGTGTTAATCCTACGGTCGGGCCTTAACGCTCTCAAATCAACATATGCTAGTACGGTCGCTCAACATAATCAGATTTGCTAATTGTAGGTAAGCCTCTAAAGAGTACTATCTCTCGATCTATGACTCAATATTAGCAATATTTAATCAGACAATTGATCAGATTGCAAGATTAACAATAACAACACTAATCAATTAGAGATATCAATAACTAATTAAACCATTAATAAATATCAATCAAGAATCATAGCATATAAACATGGATTCCCAAACCCTAGAATATAAACTACTCAATCATGAAATAAATACAGAAATTTAAATCCACAAAGAAAAGCATGATCAAAGAAATCAATGAAAGAAAAGAGATGAAAATTATAAACTCATGAATTAATGAAGAAAAGAGAAACTAGGGTTTGCCATGAAAAACTAGAGAAAAAAGGAAGAAGGAAACTAAAGCTAAACCTAAGAATACAAAAATATAATGTCAGAAAAGAGAGCTTCCCTTGGGGAGAGAGAGAAGACCTATTTATAGTTTTTACAAAACCGGCTAAAAAAAAACAAATAAACCCGTCTCGAGAAACCGCCCGGTTGACCGGGCGAAATCCGCCCGGTCGGGCGACGGTGATTGAGGAACTTCGACAGAAAAGCAAATCCGCCCGGTCAACCGGGCGAGCCCGCCCGGTCGGGCGCGCAAGCGATTTTGGCTCCTTTCTCGCCCGGTTGACCGGGCTAACATGCTTTGCATTTGCTGAAATTTTCATTTCGCCCGGTCGGGCAAAACCGCCCGGTCGACCGGGCGGGAAAACAGTGATTTTTGCGTCAACTTGCGAAGGCTGTATCTCTCGAACCGGAAGTCCATTTGGGGCGTGTGACCTATCGTTGGAAAGCCCTTCAAGTCTAGTTTCCAACCCAACTGGAATTTCTTGATTCGGAGAAGCACATCAAAAGTTATGATCAGAAGAGTATACATGACTCCTTTTTCACATTTCTTCTAATGATTTTCCGCTTCGTTTTCGCTCAATCTCGTACTAAGACGTATCCATACTATCCTTATGCATCGTAGCTTATTTCCAAGTGCTCCTAATCCTCAAGCTCAGCTAAATATACTCCAAATACGTTCTCATCACCTGAAATTCATCAAAAACAAGAAAACATACCGAATAGGAGTAGAATAACATAACTTAAGAATATGATGCAATAATGAACCTAAATATGAATCTAAATGCTCTAAAATGCAACCTAATGCACCTTAATACTATATATAAATATGACTTATCAAGGCCTGATTAATGAGACCAATTAGGTGCTCTAGACACAAGTTGAAAATGGAGGGTGACATAGGGTCTCCTTGGCGTAGCCCCCTAGAGTGATAAAAAGTTTCAGTTTTCTTACCATTTATGAGTATCGAGGAGTTGGCTTTGTTAATACAGTTCATAATTAAGTCTATGGAGTGTTTATAAAGGTTATGTTTCGTAAGACACTGACGAATGAAATCCCATTCTAAGCGGTCATAGGCCTTTTCTAGATCCACTTTCAGAGCAAACCACCCTAACTTTCCTTTTTTCTTGTCCATAGCATGTAAAACCTCAGAAGCAACTACTAAATTAATATCAGTACCCCGCCCTTGAATGAATCCGTTATGGTTTGGGGAGACGCAATTTGGCATATAAGGCTTCATCCTATTCACCGACACTTTAGTTACCAGTTTGTACATGGTGTTACACAAGCTTATGGATCTCAATTGCTTCACATTTTTCGGATTCGACGGCTTAGGGATGAGACAAATTAATGCGTGACCTAGGTCTCTAGGTATATCTCTTCTGACGAACCACTCCCTAATAGTTTCATTGATTTCATCCCCAACAATGTGCCATTCTTTTTGAAAGAAAATAGGATGAAAACCATCTGGCCCCGGTGCTTTGAGAGGCTTCATGGAAAATAAGGTAAGTTTGATTTTCTGGTCGGTGGGAGGGTTAGCTAGATGTAATTGGTCCCTAGACGCTCTAAGGTCAGTCATGCTAGAGCAAATTTTTTTCGTGGTGTATAACTTCACATAAAAGTTTCTTATTAAATTACTAAGCTCCCCTTGGTCTGAGACTAGGTTGCCAGCACCATCTTTTAGGCACCGAATGACATTCTTTTGACGTTTAATGAGAACACTCCTATGAAAGAAAGTCGTGTTTCTATCCCCTTGAGTCACCCATTCTAACCTACTCTTGGCTACCCACAACATTTCTTCTTGAAGAAGGATGTCCATAATCTCTTTTTGTAGGCCCTCCTCCAAAACAAAGTCAGGGTTGAACTGTAGATAGTTTTGAATCCCTTTGAGTCTCGCTTCAACCCTCTTTTTTTAACATAAATATTACCAAAAATCTTTTTGTTCTACAAAGTCAGTTCACCCCCAACCCTAGAATGTTTAGAACTAACACCCCCTTCAACTTCACCCTCCCAAGCTTGCTGAACCACTCCCTCAAAGGTCGGGTCTTGTATCCACATAGGTTCAAAACGAAAGGGTTTATCTCCTAATGTTTTAGGAATATCATCGAAGGTACATCTAATGGGCGCGTGGTCTGAAGATACTCTAGGGAGATGCCATACACTCGAGTTTGGAAATTTAACTAGCCAATCATCATTACCAAAACATCTATCAAGTCGTTCAAAGAGAGGTCTAATCTTCCTTTTATTAGTCCAAGTGAATTTAGGGCCATTGAAACCAAGATCCAACAATTTACAAGTATTAATGGTGTGATTAAACAAGTTGGTGCGATAATTATTTATTGCATTACCTCCCCATTTTTCCGTTTGGCACATCACTTCATTGAAATCACCAACAACTAACCATGGCATGCTAATATTTTTTGCAGCATCACACATATTATTCCACAAAAGTTTTCTAATCCTAAATTTTGGACTAGCATAAATAGCCGAAAGAAATATAGTGTGTTTAGAATGTACATCCACAATAGCGTGAACTCCTTGAGCACTCTTGTTTATGATATGGAGATTCACCCGAGCCGAATTCCATAGCATAAGAATTTTCCCAGCGTAACCAATGGGATCAACTAGAAACCAAGAGTCATAAGGTAAGCTTCCGACGATGTTGGCAATGTGGGTACAGGTAATTTTAGTCTCGGCTAGGACAATAATGTCGGGACGGTTATGAGCAATGAGATGCATGAGGTTGGGTTTGAATGTATTGCGCGCTAACCCTCGCGCTTTTGATAAAGAACTGATGTATTATGAGGGAAGTGCGGTTTCCGCTTTAGAGCCTTGATGACACTCGACTGGATTTCTCCCCATGGATTTACTTGCTCCCCGGTCATCGGACATATCCATGTGTGGCGTTGCAGTTTGACTCTCATCGTGGTGATGTTTAGGGGTCTTGCGCCTATTGCCTCGGCCCGACTCAGCGTGAATACCATTTGTTTTAGCGTGGGCATAATGTCCATTTCCATGATGGCATTTGTGTTGTTGTGCGATGACCATTCCATCGACGAAAACTTCAACCTTACCCGAGTTCTCCTTTGGAGGATGAAGGGTTGATGGTCTAACCACGGGCCTAGTAGGTGACGCATTTCCCTCTCGTCGTCTTCGACTCCTACCTCTTTGTTTAACACTCACTTGAGAAAGATCCATGGAACTGGGGGTAGGTGATTCGCGTCTTGCATTTGGGGAAGGTGAGCGGGCACGATCTTGCCTTGGTGATACATGAATAGACCCAAATTCTCCTCTTCCACTTCCTTCAGTTTCACAATGAAGGCTTTGACCTCTACGAAGGTCAACTCGTCCATCATCTCGCCTTCCTGCCTCATATAACAAACTTGATGTTGGTCTATTACCGGCAAGAGTGGCAACATGGGTTTGGTGATGACCCATGGGTAACTCCAATCTACTCGCTGGATATGAGGGGGAGATCGAGTGGGAGAGGCGGGCGGGGAATCTTCCGAGGACTCGGGGGACAGGAGTGGCGGGGTGAGGTCGGACCTCATGGTTTGAGTGTGGATGAGTTCGTGCGGGAATTGTGGGAACATCTTGTAGAGGTGGGATATTGTGAGAAGGGTGGGAGTTTTAGAAAGTGAGGAGAGAGAGAGGTTCAAATATTGGGGTGGGTAATATTGAGTTATGAGGAAGCAAAATGGGAACATGTCCCAACACACCAGTTTTCGCATTGGCAAGGGGGGTTCAATCTCTAAACATTTTTCTGACAAAAGGGAGAAAGAGTTTGAAAAGCTCCCATCACCTTTTCCATGAAGTGACGACTTAGGATTATAGATATTGGGCAATATGGAAGCTCCTTCAGTCCTAGGATTTGGGGAGTTGACAATTATCCCTTTTTTCAGGGTCCATATTTTGGATAATGGGCCCCCTTGTTTTGGTCCACTGGTATTTTGGGTGTGGCCTTTTTGCTTTTCCTTCACCTTAATCCAGTCATTCTCAGGTGGCTTTGCCGACGCTGTGTCCGCCGGAGTTGGGTGTATTGCTTGATTTTTTTCGCTGTGCCCAAACACCTGGCATCTGGAGCAATACCATGGTCCGTCCACGTGCTCAACTTCCTGGAAAATTTTTCCAACCACAACCCTGAAGGTGGTTTTCTCCCTTCCTCTATTAACATGCACAATTTCGCAAAACGACGGCCTTCTCCCTGCATGGAGGCACTATCAATTCTCAATAATTTGCCTAAAGATCTCCCTATTGTTTCTAGCATCCCGCCATTAAAGAATTCCACCGGAAGCTCGTTTAAATAGCTCATAATGCTCCTAGTTTTAGCGTGTTTTGCGATGGGCGGAACCCAGGTTCCCAGTTTTACACCCATAAGTGGAAGTTCTGGACCATCCAAGGTCCCTTTGATAGTATTTTAGCTTTACTTTATGTCGAATCACACTTAACAGTATAAAAACCTTACCCTAACGCAAGGAGGTTGGGTATTTTGGGGAGGTTCCATATCTTTTTCAATTCATTTGCTAGGAATTCCTTTGCAAAGGATCTTCCGACTACTTTAATAATAACCGCTAACAACCACGGTTCACTCAACTCCTTGTACTTCTCTAGGGAGATAGGAATGAACATATCTCCCTCCTTAGACGGTTCCGGCGGGGAGACCGCCGCTGGGTAAGAAACAGAAGGGATAAAGGATTGATGGGAGGATTGGGTGTTTGATGCGAGGGCCTGACTGAAAGATTGCGCAATCAACGAATGGGTTGGGAGGTTAATTTTGGTGGTGGTGGTGGAGGGTCAGGAGGGAGGAAGGGTGGGGGTTGACTCTTGGTTACGAAATGGGCCCATTGGCGCTGGTGCTGGAGTTCACGAGGGGAGGGGGTTTTGGGCCGTGATGGCGGGTTCTCTCTATGGTTTTGTTCCAAGAACTGATAAGTTGTTAGACTTAGATATAAATATTGAAAAAGAACAGGATGTGACAGAAGAACATGATGCAATGTTAGACATGAATGATGACATAGAGGGGTTGTTGCATGATACATTGAGAGAAGGGCCGAATGAAGATGCAAAGAAGTTTCATAAATTAATAGAAGAAGGTCAACAGGAATTATATCCTGGTTGCAAGAAATTTTCCAAACTGTCCTTTCTTATTCATCTATTCATATACAAGTGTGACCACAAGTTGAGCAACGTAGCAATGTCGGCTTTGTTAGGAATATTTAGAGACACGCTACCCGATGCAAATTTGCCCAAGTCTTTTAATGAAGCAAAAAATGTTTTAAGAGTATCAGGGCTAGATTGTCAGAAGATTGATGCATGCCCTAATGACTGTATGTTGTATTGGGAGGAGCATGCAAATGCAACAAGTTGCTATGTTTGCAAGACTTCAAGGTGGAAAGTAACAGATAAAGAAAAGACTAATGGGAAGGATTATAAAATTCCTGCTAAAATTCTAAGGTATTTTCCAATTAAGAAAAGGTTGCAAAGGTTATTTATGTGTTCGGAAACTGTAAAGTACATGATATGGCATAAAAATAATGATTCAGAAGATGAGCTTTTAGAGCATCCAAGGGATGGTGAAGCATGGAAAAAGTTTGATAAGAGATATCGAGACTTTGCCAAAGATGCTCGTAGTGTGAGGCTTGGGTTAGCTTCAGACGGGTTTAACCCATTCCACAATATGAGCATTGTACATAGTACATGGCCAGTGATATTGATTAATTATAACTTACCTCCGTGGTTGCTTACGAAGCCTGAATTTTTGATGTTAGCATTGCTTATTCCCGGTCCCTTATCCCCCGGAAATGATATTCATGTTTATTTGTAACCACTAATCAAGGATTTGAAAGAATTATGGGAGGTTGGATTGGAAACTTACGACTCTTTAAGCAATCAAAGGTTTGATATGCGTGCAGCATTGATGTCTACCATTAGTGACTCCTGCTTATGCAATGTTGTCTGGTTGGAGCACAAAAGGGAAACTTGCATGCCCTGCTTGTCATTATGAAACTGAATCCTTGTTCTTCAATAAAAGCCACAAGCATTGCTATATGGGTCACCCTACTTTTTTAGATTTGTCCCACCCCTGGCGTCATAATAAGAAATATTTCATTGGAGTTACAGGGCAAAGAGACCAACTAGTGCGTTTAACAGGAATCAAAACTAAGGAGTTACTTTGTGATTTTCGAAATAAATGTGGAAAGTTGCAAAAGATAACGAAACAAGAAAGGGAAGTTCCATGGAAAAGGGTACCAATATTTTTTGAACTTCCATATTGGAAGCATTGTTCACTTCGCCATAATCTTGATGTAATGCATATTGAAAAAAATGTATGTGATAATATCATTACGACACTATTAGATTTACTTGGAAAGAGCAAAGATCATGCTAATGTTCGTCAAGATTTGAAAACCCTAAATTGGATGCCTGAACTTCATCCTCAAGTACTAGAAGATGGTAAGGAAGTATTCCCAAATCGCGCTTCTCGATGTCATTAGAAGAGAAGCGATTGTTTTGCCAGGTCATTAAAAATGCAAAGCTACCACTTGGATATGCTTTAAATATCGCTCGATGTGTGCAAGTTGGTGAAAGGAAGATCACTGGATATAAGAGTCATGCTGTTCATTTTCTAATGCATTACTTGCTTCCTATTGCAATCAAGACAACTTTGAGCAAAGATGTTGCAAAACCTTTGCTAAGGTTGTGTGCCTTTTTTAAGGGCATATGGAAGAAAGCTATCGACCCCAAAGATCTCGACTATTTGCAAATTGAGATTGTTGAAACTCTTTGTCAGTTAGAAGAGATTTTCCCACCTACCTTCTTCGATGTCATGGTTCATTTACCAATTCACTTGGTGGAAGAAATTAAGCTAGGTGGTCCAGTCGGAATTAGGTGCATGTATGCAATAGAGAGGTACCTCCGAGAGTTAAAATTTGATGTTCGGAACAAGGGTCGTCCGGAGGGCTCAATGGCTGAAGGATATTTGGCCAAAAAATGTCTTGCATTATGTGGAAGATACTTGAATCGGTTAAACATTCCTTCAGATAATGTTGTTAATCCTAGTATCTCAAATCCATTATTTCCCAATATTGGGCGACCAATTAGAGGAAAGGGAAGGAATAGAAAGAAGAAGGATTATGGGTTTATGATGGATCACATTACACGGGCCCAAGTGCATCAATATGTCTTATTCAATTGTGATTCTAAGGAAGTTGAGAGATACATCGAGTAAGATAACTTAACATGCAATTTTATCTAATTATTTTTCTTATTTTTTTTTATCTTACTAATTGTGATAGATACTAACATATTTCATAAAATCACAGTGAGCATAAGTTGTCTCAGCTGACCACGGGAAAAGAAAATGGGATACCGCGCATACTCATAGCAAGAATTTCATGGAGTGGTTTAGAGAGAAAGTTGATCTCAAGATTCAAGAAGTTGAAAAAATAACGGATGATATCAAATGGTTATCAAAAGGACCATCTCATGTTGCTAAGAAGTTCAGTGGCTACTCTGTTAACGGCTATAGGTTCCACACCATGAAACGAGAGAAAAATGGCGTAACTCAAAATAGTGGAGTCACCTTAACAGCTTTAACCCATAGTTTTGCTAGTAGTAGAGATCAAAATCCTGTTATGGGGGCTGTGAACTATTATGGCTCGTTAGAAGATATTATTGAGATATCTTATCATAGTCACTGTAGTGTTGTCTAGTTTAGATGTGTGTGGTTTCATTCGGAAAAGGATGATTTTGGGATGAATGTCGTGAATAAGAATAAGAATATTTCACAAAGAGAACCGTTCATCTTGGCATCTCAAGCACATCAAGTTTTTTTTATTGAGGATCCGCTTAGAGAGGGTTGGCATTATGCTATTCAAAATCTTCCTAGAGAACTTTCCGATGGTACAATATATGGCTTTTTTCTTTGGTATTCGATATGAATTCGTGTCTACATTGAATTACAATGCATGTGTTTAATTCATGATTTATCGTCTCATAAGATATATCTTTACAGTTTTTTATTTTTATAATATATAATAACGTTGATTGTCTCATTTTCCCCCCCTTGTAGATGAAAAGGAATAGTGCCAAGCTTACTGTTGGACAACGTCATCAGATTCCACCTTATGAAAGGCAACGATTAGAGACTTTGAGGCTTAACGAAGAAAGAATGAAAGCAAAAGGGTTTGGAAGTTTGGCAAACAAGGTACTACTCGACAAAACTCAGGAGATGATGAAATATTTTCATCTGAAGATGAGTACTTCACATCAGACTATGAGGGTGATGACGAGGAGAACGAAACTAATAATGATGCGCGGCAAGATACTATGGAGGTATGTGGTTTTTGCTGCGAGGCTTTGCATGACTTTCTGTTCCACTCAATTTCTGCCTGTATCTTATCATCTTTTCTAGTGGTCTTAATAGGTTATGTTGGCTTATTATGTGGTTAGCTAGAGTCTAGTCAAGCTTTCTATATATCTACCTCTAAGTATTATACCCTGATATTCTCATTAACTAATTATGTATAACCGTAAATCTTGAAGTAAGCTGGATTATTGAAGTGTAGATGTCATCTGGTAATTAAATCTGCAGAAATTAAATGTCAACGAATTGAAGGTTTGCAAGAGAATGATTTTTTGGCTTGAGAGGTGCTAGTCAATCGCTTTCAACCACAAATCTACTTCAGTCTTTCGATCTCATTAAAATTGGCAGTATTCACTAGATTTTTCCAAGTTTCTTGTTGCATAGTGCATGTTTTCATTAATACATCAATTATATCCAGAAGCATGCTGTCGTAAAACAACATGAAGCATGCTGTTTTGCAAGTTGACATTTAATTTCTGGATATAGGCTTCAAATATAAGATTTGTGGTTATATATAACATGAGGAAATCTGCAGTTCTTGGTGTCAATTCCTCCATAAATACAAAAAATATAAGCATTGCAGTTCAATAATCTTAGATACTTGCTGACAGAAGAATAAGAAATATACTATGCAGTTATGTTTTTGTATTAATTTGTGGGCTGTTCTTGGTGTTTAAATTTTATTCAACTTTGTGTTATCTTCTATGATGGCAACCTGGCAAATTTCCTCCATTCTTGTGGTGATGGGAACAAAAGATCATCTGTGTAGGTGTGTGTTTAGGGATAAAGGGTCTTATGATGTTATTTTCATAAAAGGGTGATTAAGAATTGGAGTTAAAGTCTTCTGATAAAACTTGAGTGTGTGAATCCAATGACGTGTACTATACTTGCATTAAGTTAGTGTTTTCAAATCCATTGGATTAACGTGCTCATCTGGTTGACATAAATTAACCTGCTTTGTTGATCCGTTTGATTAAATAAGGTCCCAAAATTTAATGGTTCTGATTGACTATCCTGAATCATTCATACCCATCTACAATAGGTGGGTAGATATCAAAAAAACAACCCTGAATCATTCATTATCTCGACTCACGAAAAGCTGCGACCAATCAAAGGACTGTAAAATTCTTCTCCTTGATGCATTTGCAAATATTTTGACCTAAAGCCAGCATGTAAAATATTCGAACACCTGCTTGCAATAGAAAAATTAACTCATTTACTTTCTAACAGGACACTCCAAAAATTAGAGGATGCTTCAATAGAGTTAGAGTCATATTAGAAGAGACGAAATTAAGAAATTAAGTGATCCAAGATAATGTCGGAGCTTGTGCCCATTGAAGTAAAGAAGAAATAAACAAGAATTCTTGAGCTGCTTCACTATTATTGCTACTAATCAGCCTTTACACTTTACGGGGGTTATTCGAAACTTGACTGTTCCCTAATTTTTTTTATATTAACAGAACTCCTCTTATAGTATGTTGATATATAAATTGGGTTCTTTCTATCCCATATTCCAATTAAAATCAAACAAGGGTTTCTTTAAAGTAGTGAACTGTCAACTTAATTCTTTTGCCGCAACTATAAGCAAGAGTGAAAAACAACATTAAAGCTGAACTAATCTAGAAGAGAACTCAAATATGGTCATAGCTAAGTACAATACACTTTATTCCTCTTATACATCTGCATCATTCTTTCTTCAATTATGTAAATCATGGCAGTTTCTTGTATGGTTTCGGGTGGAAAAAGAGGGAGTGAAGCACTCATTATCTCAACCACTATCTATGAGGGATTTTGTGCATAAAAATGGTCAACGGAACCAACGAGCAAAGGATAATACACAATCTGAAAATGTCGAGCAAAACAGGCGAAAATCCATGGGCAATCCCCAACCTGGAAAACAGAAAATGATAAAAGATATTGCACGCCCTCAAAAGCAACAACCAAAGGGAAAGACACAAGAAAAGGAGAACTGTACTCCGGGGTCTATATCTTCATTTCGCTTGTTTAGGCAAAAGTAGTTAGAAAAGATGCGACACGCCACAGATACGGAATCTCCTATTACTAATGGAATGACACAAGAAGCAAATTTGGAAATTTAGATTCCTTCCACTATAATAAGATATGATAGTGGCAGCTGATTGGCTAAGTAATCAGATCATGACACGTGGCAGACCATGATTTGTGAGAATTTATCAACCAATCACTTGCAGTCAACTCCAAAGGGCTGGGCTCTGACTACCTTTTGGGCCAGAGAAGTAAGCCTTTTTCCCCAACTGAATATAACCCAAGGGTTAAACCTCTTTCTTCACTTATTAGGAGGGGACACGTGTACGGCTCTGATGAGCCCAAGTGTCTGTAAAGGAGCCGTAGATTATTAGGCTACAACATTTTCCCCTAAAAGGGTTTTCACTATTGGCCCATCTGACGGTTAATACCCTTTTACCCAAGGTAGTTTATTCAATTTAAAATGGAGGCAACGACGCGCCTTTTCCTGGGTTTTACCGGTCATAACTGACCGTTTTAAACTTTTTTTCTATCATCCTTGACCGGCTCAACGGGTTTTCTTACCCCCTATATATATCTTGGGTATGAATTCATTAAATCATTTCACACCCTGAGAGAATTTTTCTAGAGAGAGAAGCTCTGCAAATTTTTCTAGAGAGAGTGATCGTCCAGCCTCGACCTTCTTCACCAAATCGTCTAGGCGTTTCAGCAGGTATCTTTTCTTTGTTCCTTATTCTTTCTTTTATTCTTTATTTTTCTCTTAGAAAATCAATAAAATGGAATCTTCTTCGTCAAATAATCCTAGCCGACCAAGAGCTTGTCTTGACCCTAGAACCGAGAGTGTTTCTTCTTCGGCACATTCTAGAGTTGGACCTCTTCGGGCCGAGTATATTTTTTTGTGTGGTTTTGGCCAAGAAAGTCAGACGACCCAGTCTTTACATGTGTAGGGTAATCTGGCGCGCGTCAAGCAAACGACCCGTCTAAGACGAAAGGTAATAATCCCATCAGATAGTTCAGACATGAAGGAATCTACTGGACGAGTTCCAGATGAGACGAGAGAGATCCAAAGTGCTGGGCCTTTGGGTGGCCCCCTTTCCCCTGGCCGCAACTTTGAGGGCTCCCAAATAAATCCTGAAGCCAGTCCGTCTGGTCGAGACACCGAGATGGAGGAAACTGGCGAGGACAATAACGACAGTGATTCTGGCGCTGCCGATGAGTCAGACGAAACCTCCACTACTTCGTCTGAGATTAGAAAACGCCTAGGTCCCCTTTCTGACCCCGCATTTATTTTGGCCAATCGCAAATGGTTAGAAAAAATAGGACCGGACCCTAGTTATTTGTCCAATTTCATGCCCGGGCTTTTCTTTCGTTATTCCTAATAAGGAGGCCACCATTTTGAGCGCTCCTAAAAATCACTTCGCCGTCTACAAGCTGGCCTTGGACGCGGGATTAAGGTTCCCCCTCCATGACTTTATAGAACAAATGCTTCACTATTACAACATCGGCCATAACCAACTGGCTCCAAATGCCTGGCACAACGTCCTAACGTTTATAGCCGTCTGCGAGCTGCGTGGCCTGGCCCTCTCTATCCAAGCCTTCACCCATATTCATTATGCGGCTAAGGTTCCTGGTGCCGTAGATGGAACATGGCTCAGTATCTGCAACCGCCCTGGCTTTCTGACTGCATGGGGCAAGCCGTCAAAGATGCATGAATGGAAGGCCGACTTCATCTTCCTAAGGGCGGCCAACGACTCTGCCACAAAGGGCTTCCGATTCTATAACCGAGCCGTCATAAATACCAAACGAAAGCAGTCCTGGCTGGAGTTGGAGGACCATTATGACGAGGTGGTAGTGGAGTACTTCAGAATAAAGGAGTACTCCAGGCCCGGCTAGCCATCCTTTAAGGGACCAGCTAACTGGATACCCTTTAAGGAAATGTTTTACAGTGACGACTTCTTGATAGTCGCCGGCTTGCGGTTGGCCGAAGATAGAGGTATACATTCAAATTCCCAAGTAAAATGCTTCGTCCATAGTCCATATCGGACTAACCCCCTTTCTTCTCTTTTTTGCAGACTCGGCCAGAACACGTCTCAAGCCTTCTTGGACGGGGGACATAAGCATGTCTAAGTTCACAGACAATCTATGGAAAGAGTACGCCAAGAGCAGTGCTGAGAAGAGGACTGAAACATTGGTAATATATATATATATATATATATATATATATATATATATATATATATATATATTATTGACTCGTCTAGAATTTACTTCCAGTCCTTGGACGAGGATCACCCAAAGAAGGAAGGCGTCCAAGCATGGACGTCCACCTTTTTTGGGCCAGTCTCGTCTGAGATGCTGAACGGCTTTGGACAACAACCGTTTGGGTTCGTCCAAGTTTGTTGTCAGTCTTTGGACGAGAATCACTTGAAGAAGGAAAGCGTCCATGCTTGGAAGGCCACCTTCTTTGGGCCATTCTCATCTGAGGAACTCTAATTCTTTGGACGGAAGACATTTTAGTCCGTCCTCTTTTGGACGGTCTCCTTCTTTGCATCACCTTCGTCTGAGTGCATAAATTTCTTTAGGCGAGGTTCTTTTTGGACGAGGTTCCCTTAGGAGAGGAGGTGTCCATTCTAGGACGCCTTCCTTCTTTGGGTGATTCTGGTCTGAAGCCTTATAATTTGTTTTTAGCTTTTGCTCTTTGGACGACCATTGTTGTAACTTGTGCATTCCTTGCAGAAAAATGCTCCTACAAACAAACTTCCACCTGGGAAGTCATCTTCGTCCAAGAAGAGGCCTACAGCGGCCGCGGACCAGCCTCCAGCAAAAAAGCCTAAAGGCTTTACCAGGAAGAGGGCGGCGAAGACTACTCCTGCTGGCGAAGTTGGGGAGAAAGCCATGCCTCCGCCGAAGGACAAGGTCCTGAAAAAGGAACCTTCAGCTGCTGTCCCTGCCGAGGGGGAAAAGAGTTCTGATCCTGCTGGTCAATTGGTCGTTCTTCCTGCGGATTCCGCTGAGATCAAACCAGAGTCGGCTTTGGCTTTGGTTATTCCGGAGTCGGAGACGGCTACTGAGAACTACCCGGGTTTCAGCGGCTCGGTAGCCAAGCTTGTTTCGCAGATGCCGCTAGCTGTTAGGACGTCATCCATATCGTCTAGTGAGTCGTATTATCCGAACATAGTTAGGACGGCGCGGGTCGACGGACGATCCATGAGTTCGTCCAATAGACAAGCCATTGTCTTTCCAATCAAGATAACTAACTCCCCCCCTCTTTCAGATAAGGGCAAAGGACCAGCTTTACCCTCAGCTACTCCCACCATAGATTCGGACGAGGAGTATTCTACTGCCTTTGCCAAAATGTCCAAAGCAGAAAGAGATCAGCTTAAGCAGGAGCTCTTCAAATGTTACCCTGAGTCCTATATTAAAGGATTAAGGGGAGCATCAGCCGGGCATGTGGGCTACATGTCTCAACTTGCTGCTGAGGTATAACTTGCTGCCGCTTTTGTTTTATACTTGTGCAAATTTTCTCTTTTTTTTTTTTAACTCGTCTAATGACTTGTTTTGCTTTCATTGTTCCAGCTTTTTGCTCGTAACATGCTGACTGAAGAGGCCTTGGAGAAGAGATCAGCAAACCTGGAGTCCACAAACATGAACTATCTTGTTACCAACAACTAGCTGTACACGGAGCAAGACCGACTGAAAATGGTCCTTGACGCCGTCTCAACAGAGTTGAAGGGCGAAAGGGATACTGCTCTTCTAGCCGCTGTCCAACTGAGAAGGGAGAATATCCTTCTAAGGGCGAAAAACGCCCGTCTACAGAAGGAGGCGGCCCAGGCCTTTGACGACGCCAAGGAAGGCTTAGCTCAAATCATTGAGACATCCAAAGACTGGGCCGTTAAAGCTTTTGGGATGTTGGCTGAGCCTAGCGATGTTCCCAGCTTCGTTCGCCGTCTGGAATTTCAACATAACGTTCATCGTGCCATGGTTTATGCCGAGGAGCCTCCGGAATTCTTAGACTCGGACGACGAGGCTGTGGTCGAGGAAGAAACCCCTGAAGGCGACCAAGAAACTCGCGCTGAAGATGATGCCTAGCTTTAGGTTTATTTTACTAAGTTTCTTGGCTTGTTTGCCGTCGTAGCTTTGTCTTTTCTAGTCTTAAGCTGTAAATTTTTGCCAAGTATAAATGAAAAGACTTTTTGCCAATTGTCCTTTCTTTTCTTGCATTCTATTTTTGACTAAGTATAAAATGAGCCTCGTCCTGAATGTTGGACGATCTACACACATGTTTAAGGAAAGAGCAACATCCTTGTCTTTAGACGATCGTAAATCTTTCCAAAATGCATCCAAGTAGAAAAAGAGACTCGTCCTGGACTTTTGGACGGTCTATAAAATATAAATAATATAAGCTTGTCAACCCTGATCCTTGCCCTTGGACGGTTGAGAATCTTTCCAAAATGTAGCCAAGTACAAAAAGAGACTCGTCCTGGAACTTTGGACGGTTTGCAAAATAAATATAGGGGAAGATTGCCATCCTTGTCCTTGGACGATCGTGAATCTTTCCAAAAAGTAGCCAAGTACTTAGTGAGATTCGTCCTGGAACTTTGGAAGGTAGACCCGTTCAGACGAGTCTTGTCACAAGGAGGAAAGCGGCCAATACATATTAGTTTTGTGGACGAGCCACGCTTTAGCCATTTTTCTCGAGTTGGTAACACTCGTCCTGCGGTATCGAACCTTCACAAGGGCATTTTTTTTACTAGCTCGTCTTGGATTTTTTTTTTTTTGGACTACTGTTTCCCTTTAGCTCGTCCCATAGGCTTGTCTCATCCCCCTCTTCTTGGGCTTAGCTCAACCGTACATGATGGGCGAGCCATAGTCCAAGAAGGAGAGCGGCCAACGTTGGTCACACCTGCTGAAATTGCTAAGGACGAGCTTTAGATTATGTTCAAACCATGTCTTAACCGACCTCCTAGAGGGAGCAACACTCGTCAGGAAGTAGTGATCCCTTACTAGGGTCTTTACTACTTAGCTGACCGTGCATTTGAAAGTAAGTATCCTTTACTAAGGGCTTATTTCGGGTTAGCTTTCTCTTAAAGACTTTGAAGTTTCTCTTACTAGAGATTTTGTCAATTTGTTGGCCATTTATGTGTTGTTACCTTTTAGGCTATTACACTCTGGCCGGTCTCTTCGAGGGAGTGATGTTCGGCAGAGTATTTTTTGACGCTCTATTGTTCTTTGTATTTTTGTCCAAGTTATTTTCACTTTTAGACTAATAACTGATTTAATGCCCCAAAGTGAACCAACTTGGTAAAAATAAACAAAGGCGATAAGAAAGTAGGAATTGTATTATATGAATTTTGCTTGACTAAATGCCAAGATACATGTATACAATTCTTTTTCTCTAGCATATGCCGTGGCACTTTGGGTGACTACAAACTACTGGCCAATTTCCTGGTGATTAACTGAGTCTAGATGTGGTACTTCTTCAGAGTGTTTGAGTTCCAAGTGCGCGGTATTGGTCGTCCATCCAGATCTTGGAGACGAAAGGTTCCGCTTCGCATCTCCTGGACAATCATATAAGGTCCTTCCCAATTTGGTACTGTTAGCTTCCCCAGCTCTTTAGCTCGTCCAACCGCCTCCATCTTCCTTAGAACCAGATCCCCCACCTTGAGTGGTCGTCTAACGACTTTCTTGTTAAACTCCCGAGCCATTCTCAGTTTGTACAATTGCATTCTTAGCAAGGCATTGCCCCTGACTTCTGGTACTTGATCCAAGGTCGTGCGCAATGCAGCCCAGTTGGCATCTTCCGTGTACAGCATGACTCGCAGGGTGGGTTCCTCAATCTCAATGGGCAAGACGGCTTTAGTGCCATAAACTAACATGAAGGGTGTCTCCCCTGTGGAATTTTTAGCAGTTATTCTGATGGACCATAACACTAGCTGTAGTTCTTCAACTCATTGTCCCTTAGCATTATCCAACTTCCTTTTGATTCCATTGGATAGAATCTTGTTGAAGGACTCTACCTGCCCATTGGCTTGTGGGTGGGCGACTGCAGCGAAGTGAGCTTTGATTTCTCTTTCTGCCAACCAATCTTTCAGCTTAGGCGTTTCGAACTGTGGACCATTATCAAAGACGATGGACCGTGGTATGCCAAAACGAGTTATAATGTTTTTCCAAATAAAGCCCTTGACATCGCTCGTTGTTATACCTCGCATGGCTTTAGCCTCTATCCATTTAGTGAAGTAGTCCACATCTACTATCACAAACTTCTTTTGCCCAGCGGCCACTGGGAAAGGTCCTAGTATATCCATGCCCCATTTGGCAAAAGGCAGAGGGAACAAGATGGGACTTAAGTAGTTGGACGGCTTCTGATGCAGGTTTCCATGCTTCTGATAGCTATCACACTTCTTTGAGTAGACGAGTGCGTCCTCCTTCAAGGTAGGCCAGTAGTACCCTGTCCTTAAGGCCTTTTCTCCCAATGCTCTTCCCCCAATGTGAGATGCACAAGCTCCTTCATGGAGTTCCTTCAGAACCTCTTGGCCATCTTCTCTGGTGATGCACTTGAGAAGAGGGCGATTGAATGACTTCTTGTAAAGGGTCTCGTCCCATAGCTCAAACCACTTGTCTCGAGCCTTCACATACTTAGCCTCCACAGGATCCGAAGGCAGTCGTCCTATTTTCTTGTATTCTATTATGGGCTCCATCCAAACTGCCCCTCGACTAAGAAACATGATTTGTTCTTGGTCAATACTCTTTTTGGGTTTAACTTCCCAAAACACTGTTCTTGGCGCATCACCTTCAGCCGAGCTGGCCAATTTTGATAGAGCGTCTGCTTGATGATTTTTTGACCATGGCACTTGGTCGAGAACAATCGCTTCAAAGGCTCAATCTCATCTTTGATTAGACCCATATATTTGCCCAGCGATGCTTCTTTACATTCAAAATCCTCGTTGACCTGACTGACGACCAAAAAAGAGTCTGATTTGGCCTCAATTTCCAGAGCTCCTGCCGCCTTACACATCTTGATTCCAGCTAGAAGTGCTTCATATTCCACTTCGTTATTGGACGCTTGGAATTGGAATCTTAGCGCATATTCAAACTTGTCTCCTTCTGGAGATTGACAAATGATTTCTGCCCCACATCCATTGACGGTGGATGATCCATCAACCATGAGCGTCCAATGCTTCCTCCCTTCAGCTGGATTAAATATTGGTTCTATAGTTGGCCGAGTAAGCTCAACTATAAAATCTGCCAAGGCTTGCCCCTTAATGGCTTTCCTTGGTTCAAATGATATATCATACATGTAAAGCTCAACGGCCCATTTTAACATCCGGCCGGCAGCTTCCATTTTTTGCAAAACCTGCTTCAAGGGTTGGTCGGTGTAGACGAGTCATCGTGAGCCAAGAAATAGGGCCTTAACTTTCTGCTGGCCATGACGATAGCCAATCCAAACTTCTCGACTGGAGTGTACATATATTCCGCATCCTTGAGCACATGACTCACAAAGTATATTGGGACTTGCACGGACTCTCTCTCAGTCAGCAAAACAGCACTCACAGCCTGAGTGGACACAGCCAAATATACAAACAGTTTCTCCCCCTCGACTGGACTGACCAACCTAAGCAGCTGCCGAAGGTGATCTTTGACTTGCTGAAGCGCTTGCTCAGCTTCTGCCGTCCACTCAAACTTGGCCTTCTTCTTGATAGTAGCGAAGAAGTGATGGCACTTATCGCCCGACTTAGACAAGAAGCGTCCAAGGGCAGCCAAGCAACCCGTCAGTCGCTGAACTTCCTTTATCTTTGACGGAGATTTCATGTCTAGAATAGGTTGGATATTTTCGGGATTGGCTTCTATTCCCCTCTGATCTACTAAGAAGCCTAAGAACTTCCCTGACAAGACTCCAAAGGCACATTTGCTGGGGTTCAGCTTTAGCTTGTATTTCCTGAGAGTTTCGAAAGTTTCTCTTAAATCACCAACATGATCTTCCTCTTGCCGGCTCTTGACTATCATATCATCGATATATGCTTCCATGTTTCTTCCCAACTGTGGCTGAAAGACAGTATTAATCAATCTTTGAAATGTGGCCAGAGCATTGCGTAGGCCGAATGACATTCTCAACCAGCCATACAGTCCTTTTTCAGTAATAAAGGACGTTTTGTCCTAATCCTCTGACCACATGGGGATTTGATGAAAACCTGAATAGGCGTCCATGAAGCTTAGCAAAGCATGGCCGGCGGTGGTGTCTACTAGACGATCCAACTTGGGCAAAGGGAAGTTGTCCTTGGGATAAGCCTTGTTGAGATTAGTTTAGTCCACACACATCCTCTAAGTGCCATTAGGCTTTGGTACCATGACCACATTTGCTATCCATTCTGGATAATAGGTTTCTTTGATGAATTTCGACTCCAACAATTTCTGAACTTCCTGGTCGACCGCCTGATTCCTAGCCGTTCCTAAATGCCTTTTCTTTTGACGAACAGGTTTTAAATTTGGGTCAACGTTCAGCCGGTGGACGGCTATCTCTGGATCTATTCCAGGCATTTCCTCAACACAATAAGCAAACACGTCTTGAAATTCTTTCAGCAAGCTGATTAAAAGGCCCCTCAAATCAGGAGAGAGCGAGGACCCAATCTTCAAAGTTCTTTCTGGACGAGCCTCATCCAAACAGACATCCTCTGGGACTTCCACCGGCTCTGGACGTTCTACTGTTAGTCCCATGATGGCCATCACTTCTTCAGACGAGGGAGGTTCTTCCTTGACGGGCTCATACTTTCTTTTCTTGCTGGGAAGATGTTCAGACGTTTTTCTTGAGGGAGCGGCAGGCGTCTGAGGACTCTCAATTAGCATCTTCAACGAGGCCACTTGGTCTTTTACAATCTCAGACGTTTTCCTTTCGCCAGCAACCCTCGTCTTATCTTTCCCAATTTCAGACGTTTTCCATCCGCCACCGATCTTTGTCTGGTCTTCATTGCATGCTTTCCATGATGACGGCTTGAGGGTAGTTAGGTAACATTCCCTAGCCGCATGTTGGTCTCCATACAAGGAGTCAATTTTGCCTTCATCACACTCATACTTCATAAGCATCAAATGAGTTACTATTACAACTTTAACATGATTCAGAGTTGGCCGTCCAAGTATGATATTGTAGGCCGTCAGATCCCGGACCACCAAGAACTTGATAAACAGAGTCCTTGAGGCATCCTTCTCTCCCACTCGGACGGGCAAAGTAACGGTTCCCATAGGATGTATGATTCCTCCCCCCAAACCCTATGATGGGATGGTGGACGGGAACCAAGTTCTTTTCATTAAACTTCAATCTGGACAAGCAATCAGCACTAATGATGTCCGTCGAGCTTCCGGTGTCAATCAGAATTTTTCTTACTCTCAAGTTTGCTATCTTCATCTCTACAACCAAAGGATCATCATGGGGGGTCCTCAGCTTTCCCCGATCTTGTTCACTAACCACCACTTTTGGGAAGGGCTCGGCCTTTGTCTGATCAGCTAGTAAGACTTGGCCAAGCTCCCTGAGGTAGTTTTTGTGTCCTCTATTAGTTGGTCCTCCAGCAGCAAATCCTCCTGAAATTACGAGAACAACATCCTCGTCCGTGCTTTCACTCTCCTTCTTCTTAGTCTGTTGATCATCCTTCCTCTGAAACTTCCTTCCCCCTTGAGGCAAATAGTAGTTCATCTTTCCTTTTCGAGCTAGATCCTCCAACGCCCTCTTAAGGTGCTTACATTCATTAGTCTCGTGACCGCAGTCCTTGTGAAAGTGATAGTACTTACTCTTATCCCTATTTCTGTAAGGAGTCTTCATCTCAGTTGGTGCCTTCAACTCATATTGGTCCTTTATCTCCATGAGAATGGAGTATTGATCCTTGCTGAATTCGATGGGATTGGATGAAGAAGGCTCAGACTCTTTCCTCTTGCTTCTTCCAGACGAAGTAGTGCTGGAGGTTATGGCCCAAGTCTCGGCCTTCTTAGGGTTGCTCTTCTTTGGCTGAGCAACCTCTTCAGGCTTCTTGGACTCGGGATGCTTTGCCTCAGCACACACTTCAGTGGCGTGTCTAAACGCTTCGGCTCCCCTTAAAGCCTCGGCAAGAGTGGTGATTTTCTTCTTAACAAGATCAAACTTAAAACTTCCTGGCCTTAGTCCCCTGATAGAGGCGTCAAAGGCCACCCCAACATTAAGATCTTGAATCTAAAGGGCTTCTAGATTGAATCTCTTAATAAAACTTCTAAGAGCTTCTTTAGGTCCTTGGACGATCTTTCCCAAGTGCATGCTTGTTTTTTGCTCTTGCTTATTGGCAACAAAGTGACTAGCAAATAAGAAACTGAGTTCAGTAAAATTGTTGATCGAATTTGGTGGAAGATTGTTAAACCACTTCCGAGCTACTCCCTTCGGAGTTCTTTGGGAAGTTCTTACACCAGGTAGCATCATCTACCCCTTGGACGTACATCTGATGTTTGTAAGCAGATAGGTGATCGTCTGGATCTGTTGTTCCATCAAAAGGTTCTATGGTAGGGAGTTTAACCTTTGGGAAGGGGGGCGCCTCCATGATCCTGGCCGAGAATGGAGTGGGCTAGTTAATCTGGAGAGCTCCCAGCTGTCCCTCAATGGGTATGTACTTCTTAATATATTCCTTTATCATAGGATCAGCCGAAGTGTTTGCAGGTGCTGAACGCCTATAAACCATGGGCTGAACCACTGTCTTTTCCTGTCGTGGACGAACAAGAGAGAGGCTTACGCTTCGTCCCTCCGCTTTGGACGACAACCTCAAAGGAGGGTCTCTCAAGTATGGTGTAGACCCTGTCGCTGATCGTTGTAATGCAGCAGCTTTCTTTGCCTCTAGATATTCCCTGGCATCAGTTTCCATTCGGTGCCCGTTTGGATGAACATGATCATGGGTCCTCACCACCAGGTTCCAGTCCATCTTCCTTCACTGATCACTGTCTTTTGGCTGCTTTCCTCTGGTCGTTCTCCTAGAGAGTTCCTAGCGAACAGGTCGACTAGGACCTGGACGGTTTTCTTGGGAACGTCCCCTAAGAGGAGCTGGATTGCTAGCGGCTGGCCCCGGGTTATGATGGAAAAACAGCATGTTACTCTTAATCTGTTCCTGGACGACTGCTGCCATCTTAGTCTGAAAGTCATTCAAGACGTTCTCGAGGTGGGCGGCAGTCACTGGACGTTCAAGATTCTCCTGAATGATAGGCTGTTGACTTGGTCCAGGGACATTGACGATAATCGGAGGTCTGTCCTTTCCGCGAAGCGGCCTCTCATGATCTACCGTGTCTTCGACATTAATCTGAAAACTTCGATTTCTAGCAACGTTGGACTATTGACAATCAGTCATCGTTGCGTCTCCCCACAGACGGCGCCAAATGTTTAGTCTCCTGCTTGTCCAACAAGTAAGTTATAGGCTGAGCTTTCTTGTCTAGCAAGTAAACTAGTATCCCTTAGATGTTCTTCACTTGGAGACTTGTGCAACAATGTCTGAATCAACTTAGTCCAAGCCTAAGCTTCGTTCTCGAACCTGCAAAAAGGAACCCACCCTGGAGGTTTGGGTGGTGGTTCCCCCTCCGAAGCTTAAGTCAGATATCAGGAGTTGTAAAGAAAAAAGTAGATCTAGAGAGAGAAAGTGGGAGAGTATTTTTACAGAGTAACTTTACACTGTTTGCATTGAATGATCTTTCTCTTGATTTCAGGGGTATTTATAGTGATTGCAAGATGACATCTAACCTTAAAAACTGCCCTAGAATAGTGGCATCTGATTGGCTAAGTAATCAGATCATGACACGTGGCAGGCCATGATTTGTGAGAATTTATAAACCAATCACTTGCAGCCAACTCCAAAGGGCTGGGCTCTAACTACCTTTTGGGCCAGAAAAGTAAGCCTTTTTCCCCAACTGAATATAACCCAAGGGTTAAATCTCTTTCTTCACTTATTAGGAGGGGACACGTGTACGGCTCTGATGAGCCCAAGTGTATGTAAAGGAGCCGTAGATTATTAGGCTACAACACGTTTAATAAACTAGTTAGGTTTGGGTTGGGACATGTTCAACTCATTTATTATTAACCTGAACCCGAACACGACCCGACCTGATCTGTTAATCAGCCCTAATTATAATCCAACACCGTTAACTACCGTAAGTAGCAATTGAATAGGAAATTCAACAAAGAAAAATAAAAAATTTCAATAATAAAGTGACAATTATCCATTAAAAAGAAAAAAAAAGTGACAATTATCCTCAAATAATCGAATAATTACAGTTTCAAATGAAGTCAAAAATTGACGTGCAATTAAATAGTGTATTCTTTTTATCTTCCTTGTTACTGCTTGCAACATCTTCCCCAAAATGCATAAATTTTACTATATTCGATACTTCAAAAAGTAGAGTTTGCAATTTTCCTCCTACAAAAGCAAATTGTGAACAACAGAAAATTATTGTTGTAGAAGACTACAAATAAATACAATTGAAGTACTTAATGAAGCAACATAGCAAAGAAAATAATACAATTATACTACCTTCTTATTTACATAAATTTACTGCTCTTTTTCATATCCCATGTAGGCTGAAAATTAATCAGATGTTGAAGTTCACGTTCTTGTAGATAAGAAAAAAATTGTCAATAGCATGAGAAGTATAATTTATATTAATGGGTCAAGTCTATAAGTAATGCAAGTACCTGAAAACTAAATCTTGAGCAAGAGAACCATTGAGCTATGTTACTATTGCTATGCGAGAAAGTGTCAGGGACGCTATAATTGTTTGAGGTCATAGATTGTAATGGTTGATGCCCTTCATTATCAGTATACACAGCTACCCCTCTTGTCGATGGCATCTAAAAAATAATATTGCAAGGAATAAGCAACTGTGTCAAAATAAACTCTGAATAGAATAATTAAAAATACAAAAAGATTTATGAAACGTTACCGTTGCAACTCTCTGAAATCCGTTTGGGTATGTATACATACCAACCCCCCTTTTGTGCATATGAACTTGTGAGTGTTGTGCTTGAGAATATGCAAAATTATCTACTTGTTGCTGCTTATCCTTCTGTTGTTGTTGTTGTTGTTGCTTGGTTCTCGACTTTTTCGGTTTGGCAGCATTTGGAGGGGTGTTTTTATCCCTCGGAGCATTTTTACATGTTCTTATGTTGTGACCATCCTCTCCACATTTCTTACATGACATGACAGTCCCTACCTTGCTAATTTTTCTCCCTCTTACAACCTCATAAGGTTGTTGTCTCCTCTTCATTTTTAGTCTGCAAGCATTGATCTTATTAAGAGGTGGTGGGAAAATATAGTGTTCTGATGTTGGCCACACTTGAGGCCCACTAAGAGGTTCCAAGTTATACTCATATGCTTTCAAGTAACTGATCTTGTGGTAGCACTCTCCAACATAATGTTCTGGTTGCTCAACATTTTTCCATATGGCTGCCACTGCATGATTGCATGGTATGCCACTAAGCTGCCAAGAATTGCAACTGCAAGTCTTATTCAATATCACCACAAACTTAACTTGTGTTGCTCCTTCTCTCACCCCAAAAGAGAACCTGCCATCCCAGAAAGCTGCCCAACACCTTGCATGAAGCTTTGAAGTTTCAACCTTTTGTTGTATTCTAGGACATATGAACCACTCTTTACCATTGAACATGTCTATTATCTTATGCAATCTTTCCATTAAGTTTTCTCGAATGTCCTCAAGCAGAGTAATAATGAATTTATGCCTACACTTGAGGATATAAGCATTGAAAACCTCACTCATGTTATTATCTACTGCATCACACTTACTAAGAGGGCTGTAGAAAGCTCTACACCATTTTTTATAATTTCTATTTAATAAATCTTCAGCACTAGTTGGACATAAAAGGCTGAACTTATAAAGCCTTTCTTTGAACTAATTTTCAGTGGTTGAATTTGCAAGTTTCCAGAAATGCAACCTATACCTTTGTCCCCGCCAAATTTTTGTCTGAAATTGCAATAAACATGTCTAGCACAACATCTAATTTCTGCTTCTGGAAATACAACACTAATGGCATTAACCAAACCCTTTTGTTGATCTGACATCAAAATAAAACCTGCCCCTTTGACAATTCCCAAATCATCCCCCAACAATGATAGAAACCAATACCAATTATCTTCATTTTCAACATCAACTACAGCCCAAGCTATAGGGAACATCTGATTGTTCCCATCTCTCCCTACAACTACTAAAAGCTGCCCTACATAAGGTCCCTTTAGAAAACAACCATCCACTGAAATGAAAGGCCTATACCCACTCAAGAATCCTTTTCTTAAAGCATCAAAACAAATATACACATACATAAATTGACCTCCATCCAATCTGAACTTGACTGTATTAGAAGGATTAGATTTCAAAATTTCAGTTGCATATCTAGGGAGAAGGGTAAATCGCTCTTTATACTATCCCAACACCATCTCGTTGAGCTAATTTCCTAGCATTATAAGCCATCTTGATTGAAATTTTCAACCCCCACTCGTTCCATACAAGTATCAACAATTTCTTACATTTTCCAGTAAGGATTGACCTTAAACTTACCATGGTAGTGTTCAGCAAGCCATCGAGATCTGATTTTCTTTAACTTTTGCTTTCTGTCACAACTATGGTTACCATTATAAGTCTTCACTGTAAAACTTGTCTTGCTCTTCTCCCAAGAAGCCCAAATGTGCCACTCACACCCTTTGACTTACACTTTGCACCTACTCTATCCTTGTGATTCTTAGTATACTTGACATCTTTCCCATTGTTAACACAGTAGTCACTCAAAGCTTTTCTAAATTGCTTTGCATTGAGAAATTCCATACCAATTGAGAAATGTGTGTCCTGGGGTAATGTGTCACTTCTGTAAACTACTTTCTTCATCACACAAGTACTCTTCTTTGATGGTACTAGAACTAAGTGACCTACATCCTCATCAGATGACTCAACTGGACTATCAAACTCAGATGAGTCCTCATCCTCTCCATCATCATTTAGATTATCATACCCTCTTCTTGCAGCAACTTTTTCGAAACAATTAAGTTCTTCTTCTAATTCCTCATCTAACTTATGGTAATGCTTTATAATATCCCTAGCCTCCCTTAGTTCGACATCTTCATTATCAGAGCCATTTTCATCATAATCATTGTCATCGACAATGACATTTGCAAAATCATCCACACTTAAAGTATCAACTACATGTTCTAGCTCATCATTTAATAAAGACATAAAAGGGATATTCACATTTAAATAATCAAGAAGATCACTATCAAACTCATGCTCTATGTATAAATAAATTTTACCATATTGAATCAGAGAACAAACAAAAGGCACAAAGGCGCTATCTATTCTCATCACGTAAGAACTTGAGCCCAATGTCTAAAGTATCTTTACAAGGATCCTTATAATGCATTTTAGAAACATTAGTGTAGCCTAGAGAAGCAACCAGACTATTAACATGGGAAAAGTCAATTGAATCAGGTAAATCATCAAAAATTGAAACTTTACCACCCACATACTCCAATTTTTGGATCTTCCTCCAATAGCCTCCATGATGCACAACTAAATTGCGTTTCTTGATCATTTTTATGTAAAACAAAATACAATAAGGAATATAATTATTATTTTAGCATTTTGTTAATTTCATCCAACCTTAAATTTTAGGAAAATCCTAATTTCCAAATTATGTTACTGTAAATTGTGAATATATAAAGAATCATGAACTTTCCAACACACCATGAAAATAAATTTCAAAATAATACAACTAAAGCCAACTTATTTATCAACAAAAAAAAGAAGAAGAAGAATTTAAACTTACGTTGACAATATAATGCTTCAGTTATATTGTTTGTTGATGAGGAAAACACAATCAAAACTTTTGATTGTGGTAGAAGTGAAGAATTATGTTTTTTTGCCCATGGAGATTCTCTCCACTATAGAAATGATAGTGTAAATGGGGGAGGAAGATGTGATGGCGGCAAACCTATTCACTTACCCGCCTTGAGTGAGGTTTTGGCTTTTT